>CANJKZ010000536.1:0-440000 GCA_947471745.1 Closterium sp. Naga37s-1
GGCATTACCATTAGAGGGGCGTTACCATTAGAGAGGGCGTTACCATAAGAGAGGGCGTCACCATTAGAGAGGCGTTACCATTAGAGAGGGCGTTACCATTAGAGAGGGCGTTACCATTAACAAGAAGCGTTACCATTAGAGAGGGCGTTACCATTAAAGAGGGCGTTACCATTAGAGAGGGCGTTACCATTAGAGAGGGCGTTACCATTGAGAGGGCGTTACCATTAGAGAGGGCGTTACCATTAGAGAGGGCGTTACCATTAGAAATGCGTTCCCATTAGAGAGGGCGTTACCATTAGAGAGGGCGTTACCAATTAGAGAGGCGTTACCATTAGGAGGGCCGTTACCATTAGAGAGGCCGTTACCATTAAAGATCCGTTACCAGATGGCGTTACCATTAGAGAGGGCGTTACCTTAGAGAGGGCGTTACCATTAGAGAGGGCGTTACCATTAGAGAGGCGTTACCATTAGAGGAGGTTACCATTAGAGAGGGCGTTACCATTAGAGAGGGCGTTACCATTAAGAGGGCGTTACCATTAGAGAGGGCGTTACCATTAGAGAGGGCGTTACCATTAGAGAGGGCGTTACCATTAGAGAGGCGTTACCATTAGAGAGGGCGTTACCATTAGAGAGGGCGTTACATTAGAGAGGGCGTTACCATTAGAGAGGGCGTTACCATTAGAGAGGGCGTTACCATTAGAGAGGGCGTTACCATTAGAGAGGGCGTTACCATTAGAGAGGGCGTCACCATTAGAGAGGGCGTTACCATTAGAGAGGGCGTTACCATTAGAGAGGGCGTTACCATTAAAGGGCGTTACCATTAGAGAGGGCGTTACCATTAGAGAGGGCGTTACCATTAGAGAGGGCGTTACCATTAGAGAGGGCGTTACCATTAGAGAGGGCGTTACCATTAGAGAGTGGCGTTACCATTAGAGAGGGCGTTACCATTAGAGATTGCTTTACCATTAGAGAGGGCGTTACCATTAGAGAGGCGTTACCATTAGAGAGGGCGTTACCATTAGAGAGGCGTTACCATTAAAGAGGGCGTTACCATTAGAGAGGCGTTACCATTAGAGAGGGCGTTACCATTAGAGAGGGCGTTACCATTAGAAAGGGCGTTACCATTAGAGAGGGCGTTACCATTAGAGAGGCGTTACCATTAGAGAGGGCGTTACCATTAGAGAGGCGTTACCATTAGAGAGGGCGTTACCATTAGAGAGGGCGTTACCATTAGAGAGAGGACAGCGTTACCATTAGAGAGGGCGTTACCATTAGAGAGGGAGGCGTTACCATTAGAGAGGCGCTACCATTAGAGAGGGCTGTTACCATTAGAGAGGGCGTTACATTAGAGAGGGGCGTTACCATTAAGAGGGCGTTACCATTAGAGAGGGCGTTACCATTAGAGAGGGCGTTACCATTAGAGAGGGCGTTACCATTAGAGAGGGCGTTACCATTAGAGAGGGCGTTACCATTAGAGAGGGCGTTACCATTAGAGAGGGCGTTACCATTAAGAGGGCGTTACCATTAGAGAGGGCGTTACCATTAGAGAGGGCGTTACCATTAGAGAGGGCGTTACCATTAAAGAGGTGCGTTACCATTAGAGAGGGCGTTACCATTAGAGAGGGCGTTACCATTAGAGAGACGTTACCATTAGAGAGGTGCGTTACCATTAGAGAGGGCGTTACCATTAGAGAGGGCGTTACCATTAGAAATATGCGTTACCATTAGAGAGGGCGTTACCATTAGAGAGGGCGTTACCATTAGAGAGGGCGTTACCATTAGAGAGGGCGTTACCATTAGAGAGGGCGTTTACCATTAGAGAGGGCGTTACCATTAGAGAGGGCGTTACCATTAGAGAGGGCGTTTACCATTAGAGAGGGCGCTACCATTAGAGAGGCTTACCATTAGAGAGGGCGTTACCATTAGAGAGGGCGTTACCATTAGAGGGCGTTACCATTAGAGAGGGCGTTACCATTAGAGAGGGCGTTACCATTAGAGAGGGCGTTACCATTAGAGAGGGCGTTACCATTAGAGAGGCCGTTACCATTAGAGAGGGCGTTACCATTAGAGAGGGCGTTACCATTAGAGAGGGCGTTACCATTAGAGAGGGCGTTACCATTAGAGAGGCGTTACCATTAAGAGGGCGTTACCATTAGAAGGGCGTTACCATTAGAGAGGGCGTTACCATTAGAGAGGGCGTTACCATTAGAGAGGGCGTTACCATTAGAGAGGGCGTTACCATTAGAGAGGGCGTTACCATTAGAGAGGGCGTTACCATTAGAAAGGCCGTTACCATTAGAGAGGGCGTTACCATTAGAGAGGGCGTTACCATTATAGAGGGCGTTACCATTAGAGAGGGCGTTACCATTAGAGAGGGCGTTACCATTAGAGAGGGCGTTACCATTAGAGAGGGCGTTACCATTAGAGAGGGCGTTACCATTAGAGAGGGCGTTACCATTAGAGCGGGCGTTACCATTAGAAATTGCGTTACCATTAGAGAGGGCGTTACCATTAGAGAGGGCGTTACCATTAAAGAGGGCGTCACCATTAGAGAAAGCGTTACCATTAGAGATGGCGTTACCATTAGAAAGGCCGTTACCATTAGAGAGGGCGTTACCATTAGGGAGGGCGTTACCATTAGAGAGGGCGTTACCATTAGAGAGGGCGTTACCATTAGAGAGGGCGTTACCATTAGAGAGGGCGTTACCATTAGAGAGGGCGTTACCATTAGAGAGGGCGTTATCATTAGAGAGGGCGTTACCATTAGAGAGGGCGTTACCATTAGAGAGGGCGTTACCATTAGAGAGGGCGTTACCATTAGAGATGGCGCTACCATTAGAGAGGGCGCTACTATTAGAGAGGGCGCTACCATTAGAGAGAGGGCGCTACCATTAGAGATGGCGTTACCATTAGAGAGGGCGCTACCATTAGAGAGGGCGCTACCATTAGAGAGGGCGCTACCATTAGAGAGGGCGCTACCATTAGAGAGGACGTTACCATTAGAGAGGACGTTACCATTAGAGAGGGCGTTACCATTAGAGAGAGCATTACCATTAGAGAGGGCGTTACCATTAGAGAGGGCGTTACCATTAGAGAGGGCGTTACTATTAGAGAGGCCGTGACCATTAAAGAGGGCGTTACCATTAGAGAGTGCGTTACCATTAGAGAGGGCGTTACCATTAGAGAGAGCGTTACCATTAGAGAGGGCGTTACCATTAGAGAGGGCGTCACCATTAGAGAGGGCATTACCATTAGAGAGGGCGTCACCATAAGAGAGGGCGTCACCATTAGGGAGGCGTTACCATTAGAGAGGGCGTTACCATTAGAGAGGGCGTTACCATTAAAAAGGGCGTTACCATTAGAGAGGGCGTTACCATTAAAGAGGGCGTTACCATTAGAGAGGGCGTTACCATTAGAGAGGGCGTTACCATTAAAGAGGGCGTTACCATTAGAGACGGCGTTACCATTAGAGCGGGCGTTACCATTAGAAATTGCGTTACCATTAGAGAGGGCGTTACCATTAGAGAGGGCGTTACAATTAGAGAGGGCGTTACCATTAGAGAGGTCGTTACCATTAGAGAGACCGTTACCATTAGAGAGGCCGTTACCATTAGAGATGGCATTACCATTAGAGAGGGCGTTACCATTAGAGAGGGCGTTATTATTAGAGAGGGCGTTACCATTAGAGCGGGCGTTACCATTAGAAATTGCGTTACCATTAGAGAGGGCGTTACCATTAGAGAGGGCGTTACAATTAGAGAGGGCGTTACCATTAGAGAGGCCGTTACCATTAGAGAGACCGTTACCATTAGAGAGGCCGTTACCATTAGAGATGGCATTACCATTAGAGAGGGCGTTACCATTAGAGAGGGCGTTACCATTAGAGAGGGCATTACCATTAGAGAGGCCGTTATCATTAGAGAGGCCGTTACCATTAGAGAGGCCGTTACCATTAGAGAGGGCGTTACCATTAGAGAGGGCGTTACCATTAGAGAGAGCGTTACCTATTAGAGAGCGCGTTACCATTAGAAGGGCGTTACCATTAGAGAGGGCGTTACCATTAGAGAGCCGCGTTAGAGAGCGGTTACCATGAGAAAGGGCGTTACCATTGGAGAGGGCGTTACCATTAGAGAGGGGCGTTACCATTAGAGAGAGCGTTACCATTGAGAGGCCGTTACCATTAGAGAGGGCGTTACCATTAGAGAGGGCGTTACCATTAGAGAGGGCGTTACCATTAGAGAGGGCGTCACCATTAGAGAGGCGTCACCATTAGAGAGGGCGTTACCATGAGAAAGGGCGTTACTATTAGAGAGGGCGTTACTTTTAGAGATGGCGTTACCATTAGAGAGGGCGTCACCATTAGAGAAAGCGTTACCATTAGAGATGGCGTTACCATTAGAAAGGCCGTTACCATTAGAGAGGGCGTTACCATTAGGGAGGGCGTTACCATTAGAGAGGGCGTTACCATTAGAGAGGGCGTTACCATTAGAAAGGGCGTTACCATTAGAGAGGGCGTTACCATTTGAGAGGGCGTTACCATTAGAGAGGGCGTTACCATTAGAGAGGGCGTTACCATTAGAGAGGGCGTTACCATTAAAAAGGGCGTTACCATTAGAGAGGGCGTTACCATTAAAGAGGGCGTTACCATTAGAGAGGGCGTTACCATTAGAGAGGGCGTTACCATTAAAGATGGCGTTACCATTAGAGAGGGCGTTACCATTAGAGCGGGCGTTACCATTAGAAATTGCGTTACCATTAGAGAGGGCGTTACCATTAGAGAGGGCGTTACAAATAGAGAGGGCGTTACCATTAGAGAGGTCGTTACCATTAGAGAGACCGTTACCATTAGAGAGGCCGTTACCATTAGAGATGGCATTACCATTAGAGAGGGCGTTACCATTAGAGAGGGCGTTACCATTAGAGAGAGCGTTACTATTAGAGAGCGCGTTACCATGAGAGAGGGCGTTACCATTAGAGAGGGCGTTACCATTAGAGAGGGCGTTACTATTAGAGAGAGCGTTACCATTGGAGAGGCCGTTACCATTAGAGAGGGCGTTACCATTAGAGAGGGCGTTACCATTAGAGAGGGCGTTACCATTAGAGAGGGCGTCACCATTAGAGAGGCGTCATCATTAGAGAGGGCGTTACCATGAGAAAGGGCGTTACTATTAGAGAGGGCGTTACTTTTAGAGATGGCGTTACCATTAGAGAGGGCGTCACCATTAGAGAAAGCGTTACCATTAGAGATGGCGTTACCATTAGAAAGGCCGTTACCATTAGAGAGGGCGTTACCATTAGGGAGGGCGTTACCATTAGAGAGGGCGTTACCATTAGAGAGGGCGTTACCATTAGAAAGGGCGTTACCATTAGAGAGGGCGTTACCATTTGAGAGGGCGTTACCATTAGAGAGGGCGTTACCATTAGAGAGGGCGTTACCATTAGAGAGGGCGTTACTATTAGAGAGGCCGTTACCATTAAAGAGGGCGTTACCATTAGAGAATGCGTTACCATTAGAGAGGGCGTTACCATTAGAGAGAGCGTTACCATTAGAGGGGGCGTTACCATTAGAGAGGGCGTCACCACTAGAGAGGGCATTACCATTAGAGAGGGCGTCACCATAAGAGAGGGCGTCACCATTAGAGAGGCGTTACCATTAGAGAGGGCGTTACCATTAGAGAGGGCGTTACCATTAGAGAGGGCGTTACCATTAGAGAGGGCGTTACCATTAGAGAGGGCGTTATCATTAGAGAGGGCATTACCATTAGAGAGGGCGTTACCATTAGAGAGGGCGTTACCATTAGAGAGGGCGTTACCATTAGAGATGGCGCTACCATTAGAGAGGGCGCTACTATTAGAGAGGGCGCTACCATTAGAGAGAGGGCGCTACCATTAGAGATGGCGTTACCATTAGAGAGGGCGCTACCATTAGAGAGGGCGCTACCATTAGAGAGGGCGCTACCATTAGAGAGGGCGCTACCATTAGAGAGGACGTTACCATTAGAGAGGACGTTACCATTAGAGAGGGCGTTACCATTAGAGAGAGCATTACCATTAGAGAGGGCGTTACCATTAGAGAGGGCGTTACCATTAGAGAGGGCGTTACTATTAGAGAGGCCGTGACCATTAAAGAGGGCGTTACCATTAGAGAGTGCGTTACCATTAGAGAGGGCGTTACCATTAGAGAGAGCGTTACCATTAGAGAGGGCGTTACCATTAGAGAGGGCGTCACCATTAGAGAGGGCATTACCATTAGAGAGGGCGTCACCATAAGAGAGGGCGTCACCATTAGGGAGGCGTTACCATTAGAGAGGGCGTTACCATTAGAGAGGGCGTTACCATTAAAAAGGGCATTACCATTAGAGAGGGCGTTACCATTAAAGAGGGCGTTACCATTAGAGAGGGCGTTACCATTAGAGAGGGCGTTACCATTAAAGAGGGCGTTACCATTAGAGAGGGCGTTACCATTAGAGCGGGCGTTACCATTAGAAATTGCGTTACCATTAGAGAGGGCGTTACCATTAGAGAGGGCGTTACAATTAGAGAGGGCGTTACCATTAGAGAGGTCGTTACCATTAGAGAGACCGTTACCATTAGAGAGGCCGTTACCATTAGAGATGGCATTACCATTAGAGAGGGCGTTACCATTAGAGAGGGCGTTATTATTAGAGAGGGCGTTACCATTAGAGCGGGCGTTACCATTAGAAATTGCGTTACCATTAGAGAGGGCGTTACCATTAGAGAGGGCGTTACAATTAGAGAGGGCGTTACCATTAGAGAGGCCGTTACCATTAGAGAGACCGTTACCATTAGAGAGGCCGTTACCATTAGAGATGGCATTACCATTAGAGAGGGCGTTACCATTAGAGAGGGCGTTACCATTAGAGAGGGCATTACCATTAGAGAGGCCATTATCATTAGAGAGGCCGTTACCATTAGAGAGGCCGTTACCATTAGAGAGGGCGTTACCATTAGAGAGGGCGTTACCATTAGAGAGAGCGTTACTATTAGAGAGCGCGTTACCATGAGAAAGGGCGTTACCATTGGAGAGGGCGTTACCATTAGAGAGGGCGTTACCATTAGAGAGAGCGTTACCATTGGAGAGGCCGTTACCATTAGAGAGGGCGTTACCATTAGAGAGGGCGTTACCATTAGAGAGGGCGTTACCATTAGAGAGGGCGTCACCATTAGAGAGGCGTCACCATTAGAGAGGGCGTTACCATGAGAAAGGGCGTTACTATTAGAGAGGGCGTTACTTTTAGAGATGGCGTTACCATTAGAGAGGGCGTCACCATTAGAGAAAGCGTTACCATTAGAGATGGCGTTACCATTAGAAAGGCCGTTACCATTAGAGAGGGCGTTACCATTAGGGAGGGCGTTACCATTAGAGAGGGCGTTACCATTAGAGAGGGCGTTACCATTAGAAAGGGCGTTACCATTAGAGAGGGCGTTACCATTTGAGAGGGCGTTACCATTAGAGAGGGCGTTACCATTAGAGAGGGCGTTACCATTAGAGAGGGCGTTACCATTAAAAAGGGCGTTACCATTAGAGAGGGCGTTACCATTAAAGAGGGCGTTACCATTAGAGAGGGCGTTACCATTAGAGAGGGCGTTACCATTAAAGAGGGCGTTACCATTAGAGAGGGCGTTACCATTAGAGCGGGCGTTACCATTAGAAATTGCGTTACCATTAGAGAGGGCGTTACCATTAGAGAGGGCGTTACAATTAGAGAGCGCGTTACCATTAGAGAGGTCGTTACCATTAGAGAGACCGTTACCATTAGAGAGGCCGTTACCATTAGAGATGGCATTACCATTAGAGAGGGCGTTACCATTAGAGAGAGCGTTACCATTAGAGAGAGCGTTACTATTAGAGAGCGCGTTACCATGAGAAAGGGCGTTACCATTGGAGAGGGCGTTACCATTAGAGAGGGCGTTACCATTAGAGAGAGCGTTACCATTGGAGAGGCCGTTACCATTAGAGAGGGCGTTACCATTAGAGAGGGCGTTACCATTAGAGAGGGCGTTACCATTAGAGAGGGCGTCACCATTAGAGAGGCGTCACCATTAGAGAGGGCGTTACCATGAGAAAGGGCGTTACTATTAGAGAGGGCGTTACTTTTAGAGATGGCGTTACCATTAGAGAGGGCGTCACCATTAGAGAAAGCGTTACCATTAGAGATGGCGTTACCATTAGAAAGGCCGTTACCATTAGAGAGGGCGTTACCATTAGGGAGGGCGTTACCATTAGAGAGGGCGTTACCATTAGAGAGGGCGTTACCATTAGAAAGGGCGTTACCATTAGAGAGGGCGTTACCATTTGAGAGGGCGTTACCATTAGAGAGGGCGTTACCATTAGAGAGGGCGTTACCATTAGAGAGGGCGTTACTATTAGAGAGGCCGTTACCATTAAAGAGGGCGTTACCATTAGAGAATGCGTTACCATTAGAGAGGGCGTTACCATTAGAGAGAGCGTTACCATTAGAGAGGGCGTTACCATTAGAGAGGGCGTCACCACTAGAGAGGGCATTACCATTAGAGAGGGCGTCACCATAAGAGAGGGCGTCACCATTAGAGAGGCGTTACCATTAGAGAGGGCGTTACCATTAGAGAGGGCGTTACCATTAGAGAGGGCGTTACCATTAAAAAGGGCGTTACCATTAGAGAGGGCGTTACCATTAAAGAGGGCGTTACCATTAGAGAGGGCGTTACCATTAGAGAGGGCGTTACCATTAGTGAGGGCGTTATTATTAGAGAGGGCGTTACCATTAGAGCGGGCGTTACCATTAGAAATTGCGTTACCATTAGAGAGGGCGTTACCATTAGAGAGGGCGTTACAATTAGAGAGGGCGTTACCATTAGAGAGGCCGTTACCATTAGAGAGACCGTTACCATTAGAGAGGCCGTTACCATTAGAGATGGCATTACCATTAGAGAGGGCGTTACCATTAGAGAGGGCGTTACCATTAGAGAGGGCATTACCATTAGAGAGGCCGTTATCATTAGAGAGGCCGTTACCATTAGAGAGGCCGTTACCATTAGAGAGGGCGTTACCATTAAAAATGCCGTTACCATTAGAGAGGGCGTTACCATTAAAAATGCTGTTACCATTAGAGAGGGCGTTACCATTAGAGAGGGCGTTACCATTAGAAATTGCGTTAACATAAGAGAGGGCGTTACCATTAGAGAGGGCGTTACCATTAGAGAGGGCGTTACCATTAGAGAGGGCGTTACCATTAGAGAGGGCGTTACCATTAGAGAGGGCGTTATTATTAGAGCGGGCGTTACCATTAGAGAGGGCGTTGCCATTAAAGAGGGCGCTACCATTAGAGAGGGCGCTACCATGAGAGAGGGCGTTACCATTAGAGAGGGCGTTACTATTAGAGAGGGCGTTACCATGAGAAAGGGCGTTACCATTGGAGAGGGCGTTACCATTAGAGAGGGCGTTACCATTAGAGAGAGCGTTACCATTAGAGAGGCCGTTACCATTAGAGAGGGCGTTACCATTAGAGAGGCCGTTACCATTAGAGAGGACGTTACCATAAAGAGGGCGTTACCATTAGAGAGGGCGTTACCATTAGAGAGGGCGTCACCATTAGAGAGGCGTCACCATGAGAAAGGGCGTTACTATTAGAGAGGGCATTACTTTTAGAGATGGCGTTACCATTAAAGAGGGCGTCACCATTAGAGAAAGCGTTACCATTAGAGATGGCGTTACCATTAGAAAGGCCGTTACCATTAGAGAGGGCGTTACCATTAGGGAGGGCGTTACCATTAGAGAGGGCGTTACCATTAGAGAGGGCGTTACCATTAGAGAGGGCGTTACCATTAGAGAGGGCGTTACCATTAGGGAGGGCGTTACCATTAGAGAGGGCGTTACTATTAGAGAGGGCGTTACCATTAGAGAGGGCGTTACCATTAGAGATGGTGCTACCATTAGAGAGGGCGCTACTATTAGAGAGCGCGCTACCATTAGAGAGAGGGCGCTGGGGCATTACCATTAGAGAGGGCGTTACCATTAGAGAGGGCGTCACCATAAGAGAGGGCGTCACCATTAGAGAGGCGTTACCATTAGAGAGGGCGTTACCATTAGAGAGGGCGTTACCATTAAAAAGGGCGTTACCATTAGAGAGGGCGTTACCATTAAAGAGGGCGTTACCATTAGAGAGGGCGTTACCATTAGAGAGGGCGTTACCATTAGAGAGGGCGTTACCATTAGAGAGGGTGTTACCATTAGAGAGGGCGTTACCATTAGAGCGGGCGTTACCATTAGAAATTGCGTTACCATTAGAGAGGGCGTTACCATTAGAGAGGGCGTTACAATTAGAGAGGGCGTTACCATTAGAGAGGCCGTTACCATTAGAGAGACCGTTACCATTAAAGAGGCCGTTACCAGATGGCATTACCATTAGAGAGGGCGTTACCATTAGAGAGGGCGTTACCATTAGAGAGGGCATTACCATTAGAGAGGCAGTTATCATTAGAGAGGCCGTTACCATTAGAGAGGCCGTTACCATTAGAGAGGGCGTTACCATTAGAGAGGGCGTTACCATTAGAGAGGGCGTTACCATTAGAGAGGGCGTTACCATTAGAGAGCGCGTTACCATGAGAAAGGGCGTTACCATTGGAGAGGGCGTTACCATTAGAGAGGGCGTTACCATTAGAGAGAGCGTTACTATTAGAGAGCGCGTTACCATGAGAAAGGGCGTTACCATTGGAGAGGGCGTTACCATTAGAGAGGGCGTTACCATTAGAGAGAGCGTTACCATTGGAGAGGCCGTTACCATTAGAGAGGGCGTTACCATTAGAGAGGGCGTTACCATTAGAGAGGGCGTTACCATTAGAGAGGGCGTCACCATTAGAGAGGCGTCACCATTAGAGAGGGCGTTACCATGAGAAAGGGCGTTACTATTAGAGAGGGCGTTACTTTTAGAGATGGCGTTACCATTAGAGAGGGCGTCACCATTAGAGAAAGCGTTACCATTAGAGATGGCGTTACCATTAGAAAGGCCGTTACCATTAGAGAGGGCGTTACCATTAGGGAGGGCGTTACCATTAGAGAGGGCGTTACCATTAGAGAGGGCGTTACCATTAGAAAGGGCGTTACCATTAGAGAGGGCGTTACCATTTGAGAGGGCGTTACCATTAGAGAGGGCGTTACCATTAGAGAGGGCGTTACCATTAGAGAGGGCGTTACTATTAGAGAGGCCGTTACCATTAAAGAGGGCGTTACCATTAGAGAATGCGTTACCATTAGAGAGGGCGTTACCATTAGAGAGAGCGTTACCATTAGAGAGGGCGTTACCATTAGAGAGGGCGTCACCACTAGAGAGGGCATTACCATTAGAGAGGGCGTCACCATAAGAGAGGGCGTCACCATTAGAGAGGCGTTACCATTAGAGAGGGCGTTACCATTAGAGAGGGCGTTACCATTAGAGAGGGCGTTACCATTAAAAAGGGCGTTACCATTAGAGAGGGCGTTACCATTAAAGAGGGCGTTACCATTAGAGAGGGCGTTACCATTAGAGAGGGCGTTACCATTAGAGAGGGCGTTATTATTAGAGAGGGCGTTACCATTAGAGCGGGCGTTACCATTAGAAATTGCGTTACCATTAGAGAGGGCGTTACCATTAGAGAGGGCGTTACAATTAGAGAGGGCGTTACCATTAGAGAGGCCGTTACCATTAGAGAGACCGTTACCATTAGAGAGGCCGTTACCATTAGAGATGGCATTACCATTAGAGAGGGCGTTACCATTAGAGAGGGCGTTACCATTAGAGAGGGCATTACCATTAGAGAGGCCGTTATCATTAGAGAGGCCGTTACCATTAGAGAGGCCGTTACCATTAGAGAGGGCGTTACCATTAAAAATGCCGTTACCATTAGAGAGGGCGTTACCATTAAAAATGCTGTTACCATTAGAGAGGGCGTTACCATTAGAGAGGGCGTTACCATTAGAAATTGCGTTAACATAAGAGAGGGCGTTACCATTAGAGAGGGCGTTACCATTAGAGAGGGCGTTACCATTAGAGAGGGCGTTACCATTAGAGAGGGCGTTACCATTAGAGAGGGCGTTATTATTAGAGCGGGCGTTACCATTAGAGAGGGCGTTGCCATTAAAGAGGGCGCTACTTTTAGAGAGGGCGCTACCATGAGAGAGGGCGTTACCATTAGAGAGGGCGTTACTATTAGAGAGGGCGTTACCATGAGAAAGGGCGTTACCATTGGAGAGGGCGTTACCATTAGAGAGGGCGTTACCATTAGAGAGAGCGTTACCATTAGAGAGGCCGTTACCATTAGAGAGGGCGTTACCATTAGAGAGGCCGTTACCATTAGAGAGGACGTTACCATAAAAGAGGGCGTTACCATTAGAGAGGGCGTTACCATTAGAGAGGGCGTCACCATTAGAGAGGCGTCACCATGAGAAAGGGCGTTACTATTAGAGAGGGCATTACTTTTAGAGATGGCGTTACCATTAAAGAGGGCGTCACCATTAGAGAAAGCGTTACCATTAGAGATGGCGTTACCATTAGAAAGGCCG
The DNA here is from genome assembly GCA_947471745.1 of Closterium sp. Naga37s-1. Taxonomy (NCBI): domain Eukaryota; kingdom Viridiplantae; phylum Streptophyta; class Zygnematophyceae; order Desmidiales; family Closteriaceae; genus Closterium; species Closterium sp. Naga37s-1. The sequence continues at coordinate 12,539 of CANJKZ010000536.1, forward strand.
TTACCATTAGAGAGGGCGTTACCATTAGGGAGGGCGTTACCATTAGAGAGGGCGTTACCATTAGAGAGGGCGTTACCATTAGAGAGGGCGTTACCATTAGAGAGGGCGTTACCATTAGGGAGGGCGTTACCATTAGAGAGGGCGTTACTATTAGAGAGGGCGTTACCATTAGAGAGGGCGTTACCATTAGAGATGGTGCTACCATTAGAGAGGGCGCTACTATTAGAGAGCGCGCTACCATTAGAGAGGGGGCGCTGGGGCATTACCATTAGAGAGGGCGTTACCATTAGAGAGGGCGTCACCATAAGAGAGGGCGTCACCATTAGAGAGGCGTTACCATTAGAGAGGGCGTTACCATTAGAGAGGGCGTTACCATTAAAAAGGGCGTTACCATTAGAGAGGGCGTTACCATTAAAGAGGGCGTTACCATTAGAGAGGGCGTTACCATTAGAGAGGGCGTTACCATTAGAGAGGGCGTTACCATTAGAGAGGGCGTTACCATTAGAGAGGGCGTTACCATTAGAGCGGGCGTTACCATTAGAAATTGCGTTACCATTAGAGAGGGCGTTACCATTAGAGAGGGCGTTACAATTAGAGAGGGCGTTACCATTAGAGAGGCCGTTACCATTAGAGAGACCGTTACCATTAAAGAGGCCGTTACCAGATGGCATTACCATTAGAGAGGGCGTTACCATTAGAGAGGGCGTTACCATTAGAGAGGGCATTACCATTAGAGAGGCAGTTATCATTAGAGAGGCCGTTACCATTAGAGAGGCCGTTACCATTAGAGAGGGCGTTACCATTAAAAATGTCGTTACCATTAGAGAGGGCGTTACCATTAGAGAGGGCGTTACCATTAGAGAGGGCGTTACCATTAGAGAGGGCGTTACCATTAGAGAGGGCGTTACTATTAGAGAGACCGTTACCATTACAGAAGGCGTTACCATTAGAGAGTGCGTTACCATTAGAGAGGGCGTTACCATTAGAGAGGGCGTCACCATTAGAGAGGGCGTTACCATTAGAGAGGGTGTCACCATAAGAGAGGGCATCACCATTAGAGAGGCGTTACCATTAGAGAGGGCGTTACCATTAGAGAGGGCGTTACCATTAAAGAGGGCGTTACCATTAGAGAGGGCGTTACCATTAGAGAGGGCGTTACCATTAAAGAGGGCGTTACCACTAGAGAGGGCGTTACCATTAGAGGGGGCGTTACCATTAGAGAGGGCGTTACCATTAGAGATTGCGTTACCATTAGAGAGGGCGTTACCATTAGAGGGCGTTACCATTAGAGAGGGCGTTACCATAAGAGAAGGCGTTACCATTAAAGAGGGCGTTACCATTAGAGAGGGCGTTACCATTAGAGAGGGCGATACCATTAGAGGGGGCGTTACCATTAGAAATTGCGTTACCATTAGAGAGGGCGTTACCATTAGAGAGGGCGTTACCATTAGAGAGGGCGTTACCATTAGAAAGGGCATTACCATTAGAGAGGGCGTTATCATTAGAGAGGGCGTTACCATTAGAGAGGGCGTTACCATTAGAGAGGGCGTTACCATTAGAGAGGGCGTTACCATTAGAGAGGGCGCTACCATTAGAGAGGGTGTTACCATTAGAGAGGGCGTCACCATTAGAGAGGGCGTTACCATTAGAGAGGGCGTTACCATTACAGAGGGCGTTACCATTAGAGAGGGCGCTACCATTAGAGAGGGTGTTACCATTAGAGAGGGCGTCACCATTAGAGAGGGCGTTACCATTAGAGAGGGCGTTACCATTAGAGAGGGCGTTACCATTAGAGAGGGCGTTACCATTAAAGAGGGCGTTACCATTAGAGAGGGCGTTACCATTAGAGAGGGCGTTACCATTAAAGAGGGCGTTATCATTAGAGAGGGTGTTACCATTAGAGAGGGCGTTACCATTAGAGAGGGCGTTACCATTAGAGAGGGCGTTACCATTAGAGAGGGCGTAACCATTAGAGAGGGCGTTACCATTAGAAATTGCGTTACCATTAGAGAGGGCGTTACCATTAGAGAGGGCGTTACCATTAGAGAGGGCGTTACCATTAGAGAGGGCGTTACCATTAGAGAGGGCGTTACCATTAGAGAGGGCGTTACCATTAGAGAGGGCGTTACCATTAAAGAGGGCGTTACCATTAAAGAGGGCGCTACCATTAGAGAGGGCGCTACCATGAGAGAGGGCGTTACCATTAGAGAGGGCGTTACTATTAGAGGGCGTTACCATGAGAAAGGGCGTTACCATTGGAGAGGGCGTTACCATTAGAGAGGGCGTTACCATTAGAGAGAGCGTTACCATTAGAGAGGCCGTTACCATTAGAGAGGGCGTTACCATTAGAGAGGGCGTTACCATTAGAGAGGGCGTTACCACTAGAGAGGGCGTCACCATTAGAGAGGCGTCACCATTAGAGAGGGCGTTACCATGAGAAAGGGCGTTACTATTAGAGAGGGCGTTACTATTAGAGAGGGCGTTACTTTTAGAGATGGCGTTACCATCAAAGAGGGCGTCACCATTAGAGAAAGCGTTACCATTAGAGATGGCGTTACCATTAGAAAGGTCGTTACCATTAGAGAGGGCGTTACCATTAGGGAGGGCGTTACCATTAGAGAGGGCGTTACCATTAGAGAGGGCGTTACCATTAGAGAGGGCGTTACCATTAGAGAGGGCGTTACCATTAGAGAGGGCGTTACCATTAGAGAGGGCGTTATCATTAGAGAGGGCGTTACCATTAGAGAGGGCGTTACCATTAGAGAGGGCGTTACCATTAGAGAGGGCGTTACCATTAGAGATGGCGCTACCATTAGAGAGGGCGCTACTATTAGAGAGGGCGCTACCATTAGAGAGAGGGCGCTACCATTAGAGATGGCGTTACCATTAGAGAGGGCGCTACCATTAGAGAGGGCGCTACCATTAGAGAGGGCGCTACCATTAGAGAGGGCGCTACCATTAGAGAGGACGTTACCATTAGAGAGGACGTTACCATTAGAGAGGGCGTTACCATTAGAGAGAGCATTGCCATTAGAGAGGGCGTTACCATTAGAGAGGGCGTTACCATTAGAGAGGGCGTTACTATTAGAGAGGCCGTTACCATTAAAGAGGGCGTTACCATTAGAGAGTGCGTTACCATTAGAGAGGGCGTTACCATTAGAGAGAGCGTTACCATTAGAGAGGGCGTTACCATTAGAGAGGGCGTCACCATTAGAGAGGGCATTACCATTAGAGAGGGCGTCACCATAAGAGAGGGCGTCACCATTAGAGAGGCGTTACCATTAGAGAGGGCGTTACCATTAGAGAGGGCGTTACCATTAAAAAGGGCGTTACCATTAGAGAGGGCGTTACCATTAAAGAGGGCGTTACCATTAGAGAGGGCGTTACCATTAGAGAGGGCGTTACCATTAAAGAGGGCGTTACCATTAGAGAGGGCGTTACCATTAGAGCGGGCGTTACCATTAGAAATTGCGTTACCATTAGAGAGGGCGTTACCATTAGAGAGGGCGTTACAATTAGAGAGGGCGTTACCATTAGAGAGGCCGTTACCATTAGAGAGACCGTTACCATTAGAGAGGCCGTTACCATTAGAGATGGCATTACCATTAGAGAGGGCGTTACCATTAGAGAAGGCGTTACCATTAGAGAGGGCATTACCATTAGAGAGGTCGTTATCATTAGAGAGGCCGTTACCATTAGAGAGGCCGTTACCATAAGAGAGGGCGTTACCATTAAAAATGCCGTTACCATTAGAGAGGGCGTTACCATTAAAAATGCTGTTACCATTAGAGAGGGCGTTACCATTAGAGAGGGCGTTACCATTAGAGAGGGCGTTACCATTAGAGACGGCGTTACCATTAGAGAGGGCGTTACTATTAGAGAGGCCGTTACCATTAAAGAGGGCGTTACCATTAGAGAGTGCGTTACCATTAGAGAGGGCGTTACCATTAGAGAGGGCGTCACCATTAGAGAGGGCGTTACCATTAGAGAGGGCGTCACCATAAAGAGAGGGCGTCACCATTAGAGAGGCGTTACCATTAGAGAGGGCGTTACCATTAGAGAGGGCGTTACCATTAAAGAGGGCGTTACCATTAGAGAGGGCGTTACCATTAGAGAGGGCGTTACCATTAAAGAGGGCGTTACCACTAGAGAGGGCGTTACCATTAGAGGGGGCGTTACCATTAGAGAGGGCGTTACCATTAGAGATTGCGTTACCATTAGAGAGTGCGTTACCATTAGAGAGGGCGTTACCATTAGAGAGGGCGTTACCATTAGAGAGGGCGTTACCATTAAAGAGGGCGTTACCATTAGAGAGGGCGTTACAATTAGAGAGGGCGTTACCATTAGAGGGGGCGTTACCATTAGAAATTGCGTGACCATTAGAGAGGGCGTTACCATTAGAGAGGGCGTTACCATTAGAGAGGGCGTTACCATTAGAAAGGGCATTACCATTAGAGAGGGCGCTACCATTAGAGAGGGTGTTACCATTAAAGAGGGCGTCACCATTAGAGAGGGCGTTACCATTAGAGAGGGCGTTACCATTAGAGAGGGCGTTACCATTAGAGAGGGCGTTACCATTAAAGATGGCGTTACCATTAGAGAGGGCGTTACCATTAGAGAGGGCGTTACCATTAAAGAGGGTGTTATCATTAGAGAGGGCGTTACCATTAGAGAGGGCGTTACCATTAGAGAGGGCGTTACCATTAGAGCGGGCGTTACCATTAGAAATTGCGTTACCATTAGAGAGGGCGTTACCATTAGAGAGGGCGTTACAATTAGAGAGGGCGTTACCATTAGAGAGGCCGTTACCATTAGAGAGACCGTTACCATTAAAGAGGCCGTTACCATTAGAGATGGCATTACCATTAGAGAGGGCGTTACCATTAGAGAGGGCGTTACCATTAGAGAGGGCATTACCATTAGAGAGGCAGTTATCATTAGAGAGGCCGTTACCATTAGAGAGGCCGTTACCATTAGAGAGGGCGTTACCATTAAAAATGCCGTTACCATTAGAGAGGGCGTTACCATTAAAGAGGGCGTTACCATTAGAGAGGGCGTTACCATTAGAGAGGGCGTTACCATTAGAGAGGGCGTTACTATTGGAGAGGCCGTTACCATTAAAGAAGGCGTTACCATTAGAGAGTGCGTTACCATTAGAGAGGGCGTTACCATTAGAGAGGGCGTCACCATTAGAGAGGGCGTTACCATTAGAGAGGGCGTCACCATAAGAGAGGGCGTCACCATTAGAGAGGCGTTACCATTAGAGAGGGCGTTACCATTAGAGAGGGCGTTACCATTAAAGTGGGCGTTACCATTAGAGAGGGCGTTACCATTAGAGAGGGCGTTACCATTAAAGAGGGCGTTACCACTAGAGAGGGCGTTACCATTAGAGGGGGCGTTACCATTAGAGAGGGCGTTACCATTAGAGATTGCGTTACCATTAGAGAGGGCGTTACCATTAGAGAGGGCGTTACCATTAGAGAGGGCGTTACCATAAGAGAAGGCGTTACCATTAAAGAGGGCGTTACCATTAGAGAGGGCGTTACCATTAGAGAGGGCGATACCATTAGAGGGGGCGTTACCATTAGAAATTGCGTTACCATTAGAGAGGGCGTTACCATTAGAGAGGGCGTTACCATTAGAGAGGGCGTTACCATTAGAAAGGGCATTACCATTAGAGAGGGCGCTACCATTAGAGAGGGTGTTACCATTAGAGAGGGCGTCACCATTAGAGAGGGCGTTACCATTAGAGAGGGCGTTACCATTAGAGAGGGCGTTACCATTAGAGAGGGCGTTACCATTAAAGAGGGCGTTACCATTAGAGAGGGCGTTACCATTAGAGAGGGCGTTACCATTAAAGAGGGCGTTATCATTAGAGAGGGTGTTACCATTAGAGAGGGCGTTACCATTAGAGAGGGCGTTACCATTAGAGAGGGCGTTACCATTAGAGAGGGCGTAACCATTAGAGAGGGCGTTACCATTAGAAATTGCGTTACCATTAGAGAGGGCGTTACCATTAGAGAGGGCGTTACCATTAGAGAGGGCGTTACCATTAGAGAGGGCGTTACCATTAGAGAGGGCGTTACCATTAAAGAGGGCGTTACCATTAAAGAGGGCGCTACCATTAGAGAGGGCGCTACCATGAGAGAAGGCGTTACCATTAGAGAGGGCGTTACTATTAGAGAGGGCGTTACCATGAGAAAGGGCGTAACCATTGGAGAGGGCGTTACCATTAGAGAGGGCGTTACCATTAGAGAGAGCGTTACCATTAGAGAGGTCGTTACCATTAGAGAGGGCGTTACCATTAGAGAAGGCGTTACCATTAAAGAGGGCGTTACCATTAGAGAGGGCGTTACCATTAGAGAGGGCGATACCATTAGAGGGGGCGTTACCATTAGAAATTGCGTTACCATTAGAGAGGGCGTTACCATTAGAGAGGGCGTTACCATTAGAGAGGGCGTTACCATTAGAAAGGGCATTACCATTAGAGAGGGCGCTACCATTAGAGAGGGTGTTACCATTAGAGAGGGCGTCACCATTAGAGAGGGCGTTACCATTAGAGAGGGCGTTACCATTAGAGAGGGCGTTACCATTAGAGAGGGCGTTACCATTAAAGAGGGCGTTACCATTAGAGAGGGCGTTACCATTAGAGAGGGCGTTACCATTAAAGAGGGCGTTATCATTAGAGAGGGTGTTACCATTAGAGAGGGCGTTACCATTAGAGAGGGCGTTACCATTAGAGAGGGCGTTACCATTAGAGAGGGCGTAACCATTAGAGAGGGCGTTACCATTAGAGAGGGCGTTACCATTAGAAAGGGCATTACCATTAGAGAGGGCGTTACCATTAGAGAGGGTGTTACCATTAGAGAGGGCGTCACCATTAGAGAGGGCGTTACCATTAGAGAGGGCGTTACCATTAGAGAGGGCGTTACCATTAGAGAGGGCGTTACCATTAGAGAGGGCGTTACCATTAGAGAGGGCGTTACCATTAAAGAGGGCGTTACCATTAAAGAGGGCGCTACCATTAGAGAGGGCGCTTCCATGAGAGAAGGCGTTACCATTAGAGAGGGCGTTACTATTAGAGAGGGCGTTACCATGAGAAAGGGCGTAACCATTGGAGAGGGCGTTACCATTAGAGAGGGCGTTACCATTAGAGAGAACGTTACCATTAGAGAGGCCGTGACCATTAGAGAGGGCGTTACCATTAGAGAGGGCGTTACCATTAGAGAGGGCGTTACCACTAGAGAGGGCGTCACCATTAGAGAGGCGTCACCATTAGAGAGGGCGTTACTATTAGAGAGGGCGTTACTATTAGAGAGGGCGTTACTTTTAGAGATGGCGTTACCATTAAAGAGGGCGTCACCATTAGAGAAAGCGTTACCATTAGAGATGGCGTTACCATTAGAAAGGCCGTTACCATTAGAGAGGGCGTTACCATTAGGGAGGGCGTTACCATTAGAGAGGGCGTTACCATTAGAGAGGGCGTTACCATTAGAGAGGGCGTTACCATTAGAGAGGGCGTTACCATTAGAGAGGGCGTTACCATTAGAGAGGGCGTTATCATTAGAGAGGGCGTTACCATTAGAGAGGGCGTTACGATTAGAGAGGGCGTTACCATTAGAGAGGGCGTTACCATTAGAGATGGCGCTACCATTAGAGAGGGCGCTACTATTAGAGAGGGCGCTACCATTAGAGAGAGGGCGCTACCATTAGAGATGGCGTTACCATTAGAGAGGGCGCTACCATTAGAGAGGGCGCTACCATTAGAGAGGGCGCTACCATTAGAGAGGGCGCTACCATTAGAGAGGACGTTACCATTAGAGAGGACGTTACCATTAGAGAGGGCGTTACCATTAGAGAGAGCATTACCATTAGAGAGGGCGTTACCATTAGAGAGGGCGTTACCATTAGAGAGGGCGTTACCATTAGAGAGGGCGTTACCATTAAAGAGGGCGTTATCATTAGAGAGGGTGTTACCATTAGAGAGGGCGTTACCATTAGAGAGGGCGTTACCATTAGAGAGGGCGTAACCATTAGAGAGGGCGTTACCATTAGAAATTGCGTTACCATTAGAGAGGGCGTTACCATTAGAGAGGGCGTTACCATTAGAGAGGGCGTTACCATTAGAGAGGGCGTTACCATTAGAGAGGGCGTTACCATTAAAGAGGGCGTTACCATTAAAGAGGGCGCTACCATTAGAGAGGGCGCTACCATGAGAGAAGGCGTTACCATTAGAGAGGGCGTTACTATTAGAGAGGGCGTTACCATGAGAAAGGGCGTAACCATTGGAGAGGGCGTTACCATTAGAGAGGGCGTTACCATTAGAGAGAGCGTTACCATTAGAGAGGCCGTTACCATTAGAGAGGGCGTTACCATTAGAGAAGGCGTTACCATTAAAGAGGGCGTTACCATTAGAGAGGGCGTTACCATTAGAGAGGGCGATACCATTAGAGGGGGCGTTACCATTAGAAATTGCGCTACCATTAGAGAGGGCGTTACCATTAGAGAGGGCGTTACCATTAGAGAGGGCGTTACCATTAGAAAGGGCATTACCATTAGAGAGGGCGCTACCATTAGAGAGGGTGTTACCATTAGAGAGGGCGTCACCATTAGAGAGGGCGTTACCATTAGAGAGGGCGTTACCATTAGAGAGGGCGTTACCATTAGAGAGGGCGTTACCATTAAAGAGGGCGTTACCATTAGAGAGGGCGTTACCATTAGAGAGGGCGTTACCATTAAAGAGGGCGTTATCATTAGAGAGGGTGTTACCATTAGAGAGGGCGTTACCATTAGAGAGGGCGTTACCATTAGAGAGGGCGTTACCATTAGAGAGGGCGTAACCATTAGAGAGGGCGTTACCATTAGAGAGGGCGTTACCATTAGAAAGGGCATTACCATTAGAGAGGGCGTTACCATTAGAGAGGGCGTCACCATTAGAGAGGTCGTTACCATTAGAGAGGGCGTTACCATTAGAGAGGGCGTTACCATTAGAGAGGGCGTTACCATTAGAGAGGGCGTTACCATTAGAGAGGGCGTTACCATTAAAGAGGGCGTTACCATTAAAGAGGGCGCTACCATTAGAGAGGGCGCTTCCATGAGAGAAGGCGTTACCATTAGAGAGGGCGTTACTATTAGAGAGGGCGTTACCATGAGAAAGGGCGTAACCATTGGAGAGGGCGTTACCATTAGAGAGGGCGTTACCATTAGAGAGAACGTTACCATTAGAGAGGCCGTTACCATTAGAGAGGGCGTTACCATTAGAGAGGGCGTTACCATTAGAGAGGGCGTTACCACTAGAGAGGGCGTCACCATTAGAGAGGCGTCACCATTAGAGAGGGCGTTACTATTAGAGAGGGCGTTACTATTAGAGAGGGCGTTACTTTTAGAGATGGCGTTACCATTAAAGAGGGCGTCACCATTAGAGAAAGCGTTACCATTAGAGATGGCGTTACCATTAGAAAGGCCGTTACCATTAGAGAGGGCGTTACCATTAGGGAGGGCGTTACCATTAGAGAGGGCGTTACCATTAGAGAGGGCGTTACCATTAGAGAGGGCGTTACCATTAGAGAGGGCGTTACCATTAGAGAGGGCGTTACCATTAGAGAGGGCGTTATCATTAGAGAGGGCGTTACCATTAGAGAGGGCGTTACCATTAGAGAGGGCGTTACCATTAGAGAGGGCGTTACCATTAGAGATGGCGCTACCATTAGAGAGGGCGCTACTATTAGAGAGGGCGCTACCATTAGAGAGAGGGCGCTACCATTAGAGATGGCGTTACCATTAGAGAGGGCGCTACCATTAGAGAGGGCGCTACCATTAGAGAGGGCGCTACCATTAGAGAGGGCGCTACCATTAGAGAGGACGTTACCATTAGAGAGGACGTTACCATTAGAGAGGGCGTTACCATTAGAGAGAGCATTACCATTAGAGAGGGCGTTACCATTAGAGAGGGCGTTACCATTAGAGAGGGCGTTACTATTAGAGAGGCCGTTACCATTAAAGAGGGCGTTACCATTAGAGAGTGCGTTACCATTAGAGAGGGCGTTACCATTAGAGAGAGCGTTACCATTAGAGAGGGCGTTACCATTAGAGAGGGCGTCACCATTAGAGAGGGCATTACCATTAGAGAGGGCGTCACCATAAGAGAGGGCGTCACCATTAGAGAGGCGTTACCATTAGAGAGGGCGTTACCATTAAAAAGGGCGTTACCATTAGAGAGGGCGTTACCATTAAAGAGGGCGTTACCATTAGAGAGGGCGTTACCATTAGAGAGGGCGTTACCATTAAAGAGGGCGTTACCATTAGAGAGGGCGTTACCATTAGAGCGGGCGTTACCATTAGAAATTGCGTTACCATTAGAGAGGGCGTTACCATGAGAGAGGGCGTTACAATTAGAGAGGGCGTTACCATTAGAGAGGCCGTTACCATTAGAGAGACCGTTACCATTAGAGAGGCCGTTACCATTAGAGATGGCATTACCATTAGAGAGGGCGTTACCATTAGAGAGGGCGTTACCATTAGAGAGGGCATTACCATTAGAGAGGTCGTTATCATTAGAGAGGCCGTTACCATTAGAGAGGCCGTTACCATTAGAGAGGGCGTTACCATTAAAAATGCCGTTACCATTAGAGAGGGCGTTACCATTAAAAATGCCGTTACCATTAGAGAGGGCGTTACCATTAGAGAGGGCGTTACCATTAGAGAGGCGTCACCATTAGAGAGGGCGTTACCATGAGAAAGGGCGTTACTATTAGAGAGGGCGTTTCTTTTAGAGATGGCGTTACCATTAAAGAGGGCGTCACCATTAGAGAAAGCGTTACCATTAGAGATGGCGTTACCATTAGAAAGGCCGTTACCATTAGAGAGGGCGTTACCATTAGGGAGGGCGTTACCATTAGAGAGGGCGTTACCATTAGAGAGGGCGTTACCATTAGAGAGGGCGTTACCATTAGAGAGGGCGTTACCATTAGGGAGGGCGTTACCATTAGAGAGGGCGTTACCATTAGAGAGGGCGTTACCATTAGAGAGGGCGTTACCATTAGAGATGGCGCTACCATTAGAGAGGGCGCTACTATTAGAGAGGGCGCTACCATTAGAGAGAGGGCACTACCATTAGAGATGGCGTTACCATTAGAGAGGGCGCTACCATTAGAGAGGGCGCTACCATTAGAGAGGGCGCTACCATTAGAGAGGGCGCTACCATTAGAGAGGACGTTACCATTAGAGAGGACGTTACCATTAGAGAGGGCGTTACCATTAGAGAGAGCGTTACCATTAGAGGGTGTTACCATTAGAGAGGGCGTTACCATTAGAGAGGGCGTTACTATTAGAGAGGCCGTTACCATTAAAGAGGGCGTTACCATTAGAGAGTGCGTTACCATTAGAGAGGGCGTTACCATTAGAGAGAGCGTTACCATTAGAGAGGGCGTTACCATTAGAGAGGGCGTCACCATTAGAGAGGGCATTACCATAAGAGAGGGCGTTACCATTAGAGAGGGCGTCACCATAAGAGAGGGCGTCACCATTAGAGAGGCGTTACCATTAGAGAGGGCGTTACCATTAGAGAGGGCGTTACCATTAAAAAGGGCGTTACCATTAGAGAGGGCGTTACCATTAAAGAGGGCGTTACCATTAGAGAGGGCGTTACCATTAGAGAGGGCGTTACCATTAGAGCGGGCGTTACCATTAGAAATTGCGTTACCATTAGAGAGGGCGTTACCATTAGAGAGGGCGTTACAATTAGAGAGGGCGTTACCATTAGAGAGGCCGTTACCATTAGAGAGACCGTTACCATTAAAGAGGCCGTTACCATTAGAGATGGCATTACCATTAGAGAGGGCGTCACCATTAGAGAGGGCGTCACCATTAGAGAGGGCGTTACCATTAGAGAGGGCGTTACCATTAGAGAGGGCGTTACCATTAGAGAGGGCGTTACCATTAAAGAGGGCGTTACCATTAGAGAGGGCGTTACCATTAGAGAGGGCGTTACCATTAAAGAGGGCGTTATCATTAGAGAGGGTGTTACCATTAGAGAGGGCGTTACCATTAGAGAGGGCGTTACCATTAGAGAGGGCGTTACCATTAGAGAGGGCGTAACCATTAGAGAGGGCGTTACCATTAGAAATTGCGTTACCATTAGAGAGGGCGTTACCATTAGAGAGGGCGTTACCATTAGAGAGGGCGTTACCATTAGAGAGGGCGTTACCATTAGAGAGGGCGTTACCATTAAAGAGGGCGTTACCATTAAAGAGGGCGCTACCATTAGAGAGGGCGCTACCATGAGAGAAGGCATTACCATTAGAGAGGGCGTTACTATTAGAGAGGGCGTTACCATGAGAAAGGGCGTAACCATTGGAGAGGGCGTTACCATTAGAGAGGGCGTTACCATTAGAGAGAGCGTTACCATTAGAGAGGCCGTTACCATTAGAGAGGGCGTTACCATTAGAGAGGGCGTTACCATTAGAGAGGGCGTTACCACTAGAGAGGGCGTCACCATTAGAGAGGCGTCACCATTAGAGAGGGCGTCACCATTAGAGAGGGCGTTACTATTAGAGAGGGCGTTACTTTTAGAGATGGCGTTACCATTAAAGAGGGCGTCACCATTAGAGAAAGCGTTACCATTAGAGATGGCGTTACCATTAGAAAGGCCGTTACCATTAGAGAGGGCGTTACCATTAGGGAGGGCGTTACCATTAGAGAGGGCGTTACCATTAGAGAGGGCGTTACCATTAGAGAGGGCGTTACCATTAGAGAGGGCGTTACCATTAGAGAGGGCGTTACCATTAGAGAGGGCGTTATCATTAGAGAGGGCGTTACCATTAGAGAGGGCGTTACCATTAGAGAGGGCGTTACCATTAGAGAGGGCGTTACCATTAGAGATGGCGCTACCATTAGAGAGGGCGCTACTATTAGAGAGGGCGCTACCATTAGAGAGAGGGCGCTACCATTAGAGATGGCGTTACCATTAGAGAGGGCGCTACCATTAGAGAGGGCGCTACCATTAGAGAGGGCGCTACCATTAGAGAGGGCGCTACCATTAGAGAGGACGTTACCATTAGAGAGGACGTTACCATTAGAGAGGGCGTTACCATTAGAGAGAGCATTACCATTAGAGAGGGCGTTACCATTAGAGAGGGCGTTACCATTAGAGAGGGCGTTACTATTAGAGAGGCCGTTACCATTAAAGAGGGCGTTACCATTAGAGAGTGCGTTACCATTAGAGAGGGCGTTACCATTAGAGAGAGCGTTACCATTAGAGAGGGCGTTACCATTAGAGAGGGCGTCACCATTAGAGAGGGCATTACCATTAGAGAGGGCGTCACCATAAGAGAGGGCGTCACCATTAGAGAGGCGTTACCATTAGAGAGGGCGTTACCATTAAAAAGGGCGTTACCATTAGAGAGGGCGTTACCATTAAAGAGGGCGTTACCATTAGAGAGGGCGTTACCATTAGAGAGGGCGTTACCATTAAAGAGGGCGTTACCATTAGAGAGGGCGTTACCATTAGAGCGGGCGTTACCATTAGAAATTGCGTTACCATTAGAGAGGGCGTTACCATGAGAGAGGGCGTTACAATTAGAGAGGGCGTTACCATTAGAGAGGCCGTTACCATTAGAGAGACCGTTACCATTAGAGAGGCCGTTACCATTAGAGATGGCATTACCATTAGAGAGGGCGTTACCATTAGAGAGGGCGTTACCATTAGAGAGGACATTACCATTAGAGAGGTCGTTATCATTAGAGAGGCCGTTACCATTAGAGAGGCCGTTACCATTAGAGAGGGCGTTACCATTAAAAATGTCGTTACCATTAGAGAGGGCGTTACCATTAAAAATGCCGTTACCATTAGAGAGGGCGTTACCATTAGAGAGGGCGTTACCATTAGAGAGGCGTCACCATTAGAGAGGGCGTTACCATGAGAAAGGGCGTTACTATTAGAGAGGGCGTTTCTTTTAGAGATGGCGTTACCATTAAAGAGGGCGTCACCATTAGAGAAAGCGTTACCATTAGAGATGGCGTTACCATTAGAAAGGCCGTTACCATTAGAGAGGGCGTTACCATTAGGGAGGTACCATTAGAGAGGGCGTTACCATTAGAGAGGGCGTTACCATTAGAGAGGGCGTTACCATTAGGGAGGGCGTTACCATTAGAGAGGGCGTTACCATTAGAGAGGGCGTTACCATTAGAGAGGGCGTTACCATTAGAGATGGCGCTACCATTAGAGAGGGCGCTACTATTAGAGAGGGCGCTACCATTAGAGAGAGGGCACTACCATTAGAGATGGCGTTACCATTAGAGAGGGCGCTACCATTAGAGAGGGCGCTACCATTAGAGAGGGCGCTACCATTAGAGAGGGCGCTACCATTAGAGAGGACGTTACCATTAGAGAGGACGTTACCATTAGAGAGGGCGTTACCATTAGAGAGAGCGTTACCATTAGAGGGTGTTACCATTAGAGAGGGCGTTACCATTAGAGAGGGCGTTACTATTAGAGAGGCCGTTACCATTAAAGAGGGCGTTACCATTAGAGAGTGCGTTACCATTAGAGAGGGCGTTACCATTAGAGAGAGCGTTACCATTAGAGAGGGCGTTACCATTAGAGAGGGCGTCACCATTAGAGAGGGCATTACCATAAGAGAGGGCGTTACCATTAGAGAGGGCGTCACCATAAGAGAGGGCGTCACCATTAGAGAGGCGTTACCATTAGAGAGGGCGTTACCATTAGAGAGGGCGTTACCATTAAAAAGGGCGTTACCATTAGAGAGGGCGTTACCATTAAAGAGGGCGTTACCATTAGAGAGGGCGTTACCATTAGAGAGGGCGTTACCATTAGAGCGGGCGTTACCATTAGAAATTGCGTTACCATTAGAGAGGGCGTTACCATTAGAGAGGGCGTTACAATTAGAGAGGGCGTTACCATTAGAGAGGCCGTTACCATTAGAGAGACCGTTACCATTAAAGAGGCCGTTACCATTAGAGATGGCATTACCATTAGAGAGGGCGTTACCATTAGAGAGGGCGTTACCATTAGAGAGGGCATTACCATTAGAGAGGCAGTTATCATTAGAGAGGCCGTTACCATTAGAGAGGCCGTTACCATTAGAGAGGGCGTTACCATTAAAAATGCCGTTACCATTAGAGAGGGCGTTACCATTAGAGAGGGCGTTACCATTAGAGAGGGCGTTACCATTAGAGAGGGCGTTACCATTAGAGAGGGCGTTACCATTAGAGATGGCGCTACCATTAGAGAGGGCGCTACTATTAGAGAGGGCGCTACCATTAGAGAGAGGGCGCTACCATTAGAGATGGCGTTACCATTAGAGAGGGCGCTACCATTAGAGAGGGCGCTACCATTAGAGAGGGCGCTACCATTAGAGAGGGCGCTACCATTAGAGAGGACGTTACCATTAGAGAGGACGTTACCATTAGAGAGGGCGTTACCATTAGAGAGAGCATTACCATTAGAGAGGGCGTTACCATTAGAGAGGGCGTTACCATTAGAGAGGGCGTTACTATTAGAGAGGCCGTTACCATTAAAGAGGGCGTTACCATTAGAGAGTGCGTTACCATAAGAGAGGGCGTTACCATTAGAGAGAGCGTTACCATTAGAGAGGGCGTTACCATTAGAGAGGGCGTCACCATTAGAGAGGGCATTACCATTAGAGAGGGCGTCACCATAAGAGAGGGCGTCACCATTAGAGAGGCGTTACCATTAGAGAGGGCGTTACCATTAAAAAGGGCGTTACCATTAGAGAGGGCGTTACCATTAAAGAGGGCGTTACCATTAGAGAGGGCGTTACCATTAGAGAGGGCGTTACCATTAAAGAGGGCGTTACCATTAGAGAGGGCGTTACCATTAGAGCGGGCGTTACCATTAGAAATTGCGTTACCATTAGAGAGGGCGTTACCATGAGAGAGGGCGTTACAATTAGAGAGGGCGTTACCATTAGAGAGGCCGTTACCATTAGAGAGACCGTTACCATTAGAGAGGCCGTTACCATTAGAGATGGCATTACCATTAGAGAGGGCGTTACCATTAGAGAGGGCGTTACCATTAGAGAGAGCATTACCATTAGAGAGGTCGTTATCATTAGAGAGGCCGTTACCATTAGAGAGGCCGTTACCATTAGAGAGGGCGTTACCATTAAAAATGCCGTTACCATTAGAGAGGGCGTTACCATTAAAAATGCCGTTACCATTAGAGAGGGCGTTACCATTAGAGAGGGCGTTACCATTAGAGAGGCGTCACCATTAGAGAGGGCGTTACCATGAGAAAGGGCGTTACTATTAGAGAGGGCGTTTCTTTTAGAGATGGCGTTACCATTAAAGAGGGCGTCACCATTAGAGAAAGCGTTACCATTAGAGATGGCGTTACCATTAGAAAGGCCGTTACCATTAGAGAGGGCGTTACCATTAGGGAGGGCGTTACCATTAGAGAGGGCGTTACCATTAGAGAGGGCGTTACCATTAGAGAGGGCGTTACCATTAGAGAGGGCGTTACCATTAGGGAGGGCGTTACCATTAGAGAGGGCGTTACCATTAGAGAGGGCGTTACCATTAGAGAGGGCGTTACCATTAGAGATGGCGCTACCATTAGAGAGGGCGCTACTATTAGAGAGGGCGCTACCATTAGAGAGAGGGCACTACCATTAGAGATGGCGTTACCATTAGAGAGGGCGCTACCATTAGAGAGGGCGCTACCATTAGAGAGGGCGCTACCATTAGAGAGGGCGCTACCATTAGAGAGGACGTTACCATTAGAGAGGACGTTACCATTAGAGAGGGCGTTACCATTAGAGAGAGCATTACCATTAGAGAGGGCGTTACCATTAGAGAGGGCGTTACCATTAGAGAGGGCGTTACTATTAGAGAGGCCGTTACCATTAAAGAGGGCGTTACCATTAGAGAGTGCGTTACCATTAGAGAGGGCGTTACCATTAGAGAGAGCGTTACCATTAGAGAGGGCGTTACCATTAGAGAGGGCGTCACCATTAGAGAGGGCATTACCATTAGAGAGGGCGTCACCATAAGAGAGGGCGTCACCATTAGAGAGGCGTTACCATTAGAGAGGGCGTTACCATTAAAAAGGGCGTTACCATTAGAGAGGGCGTTACCATTAAAGAGGGCGTTACCATTAGAGAGGGCGTTACCATTAGAGAGGGCGTTACCATTAAAGAGGGCGTTACCATTAGAGAGGGCGTTACCATTAGAGCGGGCGTTACCATTAGAAATTGCGTTACCATTAGAGAGGGCGTTACCATGAGAGAGGGCGTTACAATTAGAGAGGGCGTTACCATTAGAGAGGCCGTTACCATTAGAGAGACCGTTACCATTAGAGAGGCCGTTACCATTAGAGATGGCATTACCATTAGAGAGGGCGTTACCATTAGAGAGGGCGTTACCATTAGAGAGAGCATTACCATTAGAGAGGTCGTTATCATTAGAGAGGCCGTTACCATTAGAGAGGCCGTTACCATTAGAGAGGGCGTTACCATTAAAAATGCCGTTACCATTAGAGAGGGCGTTACCATTAAAAATGCCGTTACCATTAGAGAGGGCGTTACCATTAGAGAGGGCGTTACCATTAGAGAGGCGTCACCATTAGAGAGGGCGTTACCATGAGAAAGGGCGTTACTATTAGAGAGGGCGTTTCTTTTAGAGATGGCGTTACCATTAAAGAGGGCGTCACCATTAGAGAAAGCGTTACCATTAGAGATGGCGTTACCATTAGAAAGGCCGTTACCATTAGAGAGGGCGTTACCATTAGGGAGGGCGTTACCATTAGAGAGGGCGTTACCATTAGAGAGGGCGTTACCATTAGAGAGGGCGTTACCATTAGAGAGGGCGTTACCATTAGGGAGGGCGTTACCATTAGAGAGGGCGTTACCATTAGAGAGGGCGTTACCATTAGAGAGGGCGTTACCATTAGAGATGGCGCTACCATTAGAGAGGGCGCTACTATTAGAGAGGGCGCTACCATTAGAGAGAGGGCACTACCATTAGAGATGGCGTTACCATTAGAGAGGGCGCTACCATTAGAGAGGGCGCTACCATTAGAGAGGGCGCTACCATTAGAGAGGGCGCTACCATTAGAGAGGACGTTACCATTAGAGAGGACGTTACCATTAGAGAGGGCGTTACCATTAGAGAGAGCGTTACCATTAGAGGGTGTTACCATTAGAGAGGGCGTTACCATTAGAGAGGGCGTTACTATTAGAGAGGCCGTTACCATTAAAGAGGGCGTTACCATTAGAGAGTGCGTTACCATTAGAGAGGGCGTTACCATTAGAGAGAGCGTTACCATTAGAGAGGGCGTTACCATTAGAGAGGGCGTCACCATTAGAGAGGGCATTACCATAAGAGAGGGCGTTACCATTAGAGAGGGCGTCACCATAAGAGAGGGCGTCACCATTAGAGAGGCGTTACCATTAGAGAGGGCGTTACCATTAGAGAGGGCGTTACCATTAAAAAGGGCGTTACCATTAGAGAGGGCGTTACCATTAAAGAGGGCGTTACCATTAGAGAGGGCGTTACCATTAGAGAGGGCGTTACCATTAGAGCGGGCGTTACCATTAGAAATTGCGTTACCATTAGAGAGGGCGTTACCATTAGAGAGGGCGTTACAATTAGAGAGGGCGTTACCATTAGAGAGGCCGTTACCATTAGAGAAACCGTTACCATTAAAGAGGCCGTTACCATTAGAGATGGCATTACCATTAGAGAGGGCGTTACCATTAGAGAGGGCGTTACCATTAGAGAGGGCATTACCATTAGAGAGGCAGTTATCATTAGAGAGGCCGTTACCATTAGAGAGGCCGTTACCATTAGAGAGGGCGTTACCATTAAAAATGCCGTTACCATTAGAGAGGGCGTTACCATTAGAGAGGGCGTTACCATTAGAGAGGGCGTTACCATTAGAGAGGGCGTTACCATTAGAGAGGGCGTTACCATTAGAGATGGCGCTACCATTAGAGAGGGCGCTACTATTAGAGAGGGCGCTACCATTAGAGAGAGGGCGCTACCATTAGAGATGGCGTTACCATTAGAGAGGGCGCTACCATTAGAGAGGGCGCTACCATTAGAGAGGGCGCTACCATTAGAGAGGGCGCTACCATTAGAGAGGACGTTACCATTAGAGAGGACGTTACCATTAGAGAGGGCGTTACCATTAGAGAGAGCATTACCATTAGAGAGGGCGTTACCATTAGAGAGGGCGTTACCATTAGAGAGGGCGTTACTATTAGAGAGGCCGTTACCATTAAAGAGGGCGTTACCATTAGAGAGTGCGTTACCATTAGAGAGGGCGTTACCATTAGAGAGAGCGTTACCATTAGAGAGGGCGTTACCATTAGAGAGGGCGTCACCATTAGAGAGGGCATTACCATTAGAGAGGGCGTCACCATAAGAGAGGGCGTCACCATTAGAGAGGCGTTACCATTAGAGAGGGCGTTACCATTAAAAAGGGCGTTACCATTAGAGAGGGCGTTACCATTAAAGAGGGCGTTACCATTAGAGAGGGCGTTACCATTAGAGAGGGCGTTACCATTAAAGAGGGCGTTACCATTAGAGAGGGCGTTACCATTAGAGCGGGCGTTACCATTAGAAATTGCGTTACCATTAGAGAGGGCGTTACCATGAGAGAGGGCGTTACAATTAGAGAGGGCGTTACCATTAGAGAGGCCGTTACCATTAGAGAGACCGTTACCATTAGAGAGGCCGTTACCATTAGAGATGGCATTACCATTAGAGAGGGCGTTACCATTAGAGAGGGCGTTACCATTAGAGAGGGCATTACCATTAGAGAGGTCGTTATCATTAGAGAGGCCGTTACCATTAGAGAGGCCGTTACCATTAGAGAGGGCGTTACCATTAAAAATGCCGTTACCATTAGAGAGGGCGTTACCATTAAAAATGCCGTTACCATTAGAGAGGGCGTTACCATTAGAGAGGGCGTTACCATTAGAGAGGCGTCACCATTAGAGAGGGCGTTACCATGAGAAAGGGCGTTACTATTAGAGAGGGCGTTTCTTTTAGAGATGGCGTTACCATTAAAGAGGGCGTCACCATTAGAGAAAGCGTTACCATTAGAGATGGCGTTACTATTAGAAAGGCCGTTACCATTAGAGAGGGCGTTACCATTAGGGAGGGCGTTACCATTAGAGAGGGCGTTACCATTAGAGAGGGCGTTACCATTAGAGAGGGCGTTACCATTAGAGAGGGCGTTACCATTAGGGAGGGCGTTACCATTAGAGAGGGCGTTACCATTAGAGAGGGCGTTACCATTAGAGAGGGCGTTACCATTAGAGATGGCGCTACCATTAGAGAGGGCGCTACTATTAGAGAGGGCGCTACCATTAGAGAGAGGGCACTACCATTAGAGATGGCGTTACCATTAGAGAGGGCGCTACCATTAGAGAGGGCGCTACCATTAGAGAGGGCGCTACCATTAGAGAGGGCGCTACCATTAGAGAGGACGTTACCATTAGAGAGGACGTTACCATTAGAGAGGGCGTTACCATTAGAGAGAGCGTTACCATTAGAGGGTGTTACCATTAGAGAGGGCGTTACCATTAGAGAGGGCGTTACTATTAGAGAGGCCGTTACCATTAAAGAGGGCGTTACCATTAGAGAGTGCGTTACCATTAGAGAGGGCGTTACCATTAGAGAGAGCGTTACCATTAGAGAGGGCGTTACCATTAGAGAGGGCGTCACCATTAGAGAGGGCATTACCATAAGAGAGGGCGTTACCATTAGAGAGGGCGTCACCATAAGAGAGGGCGTCACCATTAGAGAGGCGTTACCATTAGAGAGGGCGTTACCATTAGAGAGGGCGTTACCATTAAAAAGGGCGTTACCATTAGAGAGGGCGTTACCATTAAAGAGGGCGTTACCATTAGAGAGGGCGTTACCATTAGAGAGGGCGTTACCATTAGAGCGGGCGTTACCATTAGAAATTGCGTTACCATTAGAGAGGGCGTTACCATTAGAGAGGGCGTTACAATTAGAGAGGGCGTTACCATTAGAGAGGCCGTTACCATTAGAGAGACCGTTACCATTAAAGAGGCCGTTACCATTAGAGATGGCATTACCATTAGAGAGGGCGTTACCATTAGAGAGGGCGTTACCATTAGAGAGGGCATTACCATTAGAGAGGCAGTCATCATTAGAGAGGCCGTTACCATTAGAGAGGCCGTTACCATTAGAGAGGGCGTTACCATTAAAAATGCCGTTACCATTAGAGAGGGCGTTACCATTAGAGAGGGCGTTACCATTAGAGAGGGCGTTACCATTAGAGAGGGCGTTACCATTAGAGAGGGCGTTACCATTAGAGATGGCGCTACCATTAGAGAGGGCGCTACTACTAGAGAGGGCGCTACCATTAGAGAGAGGGCGCTACCATTAGAGATGGCGTTACCATTAGAGAGGGCGCTACCATTAGAGAGGGCGCTACCATTAGAGAGGGCGCTACCATTAGAGAGGGCGCTACCATTAGAGAGGACGTTACCATTAGAGAGGACGTTACCATTAGAGAGGGCGTTACCATTAGAGAGAGCATTACCATTAGAGAGGGCGTTACCATTAGAGAGGGCGTTACCATTAGAGAGGGCGTTACTATTAGAGAGGCCGTTACCATTAAAGAGGGCGTTACCATTAGAGAGTGCGTTACCATTAGAGAGGGCGTTACCATTAGAGAGAGCGTTACCATTAGAGAGGGCGTTACCATTAGAGAGGGCGTCACCATTAGAGAGGGCATTACCATTAGAGAGGGCGTCACCATAAGAGATGGCGTCACCATTAGAGAGGCGTTACCATTAGAGAGGGCGTTACCATTAAAAAGGGCGTTACCATTAGAGAGGGCGTTACCATTAAAGAGGGCGTTACCATTAGAGAGGGCGTTACCATTAGAGAGGGCGTTACCATTAAAGAGGGCGTTACCATTAGAGAGGGCGTTACCATTAGAGCGGGCGTTACCTTTAGAAATTGCGTTACCATTAGAGAGGGCGTTACCATGAGAGAGGGCGTTACAATTAGAGAGGGCGTTACCATTAGAGAGGCCGTTACCATTAGAGAGACCGTTACCATTAGAGAGGCCGTTACCATTAGAGATGGCATTACCATTAGAGAGGGCGTTACCATTAGAGAGGGCGTTACCATTAGAGAGGGCATTACCATTAGAGAGGTCGTTATCATTAGAGAGGCCGTTACCATTAGAGAGGCCGTTACCATTAGAGAGGGCGTTACCATTAAAAATGCCGTTACCATTAGAGAGGGCGTTACCATTAAAAATGCCGTTACCATTAGAGAGGGCGTTACCATTAGAGAGGGCGTTACCATTAGAGAGGCGTCACCATTAGAGAGGGCGTTACCATGAGAAAGGGCGTTACTATTAGAGAGGGCGTTTCTTTTAGAGATGGCGTTACCATTAAAGAGGGCGTCACCATTAGAGAAAGCGTTACCATTAGAGATGGCGTTACCATTAGAAAGGCCGTTACCATTAGAGAGGGCGTTACCATTAGGGAGGGCGTTACCATTAGAGAGGGCGTTACCATTAGAGAGGGCGTTACCATTAGAGAGGGCGTTACCATTAGAGAGGGCGTTACCATTAGGGAGGGCGTTACCATTAGAGAGGGCGTTACCATTAGAGAGGGCGTTACCATTAGAGAGGGCGTTACCATTAGAGATGGCGCTACCATTAGAGAGGGCGCTACTATTAGAGAGGGCGCTACCATTAGAGAGAGGGCACTACCATTAGAGATGGCGTTACCATTAGAGAGGGCGCTACCATTAGAGAGGGCGCTACCATTAGAGAGGGCGCTACCATTAGAGAGGGCGCTACCATTAGAGAGGACGTTACCATTAGAGAGGACGTTACCATTAGAGAGGGCGTTACCATTAGAGGGTGTTACCATTAGAGAGGGCGTTACCATTAGAGAGGGCGTTACTATTAGAGAGGCCGTTACCATTAAAGAGGGCGTTACCATTAGAGAGTGCGTTACCATTAGAGAGGGCGTTACCATTAGAGAGAGCGTTACCATTGGAGAGGGCGTTACCATTAGAGAGAGCGTTTCTTTTAGAGATGGCGTTACCATTAAAGAGGGCGTCACCATTAGAGAAAGCGTTACCATTAGAGATGGCGTTACCATTAGAAAGGCCGTTACCATTAGAGAGGGCGTTACCATTAGGGAGGGCGTTACCATTAGAGAGGGCGTTACCATTAGAGAGGGCGTTACCATTAGAGAGGGCGTCACCATTAGAGAGGGCATTACCATAAGAGAGGGCGTTACCATTAGAGAGGGCGTCACCATAAGAGAGGGCGTCACCATTAGAGAGGCGTTACCATTAGAGAGGGCGTTACCATTAGAGAGGGCGTTACCATTAAAAAGGGCGTTACCATTAGAGAGGGCGTTACCATTAAAGAGGGCGTTACCATTAGAGAGGGCGTTACCATTAGAGAGGGCGTTACCATTAGAGCGGGCGTTACCATTAGAAATTGCGTTACCATTAGAGAGGGCGTTACCATTAGAGAGGGCGTTACAATTAGAGAGGGCGTTACCATTAGAGAGGCCGTTACCATTAGAGAGACCGTTACCATTAAAGAGGCCGTAACCATTAGAGATGGCATTACCATTAGAGAGGGCGTTACCATTAGAGAGGGCGTTACCATTAGAGAGGGCATTACCATTAGAGAGGCAGTTATCATTAGAGAGGCCGTTACCATTAGAGAGGCCGTTACCATTAGAGAGGGCGTTACCATTAAAAATGCCGTTACCATTAGAGAGGGCGTTACCATTAGAGAGGGCGTTACCATTAGAGAGGGCGTTACTATTAGAGAGGGCGTTACCATTAGAGAGGGCGTTACTATTAGAGAGGCCGTTACCATTAAAGAAGGCGTTACCATTAGAGAGTGCGTTACCATTAGAGAGGGCGTTACCATTAGAGAGGGCGTCACCATTAGAGAGGGCGTTACCATTAGAGAGGGCGTCACCATAAGAGAGGGCGTCACCATTAGAGAGGCGTTACCATTAGAGAGGGCGTTACCATTAAAGAGGGCGTTACCATTAGAGAGGGCGTTACCATTAGAAAGGGCGTTACCATTAAAGAGGGCGTTACCACTAGAGAGGGCGTTACCATTAGAGGGGGCGTTACCATTAGAGAGGGCGTTACCATTAGAGATTGCGTTACCATTAGAGAGGGCGTTACCATTAGAGAGGGCGTTACCATTAGAGAGGGCGTTACCATAAGAGAAAGCGTTACCATTAAAGAGGGCGTTACCATTAGAGAGGGCGTTACCATTAGAGAGGGCGATACCATTAGAGGGGGCGTTACCATTAGAAATTGCGTTACCATTAGAGAGGGCGTTACCATTAGAGAGGGCGCTACCATTAGAGAGGGCGCTACCATTAGAGAGGGTGTTACCATTAGAGAGGGCGTCACCATTAGAGAGGGCGTTACCATTAGAGAGGGCGTTACCATTAGAGAGGGCGTTACCATTAGAGAGGGCGTTACCATTAAAGAGGGCGTTACCATTAGAGAGGGCGTTACCATTAGAGAGGGCGTTACCATTAAAGAGGGCGTTATCATTAGAGAGGGTGTTACCATTAGAGAGGGCGTTACCATTAGAGAGGGCGTTATCATTAGAGAGGGCGTTACCATTAGAGAGGGCGTAACCATTAGAGAGGGCGTTACCATTAGAAATTGCGTTACCATTAGAGAGGGCGTTACCATTAGAGAGGGCGTTACCATTAGTGAGGGCGTTACCATTAGAGAGGGCGTTACCATGAGAGAGGGCGTTACCATTAGAGAGGGCGTTACCATTAGAGAGGGCGTTACCATTAAAGAGGGCGTTACCATTAAAGAGGGCGCTACCATTAGAGAGGGCGCTACCATGAGAGAGGGCGTTACCATTAGAGAGGGCGTTACTATTAGAGAGGGCGTTACCATGAGAAAGGGCGTTACCATTGGAGAGGGCGTTACCATTAGAGAGGGCGTTACCATTAGAGAGAGCGTTACCATTAGAGAGGCCGTTACCATTAAAGAAGGCGTTACCATTAGAGAGTGCGTTACCATTAGAGAGGGCGTTACCATTAGAGAGGGCGTCACCATTAGAGAGGGCGTTACCATTAGAGAGGGCGTCACCATAAGAGAGGGCGTCACCATTAGAGAGGCGTTACCATTAGAGAGGGCGTTACCATTAAAGAGGGCGTTACCATTAGAGAGGGCGTTACCATTAGAAAGGGCGTTACCATTAAAGAGGGCGTTACCACTAGAGAGGGCGTTACCATTAGAGGGGGCGTTACCATTAGAGAGGGCGTTACCATTAGAGATTGCGTTACCATTAGAGAGGGCGTTACCATTAGAGAGGGCGTTACCATTAGAGAGGGCGTTACCATAAGAGAAAGCGTTACCATTAAAGAGGGCGTTACCATTAGAGAGGGCGTTACCATTAGAGAGGGCGATACCATTAGAGGGGGCGTTACCATTAGAAATTGCGTTACCATTAGAGAGGGCGTTACCATTAGAGAGGGCGCTACCATTAGAGAGGGCGCTACCATTAGAGAGGGTGTTACCATTAGAGAGGGCGTCACCATTAGAGAGGGCGTTACCATTAGAGAGGGCGTTACCATTAGAGAGGGCGTTACCATTAGAGAGGGCGTTACCATTAAAGAGGGCGTTACCATTAGAGAGGGCGTTACCATTAGAGAGGGCGTTACCATTAAAGAGGGCGTTATCATTAGAGAGGGTGTTACCATTAGAGAGGGCGTTACCATTAGAGAGGGCGTTATCATTAGAGAGGGCGTTACCATTAGAGAGGGCGTAACCATTAGAGAGGGCGTTACCATTAGAAATTGCGTTACCATTAGAGAGGGCGTTACCATTAGAGAGGGCGTTACCATTAGTGAGGGCGTTACCATTAGAGAGGGCGTTACCATGAGAGAGGGCGTTACCATTAGAGAGGGCGTTACCATTAGAGAGGGCGTTACCATTAAAGAGGGCGTTACCATTAAAGAGGGCGCTACCATTAGAGAGGGCGCTACCATGAGAGAGGGCGTTACCATTAGAGAGGGCGTTACTATTAGAGAGGGCGTTACCATGAGAAAGGGCGTTACCATTGGAGAGGGCGTTACCATTAGAGAGGGCGTTACCATTAGAGAGAGCGTTACCATTAGAGAGGCCGTTACCATTAGAGAGGGCGTTACCATTAGAGAGGGCGTTACCATTAGAGAGGGCGTTACCACTAGAGAGGGCGTCACCATTAGAGAGGCGTCACCATTAGAGAGGGCGTTACCATGAGAAAGGGCGTTACTATTAGAGAGGGCGTTACTATTAGAGAGGGCGTTACTTTTAGAGATGGCGTTACCATTAAAGAGGGCGTCACCATTAGAGAAAGCGTTACCATTAGAGATGGCGTTACCATTAGAAAGGCCGTTACCATTAGAGAGGGCGTTACCATTAGGGAGGGCGTTACCATTAGAGAGGGCGTTACCATTAGAGAGGGCGTTACCATTAGAGAGGGCGTTACCATTAGAGAGGGCGTTACCATTAGAGAGGGCGTTACCATTAGAGAGGGCGTTATCAATAGAGAGGGCGTTACCATTAGAGAGGGCACCATTAGAGAGGGCGTTACCATTAGAGAGGGCGTTACCATTAGAGATGGCGCTACCATTAGAGAGGGCGCTACTATTAGAGAGGGCGCTACTATTAGAGAGACCGTTACCATTAGAGAGGCCGTTACCATTAGAGATGGCATTACCATTAGAGAGGGCGTTACCATTAGAGAGGGCGTTACCATTAGAGAGGGCATTACCATTAGAGAGGTCGTTATCATTAGAGAGGCCGTTACCATTAGAGAGGCCGTTACCATTAGAGAGGGCGTTACCATTAAAAATGCCGTTACCATTAGAGAGGGCGTTACCATTAAAAATGCCGTTACCATTAGAGAGGGCGTTACCATTAGAGAGGGCGTTACCATTAGAGAGGGCGTTACCATTAGAGAGGCGTCACCATTAGAGAGGGCGTTACAATGAGAAAGGGCGTTACTATTAGAGAGGGCGTTTCTTTTAGAGATGGCGTTACCATTAAAGAGGGCATCACCATTAGAGAAAGCGTTACCATTAGAGATGGCGTTACCATTAGAAAGGCCGTTACCATTAGAGAGGGCGTTACCATTAGGGAGGGCGTTACCATTAGAGAGGGCGTTACCATTAGAGAGGGCGTTACCATTAGAGAGGGCGTTACCATTAGAGAGGGCGTTACCATTAGGGAGGGCGTTACCATTAGAGAGGGCGTTACCATTAGAGAGGGCGTTACCATTAGAGAGGGCGTTACCATTAGAGATGGCGCTACCATTAGAGAGGGCGCTACTATTAGAGAGGGCGCTACCATTAGAGAGAGGGCGCTACCATTAGAGATGGCGTTACCATTAGAGAGGGCGCTACCATTAGAGAGGGCGCTATCATTAGAGAGGGCGCTACCATTAGAGAGGGCGCTACCATTAGAGAGGACGTTACCATTAGAGAGGACGTTACCATTAGAGAGGGCGTTACCATTAGAGAGAGCGTTACCATTAGAGGGTGTTACCATTAGAGAGGGCGTTACCATTAGAGAGGGCGTTACTATTAGAGAGGCCGTTACCATTAAAGAGGGCGTTACCATTTGAGAGTGCGTTACCATTAGAGAGGGCGTTACCATTAGAGAGAGCGTTACCATTAGAGAGAGCGTTACCATTAGAGAGGGCGTCACCATTAGAGAGGGCATTACCATTAGAGAGGGCGTTACCATTAGAGAGGGCGTCACCATAAGAGAGGGCGTCACCATTAGAGAGGCGTTACCATTAGAGAGGGCGTTACCATTAGAGAGGGCGTTACCATTAAAAAGGGCGTTACCATTAGAGAGGGCGTTACCATTAAAGAGGGCGTTACCATTAGAGAGGGCGTTACCATTAGAGAGGGCGTTACCATTAGAGATGGCGTTACCATTAGAGAGGGCGTTACCATTAGAGAGACCGTTACCATTAGAGAGGCCGTCATTATTAGAGAGGCCGTTACCATTAGAGATGGCGTTACCATTAGAGAGGGCGTTACCATTAGAGAGGGCGTTACCATTAGAGAGGACGTTACCATTAGAGAGAGCGTTACCATTAGAGAGGGCGTTACCATTAGAGAGGGCGTTACTATTAGAGAGGCCGTTACCATTAAAGAGCGCGTTACCATTAGAGAGGGCGTTACCATTAGAGAGGGCGTTACCATTAGAGAGGGCGTTACCATTAGAGAGGGCGTTACTATTAGAGAGGCCGTTACCATTAAAGAGGGCATTACCATTAGAGAGTGCGTTACCATTAGAGAGGGCGTTACCATTAGAGAGAGCGTTACCATTAGAGAGGGCGTTACCATTAGAGAGGGCGTCACCATTAGAGAGGGCGTTACCATTAGAGAGGGCGTCACCATAAGAGAGGGTGTTACCATTAAAGAAGGCGTTACCATTAGAGAGGGCGTTACCATTAGAGAGGGCGTTACCATTAGAGAGGGTGTTACCATTAGAGAGGGCGTTACCATTAGAGCGGGCGTTACCATTAGAAATTGCGTTACCATTAGAGATGGCGTTACCATTAGAGAGGGCGTTACAATTAGAGAGGGCGTTACCATTAGAGAGGCCGTTACCATTAGAGAGACCGTTACCATTAGAGAGGCCGTTACCATTAGAGATGGCATTACCATTAGAGAGGGCGTTACCATTAGAGAGGGCGTTACCATTAGAGAGGGCGTTACCATTAGAGAGGGCGTCACCATTAGAGAGGCGTCACCATTAGAGAGGGCGTTGCCATGAGAAAGGGCGTTACTATTAGAGAGGGCGTTTCTTTTAGAGATGGTGTTACCATTAAAGAGGGCGTCACCATTAGAGAAAGCGTTACCATTAGAGATGGCGTTACCATTAGAAAGGCCGTTACCATTAGAGAGGTCGTTACCATTAGGGAGGGCGTTACCATTAGAGAGGGCGTTACCATTAGAGAGGGCGTTACCATTAGAGAGGGCGTTACCATTAGAGAGGGCGTTACCATTAGGGAGGGCGTTACCATTAGAGAGGGCGTTACCATTAGAGAGGGCGTTACCATTAGAGAGGGCGTTACCATTAGAGATGGCGCTACCATTAGAGAGGGCGCTACTATTAGAGAGGGCGCTACCATTAGAGAGAGGGCGCTACCATTAGAGATGGCGTTACCATTAGAGAGGGCGCTACCATTAGAGAGGGCGCTACCATTAGAGAGGGCGCTACCATTAGAGAGGGCGCTACCATTAGAGAGGACGTTACCATTAGAGAGGACGTTACCATTAGAGAGGGCGTTACCATTAGAGAGAGCGTTACCATTAGAGAGGGCGTTACCATTAAAGATGGCCTTACCATTAGAGAGGGCGTTACCATTAGAGAGTGCGTTACTATTAGAGAGGGCGTTACCATTAGAGAGGGCGTTACCATTAGAGAGAGCGTTACCATAAGAGTGGACGTTACCATTAGAGGGGCGGTTACCATTAGAGAGGTGGTTACCATTAGAGAGGCGGTTACCATTAGAGAGGCCGTTACCATTAGAGAGGCGGTTACCATTAGAGAGGCGGTTACCATTAGGGCGTATTCCTGACTTCGTGTCATCCGGCCCTCGTGTCATCCGAACATGTGGGACCACTCAAATGTGCCGCGTCGGATGACCCGAAGTCGAATCGGCAATTCTTTTCTCGGGGAAAAAAATTTTCGGATAACACGAAGTGCGGATGACACGAAGTTAGGAATACGCCCTTAGAGAGGCGGTTACCATTAGAGAGGACGTTACCATTCGAGAGGCCGTTACCATTAGAGATGCCGTTACCATTAGAGAGGCCGTTACCATGAGAGAGGTCGTTACCATTAGAGAGACCGTTACCATTAGAGAGGCCGTCATTATTAGAGAGGCCGTTACCATTAGAGATGGCGTTACCATTAGAGAGGGCGTTACCATTAGAGAGGGCGTTACCATTAGAGAGGACGTTACCATTAGAGAGAGCGTTACCATTAGAGAGGGCGTTACCATTAGAGAGGGCGTTACTATTAGAGAGGTCGTTACCATTAAAGAGCGCGTTACCATTAGAGAGGGCGTTACCATTAGAGAGGGCGTTACCATTAGAGAGGGCGTTACCATTAGAGAGGGCGTTACTATTAGAGAGGCCGTTACCATTAAAGAGGGCGTTACCATTAGAGAGTGCGTTACCATTAGAGAGGGCGTTACCATTAGAGAGAGCGTTACCATTAGAGAGGGCGTTACCATTAGAGAGGGCGTCACCATTAGAGAGGGCGTTACCATTAGAGAGGGCGTCACCATAAGAGAGGGCGTTACCATTAAAGAAGGCGTTACCATTAGAGAGGGCGTTACCATTAGAGAGGGCGTTACCATTAGAGAGGGCGTTACCATTAGAGAGGGCGTTACCATTAGAGCGGGCGTTACCATTAGAAATTGCGTTACCATTAGAGATGGCGTTACCATTAGAGAGGGCGTTACAATTAGAGAGGGCGTTACCATTAGAGAGGCCGTTACCATTAGAGAGACCGTTACCATTAGAGAGGCCGTTACCATTAGAGATGGCATTACCATTAGAGAGGGCGTTACCATTAGAGAGGGCGTTACCATTAGAGAGGGCATTACCATTAGAGAGGCCGTTATCATTAGAGTGGCCGTTACCATTAGAGAGGCCGTTACCATTAGAGAGGGCGTTACCATTAAAAATGCCGTTACCATTAGAGAGGGCGTTACCATTAAAAATGCCGTTACCATTAGAGAGGGCGTTACCATTAGAGAGGGCGTTACCATTAGAGAGGGCGTTACCATTAGAGAGGGCGTTACCATTAGAGAGGGCGTTACTATTAGAGAGGCCGTTACCATTAAAGAGGGCGTTACCATTAGAGAGTGCGTTACCATTAGAGAGGGCGTTACCATTAGAGAGGGCGTCACCATTAGAGAGAGCGTTACAATTAGAGAGGGCGTTACCATTAGAGAAGCCGTTACCATTAGAGATGGCATTACCATTAGAGAGGGCGTTACCATTAGAGAGGGCGTTACCATTAGAGAGGGCATTACCATTAGAGAGGCCGTTATCATTAGAGAGGCCGTTACCATTAGAGAGGCCGTTACCATTAGAGAGGGCGTTACCATTAAAAGTGCCGTTACCATTAGAGAGGGCGTTACCATTAAAAATGCCGTTACCATTAGAGAGGGCGTTACCATTAGAGAGGGCGTTACCATTAGAGAAGGCGTTACCATTAGAGAGGGCGTTACCATTAGAGAGGGCGTTACTATTAGAGAGGCCGTTACCATTAAAGAGGGCGTTACCATTAGAGAGTGCGTTACCATTAGAGAGGGCGTTACCATTAGAGAGAGCGTTACCATTAGAGACCACTCCTCCCGCTCCTCGCCCTCCATGCCCTCCATTTCGCCCCCACGCTTCCCCCTCACCCTTCCCGCTTCCTCTCTTTCTCTTCCACCAGAGACATTACACAGCCCGAATTACACCAGTGCCTGGGCACCAAGTGGGTGCATCTCTTTGGGGACCACACCTCCCGCCTCCTCGCCTCTACTTGCATGCCCCCGCTCTCCACCTTCCCTTCCCCCTTCCCCTTTTCCCGCACGCCAGGGATATTTCTCTCCCCGAGCTGCATCAGTGCCTGGGCACCAAGTGGGTGCATTTCTCTGGGGACCACACCTCCCGCCTCCTGGCCCTCCATTTCGCGCGCCTGCTGGGGCTGCAGAAGCAGGGTGGGGAGGGGGAGGACGGGGAGGAGGGGGGAGACGGGGACGGGCCGTTTGGGGGAGGCGGGGGAGGGGAAGGGGAAGGGGAGGGTGGGGCGGGAGGCGAAGGGGGAGAGGGTGGGGAGGGGTTGGGGGAAGGTGGGGGAGAGGGGGGGGAGGCAGGAGCGCGAGGGCCTGGGGTGGCAGAGGGAGTGGAGGAGGAGGGGGACGGAGAGGTGGGTGGGGTGGGTGCTGGTGGTGGTGCTGGGGGGAGCAGGGGGCGGGGGGTGATAAGTGCGGATGAGATGGGGGAGGTAGTGAGGCGGAGGCGTCTGTCCTTTACTGTTGAGGCGTCTCAGAGTTCTTTGGTAGGAACTGGAGAGAGGGAGGGGAGTGAGGGGGAGCTGGAGGAATGGGGAGGGCTTGTGAGCAGCAGCGGCGGCGGCGGCGGCGGCAGCAGCAGCAGCAATACAATAGCAACTGTTATCAGCAGCAGCAATATGAGCAGCAGCGACAGCAGCAGCAGCGGGCGGAGGAGACTAGCAGCAGCCACGGAGCTGGGCGGCAGTGGCAGAAAGGGAGGCGGGCCGAGAGTGACTTACCTGTTCCGCGGCAAGATGGCACGGCAGCGACACCCCGAGGTGGGTGCACGCATTGGCATGTTTACACTGACATATCCTCACCTGTCCAGTTGAGTTTCCACCCCAACTAGCCCCATATTCCCCCCTCCCCCCCCCGCCCACCTCCCTCCTCTCCTCCTGCACTTAAACAACAAATCCTCAGCCCGGCACACACACCGGTGCAGAGCGATTTGACCGACCAGTTTCTACTGAACATGGCCAAGTCAAGCAGGCGCCCAAATCTCATAGTCATGGGCGCGGGGGTGCATGAGGTGATGTGGTGGGGGAGAAGACTCATGGCTCATTGTAATCTTACCATCACGTTCACCCCTTACTTTCCCCTCCTTCCCTCCCGCTTCCTTGCCTCCTTGCTTCCCTACCACCCCTCCTCCCAACAACTCCTTATACAGCCGGGCACGTCGGAGCAGCGGGATTTTAACGACCAGTTTCTTCTCAACATGACAACAAAGACAGGCGGGCAGCCGGATTTTATTGTGATGGGCGTGGGGGTGCACGAGGTGATGGGGTGGGGGAAGAGGCCCCCTCCTGATCTCAAATCTGATGCGTTTGTCACGAATGCACCCTTTGCACCCCTGTGTCTTCCCCCTTATGCAGCCGGGCACACCGGAGCAGCGGGATTTGAACGACCAGTTTCTGGTGAACATGACCAAAAGCAGCAAACGTCCGGATTTTATTGTGATGGGCGTGGGGGTGCACGAGGTGATGGGGTGGGGGAAGCGACCCCCGCCTGATCTCGAATTCGATGCGTTCCGGGAAGATACCGAGAAGCTTCTGGATTTGCTGAGAAGGACATATGGAGGAGGGAAGGTGGTGTGGTGGAAGGCGAATGCCATCTGGCCAGGTGGGTCTCGGGTGGGTTTCAGGTGGGTTTCAGGTGGGTTTCAGGTGGGTTTCAGGATCTGAGAGAAGGTAGGAGAAATTGGTTATTTTTTCAGCGCCTTGAGAGGAGTATTTCCATCCCCAGCGCATTTGAGGTGCAGCGCCACCCAAACAAGCATCCATAATTCTCTGCGATGTCTATGTGTTTTGTTTTTCTGGTGTTTCGCATTCCGAGAGCCATCTTATAATACTGTACTGCTATCTCCTGTAACTTTCTTCTTCATTTCATATATGTGCAGGAGCCTTGCTGATGGAGGACTTTTTTCATATGAGGCAATACCACGAGGTCTATCAGGCCCACACGAGGTGACTTATGAGTCGACCCAGAAGTCATCTCCTGTGAATCTCTTTCTTCTTTCACACGTGCTGCAGGGGCCCTTCTGATGGAGGACTATTTTCAGATGAGGCAATACCACGAGCTCTATCAAGCACACGCGTACAGAAGGTTCCAGGAAGCTGGCCATGCCGTGGCGGACTTTTACCAGACGACAGAGGACAGACCTGAGCTGGTGGTTTCACAAGACGGGACTCGATACAGGGGAGAAGTCATCGTGTTACATGCAAAGATTATCGCCAATATCTTGTGCAACCGTTGATTTGATAATATATGGCCACGTGGTGGCGGACTTTTACCGTACCACCGCACAGAGGACAGACCTGAGCTGGTGGTTTCACAAGACGGGACTCGATACAGTGCACAAGTCATTGCACTACATGCAAAGATTATCGCTAATATTTTGTGCAACCGTCAATAATGTCTGGCCTTGCCTCGTCGTGACTCAGTACACTTCTAATCCTTGTACCGTCATCGCGTGGTATAGTACCGTCTATTGTCATGTGCGTCGTATAACCCGCATAGCTGCTCCACAGTGCCCCTCATGATGCCCCTTCCCTCACACCCTCCCCCCTCCCCTTCCGCTAAAGGATGCAGGTTGTGGGTTGCGGGTTACCGTGCGTGATAAAGGATGGCAGGAATCAGCTAAGCATCTTGCACCGCACATCACCGCACAGCACAGCAAATGATGTTCTACTATGTACTTGTTTTTCTACACTACAGTACACTTCAACTCAGTAAATGCCTAGTCCTGTCCACTGCTGGGAGTAACAATGCATCATTGGCTGTGCCCTTCACAAAATCTTTGGATTAGGAGCAGAATACTATCCGCGAATAATAATACTAGTGTATACATATATATAATAGGTAGTATGCTGATACTAATATGTTAGTATGCCTAGGCGGCGGTCTAAATACTGCTGACCTGTAACTTGCCATGAAAGAATGGGTTTGATTGTACCGAAATCAAGCAAAAAGTGGCTGGTGGTGGCAGTGCACATCACATGGTGGCCGCGGCTGCTGCTGACAGGCTCACATCACATCACATCACATGGTATCCCTTCTGTGCGCAGCAGCAGGCACGCAAACTCTCACATGCGGCTTTCGCAAACAGCTCCTACCGCTGCTGCTGCCAGGCGGGCTGCTGCTGACAGGTAAGTATCCCTTCGGCTCACATCACATCACATGGTGTCCCTTCTGTGTGCAGCAGCAGGCACGCACACTCTCACATGTGAGAAGCGCTGCTGCAGGCACATGAGGCCTTTCACAAACAGCTCCTGCCGCCTCACTGCCCCCATGCACACCGCTGCTGCTCCGGCTGTAGCAGCAGCTGTAGCACCGGCTGTTGCACCGCCGTCTGTAGCGCAGACGACAGGTGCTGCCGCTGATGCTGCTGCAGTGGCATTCACAGAGCCCTCGTCTTCTCCAGTCATATTGACATCCTTCTCTTCCTCCTCCCACTCCTCCTCCATCCCCTCCTCCATCACCCCCTCCTCCCCCATCCCTTCCTCCATCTCCCCTTCAACCTCCTCTCCCTCATACCCCTCCTCTCCCTCCTCCTCTACCTCTTCTTCCTCCTCGTCATCCCCGGGAACTAAGCTTACTTGGAGCGATCTAAGGGAAGGCATGCGGCACAGCATGGTGTGCAGCAGCAGCAGCGCCTCGGGTCGCTCCTCCTGCACGCGCACCTTAATCTCCGCCAGTTGCGGCCACGGATGATCCGCGCGCATCTCGTACCCGCGTTCCGCGTACGCGTCGTCCGCGCGCCCGCCGTCCGCGCGGAACGCGCCCGCCGCGGCCGCCCACGAGACGACGAGCTGCCACGGCAGCGCGCCGAAGCTGAGCGCCTTCAGGTTCGGACACGAGGCTGCGAGCCAGGTCAGGGAGAACACCCCAGCGGAAATCGCGCCAGGTCCCGCGGAGAAGAAGTCTAGCGAGAAGGAGATTAAAGACGCGCCCGCGGTTTGAACCAGGGCTTTTATCGCCGTCCAGCCGAACGCCGCGGCTTTAAGGTCCAGCGAGGCAAGGAGCGGCGAATCAGGAGCCGCCACGTCGAGCACGCTCGCGCTGGCGACCGCCACGTGGCGCAGAAGCGGAGCGTCGCGCACGGACACCGAGCGCACGAACATGTCTCGAACGGATAGCGAGCGGAGCGCGCGGGCGTTGCGGAACGAGCAGGACTCGGCGCGCAGATACGCGAGCTCGACGTGCTCCACTGTAGCGGGCAGGCGAAGATTTATCCGTGGGCAGCCCGTGGCCATAAAAATGGAGAGCCGGCGAAGGTTCGGCGAAGCGTCGAGGACGGCTTGAAGGCTCTCATTGGACGCGTGAATCCAGGAGAGCGAGAGGTGTTCCAGGTGTCGCATTGGCGGGAGATGACACGTCAGCAGGGACGAGGAGAGCGACAGGGAGCCCAGGGAGAGGGATTTCAGCGACGAACAGTGGCGTGCCACGTGGCGCAAATGCACGCTGAGATCTTCGTTTTCCCACACGTTCACCGTCATCCCGCCGGCCGCGCCGCACGTGCTCCCGCACGACCCAGCGCAACTGCCGCTGCGCGGAGGAGGTTGCAAGGAGCGCGAGAAGACGAGCGATTGTAGTTGCGGCCCGACGTGGCGCATCCACGCTTCGAAGATGAATTCGCGCGGGTGTTGCTGCGGAGCCGCCACGTGGCACCCGCAGAAATTGCAGCAGCCGTTCGAGTCGCTGCCACTCGCGCCGGCACTGGCGCACGCGGCGTGATGATGCAGCTCCGCCGCGCCGCTGCCGTCATTCTCGGCGCAAGAGCAGGCGCCAGCACCGTCAGCGGCTAGCGCTGACGACACGTGGAGGTGCTGCAGCGACCGCGTTTTCAGGACTATGCGCGAAACGAGCTCCTCGAGTCGCGCGGGAGAGGCTGTCGCCGCCGCGCGGTCGCCGCTTGCAACGTCAGATGGGGCGAAACGGAGCGCTGGGACGTAGCGCGTGAGAGCACGAAATCTTCTGCACGTCAGCGAGATGATACTTACGTCAGCCGCGCCGCAGCCGACGCGGGCGAAGATATCGACGATGAGCTCGTCTGGCAGCAGCGAAAACGGGTCGCGCGCGGATTGCGGAGACGAGAACAGGGCAGCGGGTGATGCG
This sequence comes from Closterium sp. Naga37s-1, assembly GCA_947471745.1. NCBI lineage: Eukaryota > Viridiplantae > Streptophyta > Zygnematophyceae > Desmidiales > Closteriaceae > Closterium > Closterium sp. Naga37s-1. The sequence goes on from CANJKZ010000536.1 coordinate 49,263, forward strand.
ACGCGAAACGCGGAAGTGAGCGGAATTGCCAGAACAGACGGTCGCGAAAGGCGGCGGGCGGAGAAACCGGGCTCCGAGTCAACGCATGGTCCGGCTGACAGTGATTTGGGCATCGTCGCTTGAGAAGTCGTGCGATTGCATGCGACGTCGCATGCTGTCGCAGAGCCGGAAACAGCTGCGAGGTCGCAGGCCTGCGACGCGCCGTGGTAGGGTTTGCTGGGCAAGGCGAGAGGGAATGGTTGCTGCCGAACGTTTTCCATGGCTGCTCGTCGTGAACTTCAGAAACGTATTTTCTTGAAGCCTAATGTTGGCGATGTGCCGAAGCAGAATTGATGGAGACGAAGGAACGAAATATCTCGGTACAGGTTGAACGAGCAGCGCGTTTGAAGCAAAGGCTGAAGAAAACTCCGCAGAAACGGCGGCGCGCGGAAATACAAGGCAGGGGTTGAATGGGCTGCTCCAAATATCTCAAAAAGACGGTAACAGAGAGCTGAAAATGGAACGAGTGGCCAAGAATCAAGGTAAGAAATTATAGATATTTGCAAGAATGAGCCACAGACGGCTGTGGCATCGACTGATAACCGCTAAGCGAGAGGTAGACGGAATGTTGAGAAAAGGGGGGCTCGGTGAAGGTCCTCTCTGAAAGCAGCTAGGGGGAGGTATGAACGAGAGACGAAGGGGGACAGGACGACGACGAGAGATGAACGAGGGATGCCCCAGATGAGAGGAGAGAACGTTTGAAGGGAGAAAATAGTCCCAACCGCCACTTGTGGCGCCTTCACTGCTTCACGCGTCACAGAGCAGACGCTGACGTTTTTCATCGCACTGTGCTGCAACTGTTGCACAGTCTAAGTGAACTCCGTCTGCGAACTGTGCAGTGCAGCTGTGCGGAATTCTGCATCACAAAAAACAGGGTCGGAAATCAGAGCACATTCGGTTGGAATTCTGTCAGACCCTCGGAAATCTGACGGAAAACTTTGGGGTTCTTCCGTCAGAAATCAGACTACTGGATCGATGGTGTTTCCAACTGATTTCCAGTCAGATTTCCGTCGGACAAGTACCAACTGTTTTCGGATGGTTTGCTCTCAGAAATCCGACAGTTTTCCGAGCTGGTCGCGCTTCGGGCGAAACTGATTGCCCCAACAATAAATTTGATAAGAAAATTACTGTAGTTACAATACACTATTAAGTGCAATGTTGATTGGTATGTACGAAAGAATCTTTATTGATATTTCCTGGTAATTTGATAGCAGTACGAATTCAATATAATATTCCTCGGGGTGCTGTATTATAATTCTTCAGTAAACAACGCTTGTCGTGCTTTACATAATAATCATTATAAATTGCACTACATAGAATATAATCTGACAAACCGTGGCAATACCTCATGATACTATCTTGAATAATAGCACAGAACAAGTTTTAAAAGAACAGACAGGCAAGGCAGCACCTACTAGTACACGGAATAACGTGCAGACCTTGCCGCTACAGCAGCAGAACAACAGAACGCCATGGTAGCTGCTGCAGCTGCAGCAGCAGAACGGAAAGCAAAGAGAATTGAGTCACGCTAAAAAAAAAAGGGCTAAAAATGCCTACGGACATACTTACGTGCAATGGCGTTACCACGATACACTTCGTATTTCCGGGAACAGCTTGAAATGATGGTCTGCGAAATCGGCATACAGAAAACAAGTTAGTCGACAGTTTACCATGCAGGCAGGGCAATAAGGCATCTGAAACACAGAAGAGAAACATCAATCGTGCCAATCGTGTTGCCGATCTTTCACCAATTCCTCAGTTCTGCGTCAGTAAAAAAAACAACAGCGCCGAAAAGGTGAGTAAGAGCGCTACAAAAAATCGTTGACTTGGAAAATACAATGAAACTACGTACTAAGAGCGTGTCCTTGGGCATAATCTGTTAAGTTAATCGACATGGAGCGTGGTGAGGAGAGGCAAGGCAAGAGACGCCAGTCACGCGGAGGAGAGGATGAAAAGTTAGGAACGGTGAAAAAATGAACGGGAAAGTGAAGGTAGGGAGCTCTGAAAGGGGCCGGGGGAAGATGGTGCGCCAGCTGCTGTTGCACTTGCCCCGTCAGCAGAGTAGGTTGGCAAGCGCAGTCGCGCTGGCTGCAGCTTCTGCTGGGTGGCTTGTGCTGTTGCGGGAAGGAGATTTGCGCTTGCAAAGCGCTGGAGGTCCCAGGTGCGCTAGAGGCAGCTGGCGCAATTGCGCGCAGGTGTTTGCATCAGCCGCGCTGCTGGCAGATGCAGCAGCTGCGCAAGTTGGCAGTTGCACCAATTGCGCAGCTGTCAAGATTCCAGTCCAGCGCAACTGTGCAAGTTTTACAGTTCAGCAGCTTGTAACACAGCGCGTGACGGTGAAAAAGGACCAATCAGAATTAATTTTATCGCCAACAAGGTGGATAAGAAAACAATGCACCAATTACATATCACTTCAGCGATGACGTGTTCGCATACGTGACCAGCAGCGTATAGAAATGACGTGTGCTGGGAAAACCATTGCGGAGGCCAGGAAACAAAATGTACAGTGTATACGTTCATTTTGACCAGCCTGGTACTGGCGTTTTGTTTCCAAGATTCCAAAATCTTGCTCCTACAAATCATCACAATTTGAAACGAACATATGCGGATATAGGTTTTTTTCACTTTCATTGCTGTAAGTATATTCGTATAATTCCAAATGATTTTAGTGTTGATCATTCCAGATCTAGTTATATGTGGATTTTTTGTTTGTTTTTCACTTTCATTGCACGAGTTTGGATATTGCGTAAATGTTGTGATTTGTGACTCTCTTCTTGAAAATACAATTGTTTAGCTAAGTGATGTACTTATGGCCACTGATAACATAATAAGCATTTGCATTAAAACATTCTGAATTATTGAGTATGGGAATATGCACACGATGAGATAACATAATTCGAGCTGGAGATGTTATGGATCTGTGCAATCGTTCAAAACATCATATCCGCTTATCACGTTGTCTGAATTGCACTTACTTTGTTCATAACAATTTGAGTATTATGAACGTTTGAAGTATCTAAAGAAATATTGTTAAAAAAAACAATAGAACGTCGAAACGACACAGCATGTCGCATAGGCCTATGCTTGCACAGTTTTCCCTACTCAATTGTTTGCAAAGGCACATCTTCCTACTACGTGGTACGAATGGCCCAAAACTTGTCTAGCATGCTTGTCATATAGAAAATGTATGACAACAGCCGACGAATGCGTAGCAGTGCAAGTCGTGCCAATCGTTTGCGCGCACCTGCGAGCGTGCGCACTACTGTCTTCTACGGGATAACGCTGGACAGCCGCCCTGCTGCATCGTTTGCACGTCTTCGACCTGCTCTGCTGACAACTCGCCCATGTTAGCACAACTACGCAGCACGTGGCGCATGTTTGTGCGTTTGCTGGCCTAAAACTGTGCAAGGATAGGCCTGTGCGCAACATGTCACTGCAACAGCATCTGGATGCCTTTTTTAGCAATATTTCTTCACACAGTTCCCTAATACATCCTTTTCCCTAGCCATAGGAACTGGTTTGACCTCGTTAGCACAACTACGCAGCATGTAGCGCATCTTTGTGCGTTCGCTGGCCCGAATCTGTGCAAGGATAGGTCTGTGCGCAAGATGTCAATGCGCCAACGTCTAAATGCCTTTTTTAGCACTATTTTTTCACACAGTTCTCTACTACATCCTATTACCTAGCCATAGGAACTGGTTTGACCTCGTTAGCACAACTACGCAGCACGTGGCGTATGTTTGTGCGTTCGCTGGCCCGAATCAGTGCAAGGATAGGTCTGTGCGCAAGATGTCACTGCGCCAACGTCTAAATGCCTTTTTTAGCACTATTTCTTCACTTAGTTCTCTACTACATCCTATTACCTAGCCATAGGAACTGGTTTGACCTCGTTAGCACAACTACGCAGCACGTGGCGCATGTTTGTGCGCTCGCTGGCCCGAATCTGTGCAAGGATAGGTCTGTGCGCAAGATTGTCAGAATGAAAGAAACAGGAAATGATTGAACTAGCACAAAGTTGGGTACAAGTAGGAAACCCTAAGTTTGTGTACCCCCTAAGGCTAAACCCACTATAGCCTACACAATGTAAACATACAATGTTTGACACACCCCCATAGGCGAAGTGGGAAGACAACCAGAGGGTCACAAGACCAGTCAAAGCAAAGCAAAGCAAAGCAAAGCTCAGGGTGGATCTCAAGGACACCACACAAATTCCGAGCACAAGCAAGTGGTCACAAGACCAGTTCACATGCAGTTTGATAATATAACAAGAGGTACAGTGATCACAACCTAGCAAGTGAAAGCAAGCAGGTATATATACAGAGATCACAGTACAAGCAGAGTCAAGAAGTGAGCAAGTGAGGGAGAGTAGGCACAAGGCCTAGAACAGTACAGAAACGCTGATGATCACAAGGCTGAAGCGCCTTGGTGAACACATCAGCAGTGTTGGCCTGAGTGGCCACGTAACGCAGACGAAGCTGACCACGCTGCTGCAGCTCTCGAGCAAGGAAGTAGCGCAGAGCGATGTGCTTCGTTCTGTGCTCCAGTCTGTGCTCCTCACACAAGGCAATGGCTGCCTTGTTGTCGACGTACAGCACTGGAGGAGAACGAGGCCGCTCTCCGAGGTCTGTCAGCAGGTAGGTGAGCCAGCGTAGCTCCTGGGCAGCCATGGCTGTGGCGTAGATCTCAGCCTCACAACTGGAGCTGAGAACAGAGGAAGAGCGTGTAGAACGCCAGGAAACAGAGCCAGAGCCAAGGCTGAAGGTGTAACCCTGAGACGACCGCTGCGTAGCCTGGTCGTCAGCCCAAGAAGCGTCTGAGTGTCCAGTGAGGACAACGTCGCGCCGTCCTCCAAGCACAAGCCCCATGCCCGACGTACTGCACAAGTAGCGCAACACCCTCTTAGCGGCATCCATGTGCTCCTTCCGGTGACGGCCAGGAGCGACATAGCGTGCGAGGATGCTAAGAGGGTAGGCTAGGTCAGGTCGAGTGCAGGTCATCAGGTACATGAGGCAGCCCACAAGCTCTGGGTACGGGCCACTCGGCTCTACGGACTCATCCGAAGGTAGAGCTGAGAGCGAGTGACCGGTAGGCAGAGGAGTGGGCTGAGGCGAGGAGTACGTGAAGCGGAAGCGCTGAAGGACCTGCTGCACCATGTGTGACTGAGTCAGGTTGATGGTGCGCTGTGCTCTGTCCCGGGTGATCCGCAAGCCAAGATAGCTTGTCAGCTCACCCAGGTCTGTGCACGTGTGTCTCTTCTGCAGCTCCGACTTCACGTGGGCGAGTGCCTCAGTGTCAGTAGTAGCAAAGACCAAGTCGTCGACGTACACGAGAACGTAGAACGGCGGCAGAGTGGTGTCGGTGCGTAGAAACAGCGACGGGTCAGCAGTAGAAGGAGCAAACCCAAGAGCCGCAAGTGTAGTCCTCAGTGTGTCGTGCCACTCACGGGGTGCCTGGCGGAGACCGTAGACTGGCCGCCGGAGGCTCCACTGGGTACCAGGAGGGAACGACCCAGTGAAGCCAGGTGGGCGGCGCAGCCAGATCTCCTCGTGTAGGCTGCCCTGTAGGAACGCAGTGCTGAAGTCAAGAGAGTGGAGCTCGTAGTCACGCTGAGCAGCGACGTGCAGCAGAACCCGAAGAGTGGTCATCTTCGGGGTGGGGGAGAAGGTCTGGAAGAAGTCAACTCCCTCTCGCTGACTGAAGCCTCGTGCAACGTAACGCGCCTTGAAGACAGGCGGAGAACCCGGCGGCCGCTTCACCCTGAAAATCCACATGCCACTGACGATGTTCGCCCCAGGTGGGGGAACCTCGTCGACGTAGGTGCCTGTGGACTTCCAGGAAGCCATCTCTGCGTCCATGGCTGTCTGCCACTGAGAGGAGTAGAGACCCTCCATCGCCTCTGCGTAGGAGCGTGGGGTCGGGATGTCTGGTGCATCCGGGTCTCCCTCAGGGGCAATCAGCATGGACACGAGATGAGGTAAAGCAGCAGCAAAGCACTCAAACTCCTCCTGTCTGTCCTCAAGGACGTCCGTGCCAAGAGCACACTCACCCCCGACGGACGGAGGAGAGACAGACTCAGACTCAGACTCAGCAACAAGGCTAGCGGCGTAGTCTAGACGACAGGCTGCAGCAAAGTCAACAAGCTCAGCGACTAGAGCAGACGCAGCAGAGGACTCAAAGGTAGGGTCAGTGACAACAGTGGCAAGGAGACGCGCGACAGTAGGACTGGCAGCACGAGTAAGGTCTGACGGCGGGTCGGCAACGTCAGGAAGAGAGGACTCAGGAGGAGACGGCAGAGGGACGCGCTGTGGAGCAGTGGAAGGACGCAGGGTCATATAGTGAGTGCCAAGGACAGGAGGGGGACGCTGACGCGGAGCACGACGACCAGTGCGGGCAGTGCGGACAGGCGACTCTGGACGAGACTCAGAAGACGCAGGACTAGACTCAGGTGACGGAGGACGAGACTCAGGCTCACGACACTCCGTAAAGCTACCTGTCGGCGCAGTGTAAGGAGAAGGACCAGGCAGTGGAGAGGCAGGCTGTAACTGTGACTGCGACGGGACAGGTGGTGGACTCAGTAGGGGAGGAGGAGGAGGACCAGGAGAGGGCGGGAGACCAAGAACTTGCTGAAGGAGCGGAACGTAGTACGGCCACAGCCGCTCAGCACCTCCAGCTCCAACCCCCTCAGCAGCTCCAGTCCCAGCCGCACCACCAGCAACACCTCCAGTAGCGTCAGTACCACCAGCACCAGCACCAGCAGCACCTCCAGTAGCTCCAGCAGCACCGTCAGTAGCAGCAGTGCCTCCAGCAGCTCCAGCAGCACCTCCAGCAGCTCCAGTAGCACCAGCACCAGCAGCACCAGTACCAGCAGCACCTCCAGCAGCTCCAGCAGCACCAGCAGCAGCACCGGGAGCACCAGCACCAGCAGCACCAGTACCAGCAGCACCTCCAGCAGCTCCAGCAGCACCAGCAGCAGCACCGCCAGTAGTAGCAGTGCCTCCAGCAGCTCCAGCAGCAGCACCGCCAGTAGCAGCAGCGCCTCCAGCAGCTCCAGTAGCACCTCCAGCAGCTCCAGCACCAGCAGCACCTCCAGTAGCAGCAGCACCGCCAGCAGCTCCAGCAGCACCAGGGTCCGCGACGCGAGGAGCGCCACTCCGGAGACTGCAGTGCCGAGCGTACCACTCGCGGAGCTGCTGGGGAGAGGGCAGCGCCCGCCTAGGAGGGGAAGTACTAGCACCAGCTCCAGTAGCGCTCCGAGCTCCAGAAGCACCTCTCCTGAGGCTGCAGTACTGTAAGTACCACTCACGCAGCTGCTCGGAGGAGAGAGCTCCTCCAGGTGTAGCACTCCCAGGCTCAGCACCCCCAGACTCAGCACCCCCAGACTCAGCACCCCCAGTCTCAGCACCCCCAGTCTCAGCACCCCCAGACTCTGCAACCCCAGGCTCCGCACCCCCAGACTCCGCAACCCCAGGCTCCGCACGCTCAGGCTCAGCACCCCTAGCAGGACGAGAGTCGACAGCTACCTCGACAGGCTCAACCGGGTCTACCTGGGACACACCTGAGGGAGCGGCACCCTGAGGGGGGAGGGGGTCTAACACAGCAGCACCTGGCGCGAGGAAGAGAGGCGGGGGAGGGAGCGGGGCAGTGCGGTAGGGGAAGAGGCGGTAGTAGGGCACCGACTCGTCAAAAGTGACGTCCTGAGAGGGCAGGACACGGCGCGAGGTGGCGTGGTAAAACTGCCAACCAGACGCGTCCGGGACAAAGCCAAGGAAGACACAAGGAACAGCGCGGGAGGAGAGCTTGTCCGCAGACGTATCGCGGACAAAAGCTCGAGATCCCCAGACCCGAAAACGCGACGCATCGCCAACCTCCCCCGTCCACAGCAGTGTGGGTGAGGTCTCCGGCAAGGAGACACGGGGCCAGAGGTTGAGCTGATGCGCAGCGTACCGGACCGCAAACGGCCACAGAAAGTGGGGGGCAGCCGCATGGATCAAGGAGGTACGAGCGAAATCCATGACCAAGCCAATGCGGCGCTCAGCAACCCCATTCTGCTGTGGAGAGGTCGGAAGCGTGAACGACTGCTCAATGCCGTGCTCCGCACAGTAGGCTGCCAAGAGGTCGGAGGAGAACTCACCACCTCTGTCAGAGTGCAGACGCAAGACAGGAAAGTCCGAGTGGAACCGCTCGCTGAGCTGGAGACGAGAAGCGCGGATCCAAGGGATCAAAACAGCAGGGACCTCACCCTTGGTGCGCAAGGGGAAGACCGTGGTGTAGCGCGAGAAGTCGTAAACAACGATCAGGAAGTACCGCTCCTGACCCTGTCCACGGACGCGGGCTGGGCCCCACACGTCCAGGTGGAGCGTCTGCAAGGGAGCAGTCGTCGGGGGAAACGAGGAGGAGTGAGGAGCGGCGCGCTGCCGCCCCTCGACACAAGGAAGACAGGGAGGAGCAGGCGAGGGTGGGAGGGGAGGGAGTACCCGGGGAAGACCAGAGACAAGGTACCGTTTGTGCATGGCACGAAGGCGCTGCACTGACGGGTGACCAAGGCGGTGGTGCCAGAGGACAGTCTCGTGCGCCAGAGAGCGACACGAGCAGGGGGCAGACAACTGACCTGACGCAGACGCAGACGCAGCTACCTGAGGGGACTCAGTGGTCAGTGTGTACAGGTCCGACCCCGGCTGCCGAGTGAAGGTAGCCAGGTGACGGCCCGTCCGAGCACACGTGCAGTGTGTCACGCGCTCGTAGGCAGGGGTGAACTGGTGGACACCCCCGTCCTGGAGCGCACAACCCACCACCAAGTTCGTAGAGAACGAGGGGAGGTGGAGACCTGACAGTGTGCCCGACGAAACCGCAGGACAAGGAAGAACAGTGGAGGAGGTCGCAATGACCAGACCCCCAGAGGGGTCAGCAAGGGAGACAGCAACTGGCCGAGCAAGCTGCTCAAGGGCAGTGCGGTCATGAAAGAAACAGCGAGAAGCACCTGAGTCCAGTGTGAAGGTGTGCAGTGCCTCAGTAGACTCAGTACCAGGGGGCGCAGACTCATGAGCACCTAGAGCAGCAGCCTCATCAGCACCTGGGGCAACAGACACACTAGCACCTAGAGCGGCAGCCTCACCAGCACCTGAGGCAACCGACACACGAGCACCTAGTGCGGCAGCCTCACCAGTACCTAGAGCAGCAGACTGGATACCGGGGTCAGGCGGCACACACATGTGACAGGCACTAGTTGACAATGCATATATGGCAGTGAGAATAGCATCATAGGGAAGAGCAAAGATATCTACCCTCTGTCCAAGCAGCTCCACCCAGTCGGGGAGCTCAGCGTCGTCGTCAAACTCTGTACACCAAGCGTCAGTCAGACGGGCGAAGCAGTGGGACTCTGTGTGACCACGCGTCCCGCAAGGCTGACCAGTCCAGGCACCCGTGCTAATAACGTACGGGCAGCGAGCAGTACTCAGTGACCCTCTACTCTGAGCGTACCACTCACGAAACTGCTGGGGCGAAAGAGGGTCGCGCGGACGACGCTGCTGCTGCACCGGGCCACTACAAGAAGTTCCCGAACTACCCACTCCAGGACGACTCCCACTACGGCCACCCCGACAACCCCAACTGGCGTACCACTCACGAAGCTGCTGGGGCGTGAGGGACACACGCGGACGGCCGTGGAGCTGCATCTGGCCACGCCAGGAGCAGCAGTAGCGGCAGGAACAGCAGTAGCAGCAGGAGCAGTAAAAACAGTAGCAGTGGCAGTGCGGGCAGGGCAGTGCTCACCAGTGGTAGGAAGGGCAGGCGCAAGACGGCAGCGACAGCAGGGCCGCTACAGCTGTAGGGCGGGGCCGGGCCGCGGCAAGGAGCTCCGCGGCAGGTGCTGCAGGGAGGGGCTGGGCCGCGACGGCAGCTGCTCCAGGGGCCAGGGGCGACTCCTGCAGTGGCGGCTGTTCCAGGTGGCCAGGGGCGGCCGCTGCAGGGGCGGCTCCTCCAGGGTCCAGGGGCCAGGGGCGGCCGTCCCAAGGGCGGGGGGCGGGCGCGGGGTCGACGGGGCGGAGGACGGGCGCGGGGTAGGGCAGGGCGCCGCGGCGAGCAGAGGCGACCCCTCGCGGGTCCCAGTGGCGACGCGCGGGCCGCGCGGGGGCGTCGCGTCGAGGCAGGGGCGACGCGCGCGGGTCGCGCGGGGGCGTCGCGTCGAGGCAGGGGCGACTAGGAGGGGCGCGCGCGGGGTCGACGGGGCCGTGAGGGGCCGCTAAGGGACGGCGCGCGCGGTCGACGGGGCCGTGAGGGGCCGCTAAGGGGCGGCGCGCGGGGTCGACGGGGCCGTGAGGGGCCGCTAAGGGGCGGCGCGCGGGGTCGACGGGGCCGTGAGGGGCCGCTAAGGGGCGGCGCGCGGGGTCGACGGGGCCGTGAGGGGCCGCTAAGGGGCGGCTCGCGGGGCCGACGGGGCCGCTAAGGGGCGGGTCGCGGGTCGCGGGGCCTTACAGGGCCGCTAAAGAGGGGCGCACGAGGGCGCTGGGGGGAGGCGCTCGAGGGCGCTCCGACAGTAGGGCGCACGAGGGCGCTAGTAGGCAGTCAGTAGTGGTGGGCCCTAAGAAAACTCGGTCCTAGCGGAGGACCTGCTCTGAAACCATGTCAGAATGAAAGAAACAGGAAATGATTGAACTAGCACAAAGTTGGGTACAAGTAGGAAACCCTAAGTTTGTGTACCCCCTAAGGCTAAACCCACTATAGCCTACACAATGTAAACATACAATGTTTGACAAAGATGTCACTGCGCCAACATCTAAATGCCTTTATTAGCACTATTTCTTCACACATTTCTCTACTACATCCTATTACCCAGCCATAGGAACTGGTTTGACCTCGTTAGCACAACTACGCACCACGTGGCGCATGTTTGTGCGCTCGCTGGCCCGAATCTGTGCAAGGATAGGTCTGTGCGCAAGATGTCACTGTGCCAACATCTAAATGCCTTTATTAGCACTATTTCTTCACACAGTTCTCTACTACATCCTATTACCTAGCCATAGGAACTGGTTTGACCTCGTTAGCACAACTACGCAGCACGGGGCGCATGTTTGTGCGTTTGCTGGCCTGAAACAGTGCAAGGATAGGCCTGTGCGCAACATGTCACTGCGCCAACGTTTGGATGCCTTTTTTAGCACTATTTCTTCACACGGTTCCCTACCACATCCTATTCCCTAGCCATAGGAACTGGTTTGACCTTGTTAGCACAACTACGCAGCACGTGGCGCACGTTTGTGCGTTCGCTGGCCCGAATCTGTGCAAGGATAGGTCTGTGCGCAAGATGTCACTGCGCCAACATCTAAATGCCTTTATTAGCACTATTTTTTCACACAGTTCTCTACTAAATTCTATTACCTAGCCATAGGAACTGGTTTGACCTCGTTAGCACAACTACGCAGCACGGGGCGCATGTTTGTGCGTTTGCTGGCCTGAAATAGTGCAAGGATAGGCCTGTGCGCAACATGTCACTGCGCCAACGTTTGGATGCCTTTTTTAGCACTATTTCTTCACACAGTTCCCTACTACATCCTATTCCCTAGCCATAGGAACTGGTTTGACCTTGTTAGCACAACTACGCAGCACGTGGCGCACGTTTGTGCGCTCGCTTGCCCGAATCTGTGCAAGGATAGGTCTGTGCGCAAGATGTCACTGCGCCAACGTCTAAATGCCTTTATTAGCACTATTTCTTCACACAGTTCTCTACTACATCCTATTGCCCAGCCATAGGAACTGGTTTGACCTTGTTAGCACAACTACGCACCACGTGGCGCATGTTTGTGCGCTCGCTGGCCCGAATCTGTGCAAGGATAGGTCTGTGCGCAAGATGTCACTGCGCCAACATCTAAATGCCTTTATTAGCACTATTTCTTCACACAGTTCTCTACTACATCCTATTACCTAGCCATAGGAACTGGTTTGACCTCGTTAGCACAACTATGCAGCACGTGGCGCATGTTTGTGCGTTTGCTGGCCTGAAACAGAGCAAGGATAGGCCTGTGCGCAACATGTCACTGCGCCAACGTTTGGATGCCTTTTTTAGCACTATTTCTTCACACAGTTCCCTACTACATCCTTTTCCGTAGCCATAGGAACTGGTTTGACCTTGTTAGCACAACTACGCAGCACGTGGCGCACGTTTGTGCGTTCGCTGGCCCGAATCTGTGCAAGGATAGGTCTGTGCGCAAGATGTCACTGCGCCAACGTCTAAATGCCTTTTTTAGCACTATTTCTTCACACAGTTCTCTACTAAATCCTATTACCTAGCCATAGGAACTGGTTTGACCTCGTTAGCACAACTACGCAGCACGTGGCGCATGTTTGTGCGTTTGCTGGCCTGAAACAGTGCAAGGATAGGCCTGTGCGCAACATGTCACTGCGCCAACGTCTAAATGCATTTTTTTAGCACTATTTCTTCACACAGTTCTCTACTACATCCTATTACCTGGCCATAGGAACTGGTTTGACCTCGTTAGCACAACTACGCAGCACGTGGCGCATGTTTGTGCGTTCGCTGGCCCGAATCTGTGCAAGGATGTGTCTGTGCGCAAGGACGACGACGACGACGACGACAACAACAACAACAACACGACGGTGAGACGATACCATAGAACTCCCTGGCCTACGATTGCACATTTTTTTTTCCATATCATGAGATTGATAAATCAGTTCAAGGATAGGCACATATGCTAAGTGGTGAATCTTTCGTGCACGCATTTGTTTTTGTACTGCTTGAAATCATGAATTTGTCAAGCGTGCTTTAATATTGTCGTCGACGATTATATATATCATTGTTTTTTTTCATTAATCATCCTGAAATACACATGAAAATTATATTCCTACTTGCCTTTTTTAGCTCTCAGACATGAGATATTATTTACAAGTAGCTTTATTTATTTATACGTCTTAGGCTTAGAAATATACTGAAAGTCTCGAGTGTATGCATCTCAAATATATCACTTTTGCACTACTCCTTGCCTCGCTGCCCACATCTGCATTCCTGTCGGAAATCTACCAGAAATCAAGAATTACTGTTCATTCTTGACGCGACTCGGGTGCAGCCGAACATTTCGGTCAATCACACCCTGCCTCATGGATTTCCGTGCGGAAACCAACGGATTTCCGTCAGAAATCTGTTGGAAATCCGAATCTGCCAAAAATATCGAATGCCACTGTGAAATGACCCTCGGAAACCTCGAAGCTGAACCCGGTTTTTTGTGATGTGTGCTGCACTGCACAGAAGTGAGGGGAGGAAATGGGGAAGTGAAACTGGGCAGGATTCAGTTCAGAACGTCAGAGACGGAACTTGAGATCAAGTGAGGCGCACTTGGCGGTTGCGCAATGCGCACCCGGCCTGCAGAAAAAATTCGGCGTCTAGCGGTACAGTCGAAGTCAACCCGCGCCAGCACACCAAAATGTTGCCAACACTGCACTTCAATTTCCCGACCCGATTTCCTCGCGAATGCGATTTGGGAGGAATCGGGGGAAGGGGGAAGCGAGGGGGAGGCAATGCGGAAGAAAGATTCAAGTCAGTACAAGAAAGGAGGCAATGTGTAGTACAGTATTTCATTTCTTCCGTAAAAGATACTGTACTGTACTGTATTCACTCCACACACATTGTACTGAACAGCTCTTTGTGTCACAAATGATGCAGTTGAGCCCGAAAGTTGCTGTCAGCGGAGTGGATGTTGCGCATCGTGAATGACCAATGGCTGGAAAGCTAAAGGTCTGGTCCGGGCAGAAACACTTCACCCGTCACCTGGCTGACCCGTGAACGTTGAGGGCTGATTGGGAGTTTAGGGATAAACGGGCAACGAAAGGATTTTTGAACGTTACTCTGTGCCACTTGCGGACATCTTGCAAGGAACAGTCGACCAAATTCTGACGGTCTTGTACAGGTTTTGTTCAAGTTCAACCGACACAGCAGGTGTCACATACAATGTCGACTCTATTAGGTTTAGGAAGCCCATGGTTGCATTTACTCAGACACATGGAGAACAAGGAACGCGCACGGTTTTGCCTAGAAAGGCTGAACCTTCAGCAACCATACGCATTTGAAGGCGGTCTAAATGTTTGGTCGCTCGGCCATGTGGTGTGGTCCCATAACAAGCACCACCGTCAGGCCAGCACCAAAATCTTGAAATCCACATCATTCGTATAGACAGCTGGCAGATCCACCTCATGGGCACACCACTCTTCCATGTGCGTGGCACAAACCAGGTGTAAATTTGACCTGCACACCAAGCCACGATTCACACGTCTCGGCGCGACCGCCAGAGTTTTTCACTGTGATGCCAAACCGTCACGGATTCGCGCAACTTTGAATGGTTTTGACCGATTCGACACAGCTGGACAACAAGTGACGCTTTATTCAGCAAATCGAGGTGCTTCGTAGGAGCCATACGCCAATGAAATTCCTCGTTTCGAGGAAAGCTGACGGGTCCGTTGAATGCGAGTCAGAAAATGATATCTCAACGTGAAGATATTTGATCCTAAGGTGTCAAGTTGAGGGGGCAACATCCACGCTGTCCCCAAACACTCCCTCGGCGAACAAAGCCCTTGTGCCGCGTTAAAGCCGCGGTGCAACTTCTTAGGAACAGTAGCTGGACAAAAACTGCTTGTGCGTAATTGGACTTCTATTGGTCGAAAAAACTCGAGTTTCGCAACAAGACAAACCTCTCGCCTGTGAACTGCCTAGGTCAACCTCTTCCAAGCTATAATACTTTGAAGTTGAACTTGATAGTTGCACCGCGGCTTTAACAATTTTGTAAACTTCCCGCCAATAGTCCATGGTGCTGGTGCAAGGCTGGCAAATGTGCTCTCGTTCCCACACGGGGGATCCGTACATGCTGGAACACACAACCAACCTGGACGCGCAAGTGTGCAGCATTGTGTACTGAACGTCGAAATCAATGCGGCACAAGCGCTGTACAGTGGTGGATCATCCGTAAAACAAAGGCACGATTGAGTGGTCGCTATCACTAAAACTGGACAAATGTCACAAAAACAGGGCACCGAATTCGAACACGAAGAATTGGACCTAGGGTTGCGTATTGACTTGAAGGTGATAACAGGCACACGTTACAGTAGAGTGTCTATCGAACTATTAGTCCATTGAACTGTATTTAAAGCGTCTCTGGGTAATTTCAAAACAAAAAACCAGTGTACAATGCATGAAGTTTCGAAGAGCCTCGAAATGACGTTGCAAGTTTCGGACTATTTGCAAGTCCATAGTTGCCGCCTACTCCTACCCGGAAGTACTCTCTATGGAATTATCGCTTCAGGGCGTTTTATCCAATCATTCGTGCATCTCAAAGCTGCAGCTATGTTGAGCAGAAAAAAGGAATCGCTTATAGTTAAAAACAAAACTGGGCATTGCAAGGAAGAATTTGTTTATTAAAATAATGCAAAACAATGGGACGAGTTTCTTTAAGGCCAAACTGGAGAACTAACCACCAGGTTCACAGGTACTGAGTGCCCGTGTTGGTCTGTCCACAAGATGCTTCCAAATCTAAACTCGTTTAGAGGGAGAAACCTAATGATGGTCACCCTAAATAACTTTGACTTCCCCGGCAGAATAACCATCCGCTTCGGGGATACTTTCACTGTAAACCCAGGTGGAGGGTCCACCTTGGCAGTATAAATAGACGGTAAATTGTAGACGTTTTTCACTTTCCGGAACACAACCATAACGCCGTGTAACCTGGTTACCGCAATCGAGGGCCGGTTGATGCTCCAGGGGAAAATCGGCCGAGCCTTCCCCATTCGCCAAAACCGCTTCTTCGCTCGCAGCGGATCCCTCCCCATGAGGAAATTCACAAACTGCTTCTGCGCGCTGTGAAACGTGAGCCCTGGATCGAGCACGCGCGTGGGATTCACGTGCCCGCCTCCAAAATCCCATGCGTTCGCTTTCGACCCGTCCGCCCGCTGAATCGGCTGCCCGTTTTTATTCCTCGTATAGGCCGTCGTCGTGATTGCGGAAATCACCTGTGCGGGCGACCAGTGAGGTTTCTCCTGCACGATCAGAGCCATGATTCCCGCCAAATGCGGCGTCGACATAGACGTTCCTGACCAGAAGTTAAACTCGGGCGCGTCGGTCGCGGCGGTCGCGACAGCCTTTCCCGGCGCCGCGGCCCATAGTAGGAACCCCGGGCCCATGACGTCGGGTTTAAGGATGTCGTTAGTGGGGAAGTCGCGGATTAGAAGCGCGGGCGGGTAGCGTGCGCTGCGCGGCGGACCGGTTGACGAGAAGAAGGCGACTTGGGGGGCGTTGTTGGAGTTAGATTCAGTGTAGGCGGATAGAGTTGCTGTGGGGCTGTGGAAGGGAAAAAGGTGAGGGATTGGAGGGGCGGGAGGGAAGCGGGGGAAAAGCATGAAGCAAGAGCAGGCGAATTGGGGGGCGTTGTCGGTGTATGATTCGGTGTAGGCAGATAAAGTCGCTGTGGGGCTGTGGAGGGGAGGGGGGGACGGGGAGAGAGAGAGAGAGTGGGGAGAGAGAGAGTGGGGAGAGAGGGAGGTGGAATGAAAACGTGTGAGGAGTAGGAGACTGTGCGGGGAGGGAAGGGGAAAGGTGAGGGGGAATGAGAAATTGGGAATTTTTTTTGGGTTAGAGGTTTACGGTAACGGGGGAGAGTGAGACACGAGAAAGGAAGGGCAGGGGAGTCTGGGAATGTGAAAAAAACGATAGAAGCTGTGGGGATGAATGGACTGGAGGTGAGGGGTTCAGGGTATAGGGGTGTAGCGGGGTTTGGGGAGAGGTAACGGGGAAAGGGGAGAGGGGAAATGGAGGAGTGGGGAAGGGGAAGAGGAGGGGGAGTGGGTGAATGGAACGAAGCGGAAACAGAAGCAGCTGGCTCTCCTGTTTATAGCTCTTGATTGTCTTGCCGCCCCTCGCGAGCAATGGAGGAAGGTGACGTTGTTTGTGTTTTTTTTCTTTTTCTTTTCTTTAATCCACTCAAAATGTGGCTCACCTGTTCAGAGAGAGAAGCAGCAAGCTCACCTGTTTTGCGCCCGAATATAGCTCTTGATTGTCTTGCCCCTCGAGCACTTAAAGCTCCGGTATACATTTGAAAGGAGGGGTTCAAAATCCTACTTGAAAAGTTGCCCCCAAACTGTGAGGCACACTATAAAACCCGAAACCCCGTTGACAAATGTATACTGGAGCCTTAACGACTAAGCAGTCTCACCTGCTTTCCGTTTGAACATAGCTCTTGATCGTCTTGCCACACTAGTACTGGAGGAAGATGCTGGGGGACTTGAAGTAGAGTCCAAACTTTGAGAGAGAAACAGCTATTGGGTGAACAAGCATGCTCCGAAGCAAGCTCACCTGCTTTCCGTTTGAACATAGCTCTTGATCGTTTCGCCACGCGAGTACGGGAGGAAGATGCTGGGGGTTTTGGTGTAGGGCATGCGATGCTGCATGTCCTCCTTGGGCGTCCCGCTTATAACGAGGATAGCAGCCGCCCCCAGGAGATCTGCATCTGCCAGCAGGAGCCCCATTTTGCGTGTGAGGATGGAGCACACGAGAAACTTCCCAGAAACTGCAGTCCTGCTGATGTGCCCGCTGTAACATTGTCGCGCCTGGTGGGAGGGGAGGGGAGGGAGGGGAGAGGGCAGGGAAAAAGGCAATGAGAAGGGCAGGAAACGCGATTCTATGTGTGTAACTCACCCCGCCTCAAGCTCACCCTTGGCCTCATCCCCTCCGGATAAAAGAGCAGACGCAGCTAGAATAAGCGGCAGAGCTGAGCCCGTGGCAGAGGTGCCAATCAGGTCAGGGGTTCAAATCAACCTCCATCTGACATTGCCCGATTCTATGTGTGCAACTCACCCCGCCTCAGCTCACCTTGGCCTTATCCCCTCCGGATAAGAGAGCAGACTCGGCCAGAATAAGCGGCAGAGCTGAGCCAGTGGCAGAGGTGCCGAATATGGTCAAATCTCCCTCGAAGTCAACTTCCCATGTTTTGGTGTAGGGCATGCGATACTGCAGGTCCTTCCCCCCTTCCCCACATGAAACGCATCAAGCTCACCCTTGGCCTTGTCCCCGCCGGATAGGAGAGCCGACTCGGCCAGAATAAGGGGCAGAGCAGAGCCCGTGGCAGAAGTGCTGGGTAGGTCAGGGGTCGAACCTCCCTCCAAGCCACCCTACCACGTGCCATGTGTTTCAGCTCACCTTAGCCTTATCCCCGCCGGATAGGAGAGCAGACTCAGCGAGAATCAGTGGCAGAGCAGAGCCCGTGACAGAAGTGCCGAATCGGTCTGGGGTTTAACCTCCCTCCCAAGTCCCCTTCCCCATGTGCCATGTGTCGACTCGCATGTGGATCATATCAAGCTCACCTTAGCCTTATCCCCTCCGGACAGCAGAGCAGACTCGGCCAGAATAAGCGGCAGAGCAGAGCCCGTGGCAGCGGTGCCGCCCAGGCTGCGGCCATTGAAGGTGGTGGCATCCCCTAAGGTCAGCACTGCCTTGTACTCCCGCCCTATCGTGCTGTGGAGCAGGAGGGGTGGAGTGCGGTAACAGGGAGTGGGTTAGGTGGACTGTAACTTGAGCCAGGCTGCGGCCATTGAAGGTGGTGGCATCCCCTAAGGTCAGCACCGCCTTGTACTCGCGCCCTATCGTGCTGTGGAAGAGGGAGAGGGGGGAGGAGGGGAGGAGGGGAATCAGAGCAGAGCCCGTGGCAGCAGTGCCGCCCAGACTGCAGCCATTGAAGGTGGTGGCATCCCCTAGGGTCAGCACTGCCTTGTACTCCCGCCCTATCGTGCTGCAGAGGAGGGTGGAGTGCGGTAGCAAGGAGTGCGGTAACGGGGAGTGGGGTTAGGTGGACTGTGAGCAATGCCGCCCAGACTGCGCCCGTTGAAGGTGGTTGCATCCCCCATCGTGCTGCAGAGGAGGAGCGGTGAAGAGCAGAAGCAGGCAGTGGGTAAGGGGTGGGGGGATTGAGGGGGACTGTGAGTAGAGCAAGACTGCGGCCTGTGAAGGACTTTTGAGACGTCTCAAAAGGGGGTTTAGGGGGACTGTGAGTAGAGCAAGACTGCGGCCTGTGAAGGACTTTTGAGACGTCTCAAACGGGGGTTTAGGGGGACTGTGAGTAGAGCAAGACTGCGGCCTGTGAAGGACTTTTGAGACGTCTCAAAAGGGGGTTTAGGGGGACTGTGAGTAGAGCAAGACTGCGGCCTGTGAAGGTGGTTGCATCAGCTAGCGTCAGCACTGCTCTGTATTCACGCTGTATCGTGCTGTAACACGGAAGGCGTGGGGGGAGGAGGGGTTTTTGCATTGAAGGTGTATTGAAGGTGTATTGAAGGTGGTTGAATCTCCCAGCACTGCCTTGTATTCTCGTCCTATTGCTGCGGAGGAGGGGTGGAGTGCGGTAGCAGGGAGTGGGGTTAAGGATGGGGGAGGGTTAGTTGGACTGAGAGTAAAACAATACTGTGCCCTGTAAGGTGGTTGGATTCCCTGTCCTGACCCCAGTTCTTAAGGGTGCCACACATGCTCCTGCCATATTTCCATTCATTCTGATCTCTCACTACTACCACCCCCCCCCCCCCCCTCCCCCACTCCACACGTACCTCGCTCCCACAGTGAGATAGAAGGGCGAGACATTCCCAAGGGTGCCCCAGATGCTGCTGGAACTAGCCCTCCCACCTCGTTGCCTGCTGTATTCCCATTCACTGCTCCACTCCCCCCTGACCAACTTTCACTCCCCACGTACCTCGCTCCAACTGTGAGATAGAAGGGCGAGACACTCCCAAGGGTGCCCCAGATGCTCCCAAGTTTCAGAACATACCTCGCTCCAACAGTGAGGTAGAATGGCGAGACGTTCCCAAGGGTGCCCCAGATGCTGCTCGGGTTGGGCTTGCCCTCGTTGCCTGCTGTATTCCCCATTCATTATGTCCTCTCTCTACTCCCCTCCCCCTCAACCCCCACTCCACAACACTCCTCACATACCTCGCTCCAACAGTGAGGTAGAATGGCGAGACATTCCCAAGGGTGCCCCAGATGCTGCTGGGGTTGGGCTTGCCCTCGTTGCCTGCTGCAAAGGCTGTCACTACCCCTGCCTGTAAGGTTCGGGGGGCAACAGGACAGGGAGGAAAAGGAGGAGCAGCAAATTCGGAAAGTTCCTTTGCACGAGGTGACCTCAAACGGAATCGATCAAACGAGCACGAAATGACTTTCTAGTTAACTCAGTGGTGAGAGGAAGCTTTGTATCGCACGCACCTGCAGCCCCTTACAACACACCCAAGGATCAAAATTACGGTTATCGTATTATACGGTCCGTATAATACGGTCGTTTTTTACGGCCAAATATCAAAAAATACGCCGTATTTTTGATAGATTTTTAAAAAGCGTAGTTTTCTCCTAGCAATCACTGAATTTTTTTGAAACCGTATTTTACGGTCGTTTTATACGATTCCGTATTATACGGTAGAATTTCAATAATTCGGTCGTAATTTTGAACCTTGAACACACCTTCAAGCCTCGCAGGTCTTGGAAGTACATGGGGAGCCTCACCCACGAGCAGGAGATGATGTCAAGAGCACAGAATCATGTTACAAAAGAGCAGAAAACCGCGTGTAAGAGCGCAAGGCAGAACACACCTTGAGCCCTCCTCGCAGGTACGGCAAGTCTTGGAAGTACATGGCGAGGCCGCCCCACGAGCACGAGATCACATCCACACCGTCAGCAACAGCCTTTTCAGCCGCACCAATGAGATCCGACGAGGCCCCCGTGCCCTCGTACCCCCCAATGATCATACCCTCATACCCCAGCGCACCTTAAGCCCACGGAGATAGGGCAGGTCTTGGAAGTACATGGCGAGGTCCCCCCACGAGCAGGAGATGATGTTATGTTAGGGACACAATGTAAGAGCAACGCATCACGCTAAAGGTTGCTAGGCAGCACATACCTTCAAGCCACGCAGGTACGGCAAGTCTTGGAAGTACATGGCGAGGCCGCCCCACGAGCATGAGATCACATCCACACCGTCAGCAACAGCCTTTTCAGCCGCACCGATGAGATCCGACGAGGCTCCAGTGCCCTCGTACCCCCCAATGGTCCACAGCGCCTTGTACACGGCCAGTCGTGCCCGCGGTGCCATGCCTGATGCTGTGCCGTAACTGCGACCCCCTGTAGTGACTGTTATTCCTGCGTTGCCTGCAGCAGCCCTGGTGTGTGGGCAGGGGAGGGGAGAGAGGAAGGGGGTGTGGGTGTGATTACTTCCATCCCATGGCACGACACACGCGCCATGCCTGATGCTGTGCCGTAGCTCCTGCCCCCTGTGGTGACCGTTACCCCTGCGTTGCCTGCTGCCGCTCTGGTTATAGGGAGTGGAGGGCGGGGAGGGGGGGCACAGCAGGGCAGGGCAGGGCAGGGCAGGGCAGGGCAGGGCAGGGCAGGGCAGGGCAGGGCAGGGCAGGGCAGGGCAGGGCAGGGCAGGGCAGGGCAGGGCAGGGCAGGGCAGGGCAGGGCAGGGCAGGGCAGGGCAGGGCAGGGCAGGGCAGGGCAGGGCAGGGCAGGGCAGGGCAGGGCAGGGCAGGGCAGGGCAGGGCAGGGCAGGGCAGGGCAGGGCAGGGCAGGGCAGGGCAGGGCAGGGCAGGGCAGGGCAGGGCAGGGCAGGGCAGGGCAGGGCAGGGCAGGGCAGGGCAGGGCAGGGCAGGGCAGGGCAGGGCAGGGCAGGGCAGGGCAGGGCAGGGCAGGGCAGGGCAGGGCAGGGCAGGGCAGGGCAGGGCAGGGCAGGGCAGGGCAGGGCAGGGCAGGGCAGGGCAGGGCAGGGCAGGGCAGGGCAGGGCAGGGCAGGGCAGGGCAGGGCAAGGCAAGGTAGGGTAGGGCCATGGAGGGGAGGGGAGCGAGGGAAGAGAAGGGGCGGGTAGAGGCGTGTCAACTCAACCCCAGTGCTCTCGTACCCCCCAATGATCTACAGCGCCTTGTGCACGGCTATTCTTGCCCGGCCCACTCACCCCGCACACCACGTGCCACGCTGCACTTTGTCTCGTGCCAACCGGAGCTCTTCGGTTTCGTTCAGCTGGCCAAACGTATACTCCGCTCCCTTCAAAGAGTACCGTGCGCCGATCAGCTTAGCCAGACCCATGCTGACGTACACACAACCCACTCACCCCGCACACCACGTGCCGTGCTGCACTTTGTCTCGTGCCGACCGGAACTCTTCGGTTTCGTCCAGCTTGCCAAACGTAAACTCCGCGCCCTTCAGAAAGTAGCGCGCGCCGATCAGCTTGTTGTTGCACGCCTGGAAATCCGCAGTCTTGGTGCACACGCCCCGCCACCGAGTGGGCTTGGCGGAATAGGCTGCTCCGTTTGGGTCCTGACACAGGGAGGGAGGGTGGAGGGTGGGTGGGAGAGAGGACAGGTGGGAAGACAGCAACTCACGGCCTTCACAAAGTAGCGATCCCCAATCAGCTTGTTGTTGCACAATTGGAAATCAGCCGTTTTGGTGCACACGCCCCGCCACCGCGTGGGCTTGGCAGAATAGGCTGCTCCGTTGGGGTCCTGAGAGGGAGGAGCGATGGTGGCGGGCAGGAGAGGCACGGGTGGGAAGACAAACACTCCGCGCCGTTCACGAAGTAGCGATCCCCAATCAGCTTGTTGTTGCATGCCTGGAAGTCGGCCGTTTTGGTGCACAAGCCCCGCCAACGCGAGGGCTTGGCAGAGTAGGCCGCTCCGTTGGGGTCCTGAGAGGGAGGAGGGAGGGAGGGTGGTTGGGAGAGAGGGCAGGTGGGAAGCCACTCAACGCCCGATTCCTGAGTCAATCACCCCGATAATCACGCCCTCCCCCGCACTGCTCTGCCCGCCAGCAGCCGGCCACAGGATCGTGTCCATCTTGAGAAACACAGGTGAGTGCACCGTGCTCATGCGCACTGCATTTCCCGGCTTAAAGGTGTTTTTGAGAATTCTGCAAGGTGTCTTTGAGAATTCTCAAAACACCATGCGCACTGCATTGTCCGGCTTAGTCACTCAGAGCACTCACCGGGTCAGCGAAAGAGGGGTGTTCGGGCCAGATCCCCGAGTCTATAACCCCGATGATCATGCCCTCCCCCGCACTGCTCTGCCCGCCAGCAGCCGGCCACAGGCTCGTGTCCATCTTGAGAAACTCGGGTGAGTGCACGGTGGTCATGCGCACTGCATTTCCCGGCTTAAAGGTGTTTTTGAGAATTCTGCAAGGTGTCTTTGAGAATTCTCAAAACACCATGCGCACTGCATTGTCCGGCTTAGTCACTCAGAGCACTCACCGGGTCAGCGAAAGAGGGGTGTTTGGGCCAGATCCCCGAGTCTATAACCCCGATGATCATGCCCTCCCCCGCACTGCTCTGCCCGCCAGCAGCCGGCCACAGGCTCGTGTCCATCTTGAGAAACTCGGGTGAGTGCACGGTGGTCATGCGCACTGCATTTCCCGGCTTAAAGGTGTTTTTGAGAATTCTGCAAGGTGTCTTTGAGAATTCTCAAAACACCATGCGCACTGCATTGTCCGGCTTAGTCACTCAGAGCACTCACCGGGTCAGCGAAAGAGGGGTGTTCGGGCCAGATCCCCGAGTCTATAACCCCGATGATCATGCCCTCCCCCGCACTGCTCTGCCCGCCAGCAGCCGGCCACAGGCTCGTGTCCATCTTGAGAAACTCGGGTGAGTGCACGGTGGTCATGCGCACTGCATTTCCCGGCTTAAAGGTGTTTTTGAGAATTCTGCAAGGTGTCTTTGAGAATTCTCAAAACACCATGCGCACTGCATTGTCCGGCTTAGTCACTCAGAGCACTCACCGGGTCAGCGAAAGAGGGGTGTTCGGGCCAGATCCCCGAGTCTATAACCCCGATGATCATGCCCTCCCCCGCACTGCTCTGCCCGCCAGCAGCCGGCCACAGGCTCGTGTCCATCTTGAGAAACTCGGGTGAGTGCACGGTGGTCATGCGCACTGCATTTCCCGGCTTAAAGGTGTTTTTGAGAATTCTGCAAGGTGTCTTTGAGAATTCTCAAAACACCATGCGCACTGCATTGTCCGGCTTAGTCACTCAGAGCACTCACCGGGTCAGCGAAAGAGGGGTGTTCGGGCCAGATCCCCGAGTCTATAACCCCGATGATCATGCCCTCCCCCGCACTGCTCTGCCCGCCAGCAGCCGGCCACAGGCTCGTGTCCATCTTGAGAAACTCGGGTGAGTGCACGGTGGTCATGCGCACTGCATTTCCCGGCTTAAAGGTGTTTTTGAGAATTCTGCAAGGTGTCTTTGAGAATTCTCAAAACACCATGCGCACTGCATTGTCCGGCTTAGTCACTCAGAGCACTCACCGGGTCAGCGAAAGAGGGGTGTCCGGGCCAGATCCCCGAGTCTATAACCCCGATGATCATGCCCTCCCCCGCACTGCTCTGCCCGCCAGCAGCCGGCCACAGGCTCGTGTCCATCTTGAGAAACTCGGGTGAGTGCACGGTGGTCATGCGCACTGCATTTCCCGGCTTAAAGGTGTTTTTGAGAATTCTGCAAGGTGTCTTTGAGAATTCTCAAAACACCATGCGCACTGCATTGTCCGGCTTAGTCACTCAGAGCACTCACCGGGTCAGCGAAAGAGGGGTGTTCGGGCCAGATCCCCGAGTCTATAACCCCGATGATCATGCCCTCCCCCGCACTGCTCTGCCCGCCAGCAGCCGGCCACAGGCTCGTGTCCATCTTGAGAAACTCGGGTGAGTGCACGGTGGTCATGCGCACTGCATTTCCCGGCTTAAAGGTGTTTTTGAGAATTCTGCAAGGTGTCTTTGAGAATTCTCAAAACACCATGCGCACTGCATTGTCCGGCTTAGTCACTCAGAGCACTCACCGGGTCAGCGAAAGAGGGGTGTTCGGGCCAGATCCCCGAGTCTATAACCCCGATGATCATGCCCTCCCCCGCACTGCTCTGCCCGCCAGCAGCCGGCCACAGGCTCGTGTCCATCTTGAGAAACTCGGGTGAGTGCACGGTGGTCATGCGCACTGCATTTCCCGGCTTAAAGGTGTTTTTGAGAATTCTGCAAGGTGTCTTTGAGAATTCTCAAAACACCATGCGCACTGCATTGTCCGGCTTAGTCACTCAGAGCACTCACCGGGTCAGCGAAAGAGGGGTGTTCGGGCCAGATCCCCGAGTCTATAACCCCGATGATCATGCCCTCCCCCGCACTGCTCTGCCCGCCAGCAGCCGGCCACAGGCTCGTGTCCATCTTGAGAAACTCGGGTGAGTGCACGGTGGTCATGCGCACTGCATTTCCCGGCTTAAAGGTGTTTTTGAGAATTCTGCAAGGTGTCTTTGAGAATTCTCAAAACACCATGCGCACTGCATTGTCCGGCTTAGTCACTCAGAGCACTCACCGGGTCAGCGAAAGAGGGGTGTTCGGGCCAGATCCCCGAGTCTATAACCCCGATGATCATGCCCTCCCCCGCACTGCTCTGCCCGCCAGCAGCCGGCCACAGGCTCGTGTCCATCTTGAGAAACTCGGGTGAGTGCACGGTGGTCATGCGCACTGCATTTCCCGGCTTAAAGGTGTTTTTGAGAATTCTGCAAGGTGTCTTTGAGAATTCTCAAAACACCATGCGCACTGCATTGTCCGGCTTAGTCACTCAGAGCACTCACCGGGTCAGCGAAAGAGGGGTGTTCGGGCCAGATCCCCGAGTCTATAACCCCGATGATCATGCCCTCCCCCGCACTGCTCTGCCCGCCAGCAGCCGGCCACAGGCTCGTGTCCATCTTGAGAAACTCGGGTGAGTGCACGGTGGTCATGCGCACTGCATTTCCCGGCTTAAAGGTGTTTTTGAGAATTCTGCAAGGTGTCTTTGAGAATTCTCAAAACACCATGCGCACTGCATTGTCCGGCTTAGTCACTCAGAGCACTCACCGGGTCAGCGAAAGAGGGGTGTTCGGGCCAGATCCCCGAGTCTATAACCCCGATGATCATGCCCTCCCCCGCACTGCTCTGCCCGCCAGCAGCCGGCCACAGGCTCGTGTCCATCTTGAGAAACTCGGGTGAGTGCACGGTGGTCATGCGCACTGCATTTCCCGGCTTAAAGGTGTTTTTGAGAATTCTGCAAGGTGTCTTTGAGAATTCTCAAAACACCATGCGCACTGCATTGTCCGGCTTAGTCACTCAGAGCACTCACCGGGTCAGCGAAAGAGGGGTGTTCGGGCCAGATCCCCGAGTCTATAACCCCGATGATCATGCCCTCCCCCGCACTGCTCTGCCCGCCAGCAGCCGGCCACAGGCTCGTGTCCATCTTGAGAAACTCGGGTGAGTGCACGGTGGTCATGCGCACTGCATTTCCCGGCTTAAAGGTGTTTTTGAGAATTCTGCAAGGTGTCTTTGAGAATTCTCAAAACACCATGCGCACTGCATTGTCCGGCTTAGTCACTCAGAGCACTCACCGGGTCAGCGAAAGAGGGGTGTTCGGGCCAGATCCCCGAGTCTATAACCCCGATGATCATGCCCTCCCCCGCACTGCTCTGCCCGCCAGCAGCCGGCCACAGGCTCGTGTCCATCTTGAGAAACTCGGGTGAGTGCACGGTGGTCATGCGCACTGCATTTCCCGGCTTAAAGGTGTTTTTGAGAATTCTGCAAGGTGTCTTTGAGAATTCTCAAAACACCATGCGCACTGCATTGTCCGGCTTAGTCACTCAGAGCACTCACCGGGTCAGCGAAAGAGGGGTGTCCGGGCCAGATCCCCGAGTCTATAACCCCGATGATCATGCCCTCCCCCGCACTGCTCTGCCCGCCAGCAGCCGGCCACAGGCTCGTGTCCATCTTGAGAAACTCGGGTGAGTGCACGGTGGTCATGCGCACTGCATTTCCCGGCTTAAAGGTGTTTTTGAGAATTCTGCAAGGTGTCTTTGAGAATTCTCAAAACACCATGCGCACTGCATTGTCCGGCTTAGTCACTCAGAGCACTCACCGGGTCAGCGAAAGAGGGGTGTTCGGGCCAGATCCCCGAGTCTATAACCCCGATGATCATGCCCTCCCCCGCACTGCTCTGCCCGCCAGCAGCCGGCCACAGGCTCGTGTCCATCTTGAGAAACTCGGGTGAGTGCACGGTGGTCATGCGCACTGCATTTCCCGGCTTAAAGGTGTTTTTGAGAATTCTGCAAGGTGTCTTTGAGAATTCTCAAAACACCATGCGCACTGCATTGTCCGGCTTAGTCACTCAGAGCACTCACCGGGTCAGCGAAAGAGGGGTGTTCGGGCCAGATCCCCGAGTCTATAACCCCGATGATCATGCCCTCCCCCGCACTGCTCTGCCCGCCAGCAGCCGGCCACAGGCTCGTGTCCATCTTGAGAAACTCGGGTGAGTGCACGGTGGTCATGCGCACTGCATTTCCCGGCTTAAAGGTGTTTTTGAGAATTCTGCAAGGTGTCTTTGAGAATTCTCAAAACACCATGCGCACTGCATTGTCCGGCTTAGTCACTCAGAGCACTCACCGGGTCAGCGAAAGAGGGGTGTTCGGGCCAGATCCCCGAGTCTATAACCCCGATGATCATGCCCTCCCCCGCACTGCTCTGCCCGCCAGCAGCCGGCCACAGGCTCGTGTCCATCTTGAGAAACTCGGGTGAGTGCACGGTGGTCATGCGCACTGCATTTCCCGGCTTAAAGGTGTTTTTGAGAATTCTGCAAGGTGTCTTTGAGAATTCTCAAAACACCATGCGCACTGCATTGTCCGGCTTAGTCACTCAGAGCACTCACCGGGTCAGCGAAAGAGGGGTGTTCGGGCCAGATCCCCGAGTCTATAACCCCGATGATCATGCCCTCCCCCGCACTGCTCTGCCCGCCAGCAGCCGGCCACAGGCTCGTGTCCATCTTGAGAAACTCGGGTGAGTGCACGGTGGTCATGCGCACTGCATTTCCCGGCTTAAAGGTGTTTTTGAGAATTCTGCAAGGTGTCTTTGAGAATTCTCAAAACACCATGCGCACTGCATTGTCCGGCTTAGTCACTCAGAGCACTCACCGGGTCAGCGAAAGAGGGGTGTTCGGGCCAGATCCCCGAGTCTATAACCCCGATGATCATGCCCTCCCCCGCACTGCTCTGCCCGCCAGCAGCCGGCCACAGGCTCGTGTCCATCTTGAGAAACTCGGGTGAGTGCACGGTGGTCATGCGCACTGCATTTCCCGGCTTAAAGGTGTTTTTGAGAATTCTGCAAGGTGTCTTTGAGAATTCTCAAAACACCATGCGCACTGCATTGTCCGGCTTAGTCACTCAGAGCACTCACCGGGTCAGCGAAAGAGGGGTGTTCGGGCCAGATCCCCGAGTCTATAACCCCGATGATCATGCCCTCCCCCGCACTGCTCTGCCCGCCAGCAGCCGGCCACAGGCTCGTGTCCATCTTGAGAAACTCGGGTGAGTGCACGGTGGTCATGCGCACTGCATTTCCCGGCTTAAAGGTGTTTTTGAGAATTCTGCAAGGTGTCTTTGAGAATTCTCAAAACACCATGCGCACTGCATTGTCCGGCTTAGTCACTCAGAGCACTCACCGGGTCAGCGAAAGAGGGGTGTTCGGGCCAGATCCCCGAGTCTATAACCCCGATGATCATGCCCTCCCCCGCACTGCTCTGCCCGCCAGCAGCCGGCCACAGGCTCGTGTCCATCTTGAGAAACTCGGGTGAGTGCACGGTGGTCATGCGCACTGCATTTCCCGGCTTAAAGGTGTTTTTGAGAATTCTGCAAGGTGTCTTTGAGAATTCTCAAAACACCATGCGCACTGCATTGTCCGGCTTAGTCACTCAGAGCACTCACCGGGTCAGCGAAAGAGGGGTGTTCGGGCCAGATCCCCGAGTCTATAACCCCGATGATCATGCCCTCCCCCGCACTGCTCTGCCCGCCAGCAGCCGGCCACAGGCTCGTGTCCATCTTGAGAAACTCGGGTGAGTGCACGGTGGTCATGCGCACTGCATTTCCCGGCTTAAAGGTGTTTTTGAGAATTCTGCAAGGTGTCTTTGAGAATTCTCAAAACACCATGCGCACTGCATTGTCCGGCTTAGTCACTCAGAGCACTCACCGGGTCAGCGAAAGAGGGGTGTTCGGGCCAGATCCCCGAGTCTATAACCCCGATGATCATGCCCTCCCCCGCACTGCTCTGCCCGCCAGCAGCCGGCCACAGGCTCGTGTCCATCTTGAGAAACTCGGGTGAGTGCACGGTGGTCATGCGCACTGCATTTCCCGGCTTAAAGGTGTTTTTGAGAATTCTGCAAGGTGTCTTTGAGAATTCTCAAAACACCATGCGCACTGCATTGTCCGGCTTAGTCACTCAGAGCACTCACCGGGTCAGCGAAAGAGGGGTGTTCGGGCCAGATCCCCGAGTCTATAACCCCGATGATCATGCCCTCCCCCGCACTGCTCTGCCCGCCAGCAGCCGGCCACAGGCTCGTGTCCATCTTGAGAAACTCGGGTGAGTGCACGGTGGTCATGCGCACTGCATTTCCCGGCTTAAAGGTGTTTTTGAGAATTCTGCAAGGTGTCTTTGAGAATTCTCAAAACACCATGCGCACTGCATTGTCCGGCTTAGTCACTCAGAGCACTCACCGGGTCAGCGAAAGAGGGGTGTTCGGGCCAGATCCCCGAGTCTATAACCCCGATGATCATGCCCTCCCCCGCACTGCTCTGCCCGCCAGCAGCCGGCCACAGGCTCGTGTCCATCTTGAGAAACTCGGGTGAGTGCACGGTGGTCATGCGCACTGCATTTCCCGGCTTAAAGGTGTTTTTGAGAATTCTGCAAGGTGTCTTTGAGAATTCTCAAAACACCATGCGCACTGCATTGTCCGGCTTAGTCACTCAGAGCACTCACCGGGTCAGCGAAAGAGGGGTGTTCGGGCCAGATCCCCGAGTCTATAACCCCGATGATCATGCCCTCCCCCGCACTGCTCTGCCCGCCAGCAGCCGGCCACAGGCTCGTGTCCATCTTGAGAAACTCGGGTGAGTGCACGGTGGTCATGCGCACTGCATTTCCCGGCTTAAAGGTGTTTTTGAGAATTCTGCAAGGTGTCTTTGAGAATTCTCAAAACACCATGCGCACTGCATTGTCCGGCTTAGTCACTCAGAGCACTCACCGGGTCAGCGAAAGAGGGGTGTTCGGGCCAGATCCCCGAGTCTATAACCCCGATGATCATGCCCTCCCCCGCACTGCTCTGCCCGCCAGCAGCCGGCCACAGGCTCGTGTCCATCTTGAGAAACTCGGGTGAGTGCACGGTGGTCATGCGCACTGCATTTCCCGGCTTAAAGGTGTTTTTGAGAATTCTGCAAGGTGTCTTTGAGAATTCTCAAAACACCATGCGCACTGCATTGTCCGGCTTAGTCACTCAGAGCACTCACCGGGTCAGCGAAAGAGGGGTGTTCGGGCCAGATCCCCGAGTCTATAACCCCGATGATCATGCCCTCCCCCGCACTGCTCTGCCCGCCAGCAGCCGGCCACAGGCTCGTGTCCATCTTGAGAAACTCGGGTGAGTGCACGGTGGTCATGCGCACTGCATTTCCCGGCTTAAAGGTGTTTTTGAGAATTCTGCAAGGTGTCTTTGAGAATTCTCAAAACACCATGCGCACTGCATTGTCCGGCTTAGTCACTCAGAGCACTCACCGGGTCAGCGAAAGAGGGGTGTCCGGGCCAGATCCCCGAGTCTATAACCCCGATGATCATGCCCTCCCCCGCACTGCTCTGCCCGCCAGCAGCCGGCCACAGGCTCGTGTCCATCTTGAGAAACTCGGGTGAGTGCACGGTGGTCATGCGCACTGCATTTCCCGGCTTAAAGGTGTTTTTGAGAATTCTGCAAGGTGTCTTTGAGAATTCTCAAAACACCATGCGCACTGCATTGTCCGGCTTAGTCACTCAGAGCACTCACCGGGTCAGCGAAAGAGGGGTGTTCGGGCCAGATCCCCGAGTCTATAACCCCGATGATCATGCCCTCCCCCGCACTGCTCTGCCCGCCAGCAGCCGGCCACAGGCTCGTGTCCATCTTGAGAAACTCGGGTGAGTGCACGGTGGTCATGCGCACTGCATTTCCCGGCTTAAAGGTGTTTTTGAGAATTCTGCAAGGTGTCTTTGAGAATTCTCAAAACACCATGCGCACTGCATTGTCCGGCTTAGTCACTCAGAGCACTCACCGGGTCAGCGAAAGAGGGGTGTTCGGGCCAGATCCCCGAGTCTATAACCCCGATGATCATGCCCTCCCCCGCACTGCTCTGCCCGCCAGCAGCCGGCCACAGGCTCGTGTCCATCTTGAGAAACTCGGGTGAGTGCACGGTGGTCATGCGCACTGCATTTCCCGGCTTAAAGGTGTTTTTGAGAATTCTGCAAGGTGTCTTTGAGAATTCTCAAAACACCATGCGCACTGCATTGTCCGGCTTAGTCACTCAGAGCACTCACCGGGTCAGCGAAAGAGGGGTGTTCGGGCCAGATCCCCGAGTCTATAACCCCGATGATCATGCCCTCCCCCGCACTGCTCTGCCCGCCAGCAGCCGGCCACAGGCTCGTGTCCATCTTGAGAAACTCGGGTGAGTGCACGGTGGTCATGCGCACTGCATTTCCCGGCTTAAAGGTGTTTTTGAGAATTCTGCAAGGTGTCTTTGAGAATTCTCAAAACACCATGCGCACTGCATTGTCCGGCTTAGTCACTCAGAGCACTCACCGGGTCAGCGAAAGAGGGGTGTTCGGGCCAGATCCCCGAGTCTATAACCCCGATGATCATGCCCTCCCCCGCACTGCTCTGCCCGCCAGCAGCCGGCCACAGGCTCGTGTCCATCTTGAGAAACTCGGGTGAGTGCACGGTGGTCATGCGCACTGCATTTCCCGGCTTAAAGGTGTTTTTGAGAATTCTGCAAGGTGTCTTTGAGAATTCTCAAAACACCATGCGCACTGCATTGTCCGGCTTAGTCACTCAGAGCACTCACCGGGTCAGCGAAAGAGGGGTGTCCGGGCCAGATCCCCGAGTCTATAACCCCGATGATCATGCCCTCCCCCGCACTGCTCTGCCCGCCAGCAGCCGGCCACAGGCTCGTGTCCATCTTGAGAAACTCGGGTGAGTGCACGGTGGTCATGCGCACTGCATTTCCCGGCTTAAAGGTGTTTTTGAGAATTCTGCAAGGTGTCTTTGAGAATTCTCAAAACACCATGCGCACTGCATTGTCCGGCTTAGTCACTCAGAGCACTCACCGGGTCAGCGAAAGAGGGGTGTTCGGGCCAGATCCCCGAGTCTATAACCCCGATGATCATGCCCTCCCCCGCACTGCTCTGCCCGCCAGCAGCCGGCCACAGGCTCGTGTCCATCTTGAGAAACTCGGGTGAGTGCACGGTGGTCATGCGCACTGCATTTCCCGGCTTAAAGGTGTTTTTGAGAATTCTGCAAGGTGTCTTTGAGAATTCTCAAAACACCATGCGCACTGCATTGTCCGGCTTAGTCACTCAGAGCACTCACCGGGTCAGCGAAAGAGGGGTGTTCGGGCCAGATCCCCGAGTCTATAACCCCGATGATCATGCCCTCCCCCGCACTGCTCTGCCCGCCAGCAGCCGGCCACAGGCTCGTGTCCATCTTGAGAAACTCGGGTGAGTGCACGGTGGTCATGCGCACTGCATTTCCCGGCTTAAAGGTGTTTTTGAGAATTCTGCAAGGTGTCTTTGAGAATTCTCAAAACACCATGCGCACTGCATTGTCCGGCTTAGTCACTCAGAGCACTCACCGGGTCAGCGAAAGAGGGGTGTTCGGGCCAGATCCCCGAGTCTATAACCCCGATGATCATGCCCTCCCCCGCACTGCTCTGCCCGCCAGCAGCCGGCCACAGGCTCGTGTCCATCTTGAGAAACTCGGGTGAGTGCACGGTGGTCATGCGCACTGCATTTCCCGGCTTAAAGGTGTTTTTGAGAATTCTGCAAGGTGTCTTTGAGAATTCTCAAAACACCATGCGCACTGCATTGTCCGGCTTAGTCACTCAGAGCACTCACCGGGTCAGCGAAAGAGGGGTGTTCGGGCCAGATCCCCGAGTCTATAACCCCGATGATCATGCCCTCCCCCGCACTGCTCTGCCCGCCAGCAGCCGGCCACAGGCTCGTGTCCATCTTGAGAAACTCGGGTGAGTGCACGGTGGTCATGCGCACTGCATTTCCCGGCTTAAAGGTGTTTTTGAGAATTCTGCAAGGTGTCTTTGAGAATTCTCAAAACACCATGCGCACTGCATTGTCCGGCTTAGTCACTCAGAGCACTCACCGGGTCAGCGAAAGAGGGGTGTTCGGGCCAGATCCCCGAGTCTATAACCCCGATGATCATGCCCTCCCCCGCACTGCTCTGCCCGCCAGCAGCCGGCCACAGGCTCGTGTCCATCTTGAGAAACTCGGGTGAGTGCACGGTGGTCATGCGCACTGCATTTCCCGGCTTAAAGGTGTTTTTGAGAATTCTGCAAGGTGTCTTTGAGAATTCTCAAAACACCATGCGCACTGCATTGTCCGGCTTAGTCACTCAGAGCACTCACCGGGTCAGCGAAAGAGGGGTGTTCGGGCCAGATCCCCGAGTCTATAACCCCGATGATCATGCCCTCCCCCGCACTGCTCTGCCCGCCAGCAGCCGGCCACAGGCTCGTGTCCATCTTGAGAAACTCGGGTGAGTGCACGGTGGTCATGCGCACTGCATTTCCCGGCTTAAAGGTGTTTTTGAGAATTCTGCAAGGTGTCTTTGAGAATTCTCAAAACACCATGCGCACTGCATTGTCCGGCTTAGTCACTCAGAGCACTCACCGGGTCAGCGAAAGAGGGGTGTTCGGGCCAGATCCCCGAGTCTATAACCCCGATGATCATGCCCTCCCCCGCACTGCTCTGCCCGCCAGCAGCCGGCCACAGGCTCGTGTCCATCTTGAGAAACTCGGGTGAGTGCA
This sequence comes from Closterium sp. Naga37s-1, assembly GCA_947471745.1. NCBI lineage: Eukaryota > Viridiplantae > Streptophyta > Zygnematophyceae > Desmidiales > Closteriaceae > Closterium > Closterium sp. Naga37s-1. The sequence goes on from CANJKZ010000536.1 coordinate 83,169, forward strand.
CGGTGGTCATGCGCACTGCATTTCCCGGCTTAAAGGTGTTTTTGAGAATTCTGCAAGGTGTCTTTGAGAATTCTCAAAACACCATGCGCACTGCATTGTCCGGCTTAGTCACTCAGAGCACTCACCGGGTCAGCGAAAGAGGGGTGTTCGGGCCAGATCCCCGAGTCTATAACCCCGATGATCATGCCCTCCCCCGCACTGCTCTGCCCGCCAGCAGCCGGCCACAGGCTCGTGTCCATCTTGAGAAACTCGGGTGAGTGCACGGTGGTCATGCGCACTGCATTTCCCGGCTTAAAGGTGTTTTTGAGAATTCTGCAAGGTGTCTTTGAGAATTCTCAAAACACCATGCGCACTGCATTGTCCGGCTTAGTCACTCAGAGCACTCACCGGGTCAGCGAAAGAGGGGTGTTCGGGCCAGATCCCCGAGTCTATAACCCCGATGATCATGCCCTCCCCCGCACTGCTCTGCCCGCCAGCAGCCGGCCACAGGCTCGTGTCCATCTTGAGAAACTCGGGTGAGTGCACGGTGGTCATGCGCACTGCATTTCCCGGCTTAAAGGTGTTTTTGAGAATTCTGCAAGGTGTCTTTGAGAATTCTCAAAACACCATGCGCACTGCATTGTCCGGCTTAGTCACTCAGAGCACTCACCGGGTCAGCGAAAGAGGGGTGTTCGGGCCAGATCCCCGAGTCTATAACCCCGATGATCATGCCCTCCCCCGCACTGCTCTGCCCGCCAGCAGCCGGCCACAGGCTCGTGTCCATCTTGAGAAACTCGGGTGAGTGCACGGTGGTCATGCGCACTGCATTTCCCGGCTTAAAGGTGTTTTTGAGAATTCTGCAAGGTGTCTTTGAGAATTCTCAAAACACCATGCGCACTGCATTGTCCGGCTTAGTCACTCAGAGCACTCACCGGGTCAGCGAAAGAGGGGTGTTCGGGCCAGATCCCCGAGTCTATAACCCCGATGATCATGCCCTCCCCCGCACTGCTCTGCCCGCCAGCAGCCGGCCACAGGCTCGTGTCCATCTTGAGAAACTCGGGTGAGTGCACGGTGGTCATGCGCACTGCATTTCCCGGCTTAAAGGTGTTTTTGAGAATTCTGCAAGGTGTCTTTGAGAATTCTCAAAACACCATGCGCACTGCATTGTCCGGCTTAGTCACTCAGAGCACTCACCGGGTCAGCGAAAGAGGGGTGTTCGGGCCAGATCCCCGAGTCTATAACCCCGATGATCATGCCCTCCCCCGCACTGCTCTGCCCGCCAGCAGCCGGCCTCCACATCGGCCACATCGGCCACTGCAGGGTGGAAACGCAGCCTCTTGGCTTCTGTAGGAGTCAGTTGTGCTGCAAAGCTGTTCATCAGGTACGAGTAGCTGGGGGATTGGGGGTGAAGGAGAGACGAGGGAGACAGGCAGCAGAGCCAAGGCAGGAATGAGCACGGTGGTCATGCGCACTATCCTGTCTGGCTCCACGTCTGCCACCGCGGGGTGGAAACGCAGCCTTTTCGCTTCCGCAGGGGTGAGCTGAGCCGCAAAGCTGTTCATCAGGTACGAATAGCTGGGGGGTTGGGGGGGAGGAGAAGGGGAGGAGGGGGAGACAGGTGGCAAGGGCAAGGCGGAAATGAATTGAGAGACCTCGGGTTTTCTCAAGACTACAGCCCAGGTTTGGATTCAGGAGGACGATTCTGGGGAGTGCACTCAAACCTCGGCTAATGTCGCTCGCACTTCAATGAATGGGAACCATGATACGGCCCAAGGCCAACTGCACTGCCCTGCCCACGGAACTCCTGAGTGACTTTCCAGGAAAGTGTTACGAAAACTTCCTGTCACTGCCGCCGCTCACCTGTGGAAAATGATTGGTGCTCATGTGCAGCGCACTGCCCTGTGGATTACAATCTCTCACCGCCACAGCTCACCTGTGGAAAATGGAAGAGACGGGAATGTTGAGCGATCGCAGCAGGCTGCGGTGAGAAGCTTCCAGGAAGCTCGTGAAGGCCTGCACGTGCGGTAACCGCACGTCGGGTCGCATGAGGCGGCCCCACGGCGTGGTGCGCATGATGTGCGCGGCTCTCACGCTCAGCTGCTGCGCTGTCAGCACGGGTGACGTGGCTCCCGCTGCTGCTGACGTGGATGCTGATGCTGAACTTATGCCACGAACGGTGCTAAAGGCAGCAGCAGCAGCAGCAGCAGCAGCAGCATCGTGCGCAGGGTGAGAAGAATTGAAAAAGGGGAACCCAGAAGCGTCCAAGGCTGCATCACTATCACTATCACCACTACCAGCATCAGTATCAGCGTCAGCATGAGTTCCTGCTGCCTCTTCAGCTGCAGCGGCCACTGCAGCAGCAGCAACGCGAGACAGCAGTCTCCGGCCCAAGCCAGCCGACCGCGATCGGAAATTCCTCAGGCGCACACCCACCCGCCTCACCAGATCATCCATCCTTGCCTCTCTAAACGCCACTGCGCGGATTCCCACTTTCTTTCCCAACCGTCCCCCTATCCCACCAGCTGCTGCTGTTGCTGCTAACCCTGCCACGCCTGCTACCCCTGCTTCCCCTGCCCCCCCTGCTGCTCCCACCACTCCGCCAATCTCCACTGCAGCCTCGGCAGCAGCCACAGCAGCAGACAGGATATCCGCATCAAACGAATCCTTTCCTGATTCTGATGCCAGCCCCGAGATTCGATTCGATTCGGATCCTGCTGCTGGTGCTGCTGGCGCTGGTGTTGCTCCTGCTGCTGGCGCTGGTGCTGCTGCTGACCCTGGTGCTGTGCTGTTTCCCCCAGCACCACCAGCACCACCATTACCACCACTACCACCACTGTTACCAGTACCACCAGTGTCACCAGTACCATCACCAGGTGAATCACCCCCCTCCTCCCCGTCATCCTCGTCATACTCATCCTCCTCATCGTCTACAGTAGCTGTCGCCCTCAGCCCGCTGATTCCTCCCCGGTACGACAGCACTGACGGCACGGCCCTCAAATTCACGATGTACTGCTTCGCCCCCGGCCTTCGTCCTGCTGCTAGGAGGGAGGGAGTGGGGTGGTGGGGGGAAAGGGAGTGAGGGGGGAGGAGAGAACAGTAGGAAGGGAAGAGCAGGGAGTTAGTGGGTCTCAGAACGTTGATCGCTCCCCGGTACGACAGCACTGACGGCACGGACCTCAGATGCACGATGTACTGCTTCGCGTTCGGCCTTCGCCCTGCTGCTAGGAGTGGTGTGGGTGGAAGGGAGGATGGAGGGAGGGGTTGCATAACAGCACGGAGGAGAGAGCAGGGAATTAGTGGGTCTCAGCCCGTTGACCCCTCCCCGATACGACAGCACTGACGGCACGAAGAATTGACTGCTTCGCGTTGGGTCTTTCCTGCTGCTGGGATGGAGGGGGGGATTGAGGAGAGATGAGAGTAATGGGAGGGAGCGATGGGGGGGATGAGAGTAATGGGAGGGAGCGATGGGGGGGATGAGAGTGATGGGAGGGAGCGATGGGGGGGATGCGAGTGATGGGGAAATTGAGAGCGATGGGAGGGATGAGGACAGGAGGAGGGGAACGGGGACTCAAGCACTTCGAAGCTCTCTGCCGGTTGGCTTCCCTCCTTGGATTGACAACTCTGACCAATAATTGAGACGCTTTGTGTTCGGAATGGAGGCGCTTGAGATTCGGGGCTGAGGAGCTTTAAAGCTCGCGTCTCATATTTACAAGCGTTTAACACTAGGTGGGTTACGCACGTCCGTGATTGGTTTCAGCTGAAGACCGAGGCGCTTATACTTGGGAGGCGATTATCTTACTTAATCCTGTGTTGACTGCACCCCGCGGCAAAAAGACTTTTGAGGCGCCTAGGCCTGGCCTCAGCCGTTACCGTACCTGCTTGTACGTTGACCGCCGCGCACGGAGGGAGCATACGCCCCACTAGGTGACTTTTGGGTCGACTCAAAAGCCATCCTACCTGCTTGTACGTTGACCGCCGCGCACGGCGGGAGCATATCCCCCACTAGGGCGACGAAGACGAGAGCCGTCGCGGCGACGGCTAGCAGTCGTGAGAATCCGCGACTGGCGGACTGAGTTAATCTCATCGGACGCATCATCGAATTGAACTGCGACTATACGTTTCCTAGGTAGTCTGACAACCTTGAAGGTGTTGGTTGCTAAACGAGGGCGACGCGGCATAAACGCAGCATACGTCGAGTTGGAATCGAATTGATAAGAATATAACGTCCCGTCTAAAGCTCTCGAGTAGTAGACGAATGTGTATCCCTACTACACTCGCGGGTGCACATGGCTCAAGGGGTGAACAGCTGTAACTCTGCTGCTCGCTAAAGGCAAGATCAGACACACCGACTCTAACAACGTATCGCGCTTTATAATGTCATAACGGCAGGCACGGCTCTCCAGGCAAGCACGGCTCTCTCTTCTCTACACGGAAGAGACTCGGCAGAATCTGTGTGCGGTGCGAGAGGCACCAACCTCGGCCAGGAAAAATGAGAATGCAATCCCAAGGTCTAGCCTACTTGCCGCAGACCTGGTAGTTGACACCTCAACACAGTAGTACTTGGCGCAGGTCGGTCGCCCAATTTCCATGCTCGCTGATTACCTGCAGCAACGACAATGTCGAGGTTCGGTCGGTTGGCCGTGAGATTGCCCCTGCTCGCCTCTCTCAACCGTCGATGTTGATGGTCCTGTCGCTCGCGTGCATGATTCTTACTGCTGCTGGGCCGTGCCCGGCTCTACTGTGGCGCGGTGGCAGGCATAGCCGTGCCTTTCTGAAAGCACCGAGCCGCAATGTGATGCTGTGCAGGGGTGTGTGTCGGTGTTGAGGACGCAAATTATGTTTTAGAAAACCCAGCTCCGACTGCTATAAAACGTGACCTCTCCCCTATATGGAATATGTTTGTTTGTTTTACTGAAAGCCCGCAAACTCCACACGTTTCCAGTTACATTTCCTGACAGATCACTGATTATTTTCCTGAAAATGCCTGTCCTAACCGCAACTAGCACACGTCCTTAAGAAGTTACAGTTGGTGTACAGCGCGAAGCAGTTTCTCGTAATTTCCTGGGCATGCATCCCAATTTGGGCCATTGACCCTAACCTGAAACATGAGCATCTGACAGCACGTTGGAGACTAGCCGGATGCTGCAACGCAAGCGAACCGCAGATCAGTTGTTCCCCATGCTTCGTGGCCCATCCTGATTTGTCCCAGGCTGCGAAGGTTTCCCTGACAACGAGGCCTTTCGTGAAAGCACAACTTTCGACCGAATGGTACACTTCAACAGGAAACGCACATTCCGTTCAAAAAACCCAAGACTTCACTAAGGGGGTTATTCAACTTCAGAAGACCAGAAAGCGTACTACACTACGCATGATTGTTTATTCCCCCCATCAGGTTCCCTAAATTGTGAGGGCAATAGAACTGTATGAACTAAGCGCATAAATATTAGAAAAATAGTAAATGATCAACGACTTCATGATGCAGGTCAAATAAATTGTCATATGGACTCCCCCCCACCCATGTGGTACCACTCGTTATGAAGGGAAGCTCAGCGGTACCGTACTCCTCTTGCAATCTTTGCTTCATCTCTTCCTAACGTGTATGTGTACTCCTCATCCTGGTATAAGGAGTGCTGCTGACAAACATTTAGGGCTTTCAGGTACATACCGTAATGAAAAAAATAGTTTTTCTTTAGGTGGCACAAAAGTGATGGCTTCACTGGAACCTCTATGGTGTATAGAACTAGTGTCAGTGACATACACTCTCCCACGGCCTATCATAGAAGTGCCATCTGCTGGCCTTTATGGGAAGCTCGGCCACTTGTTTTCTGTGGTCAAGCACCCTTTGTCTCAACTCTTCCTGTCCAGCTGCTCCTTGTGCTAGTACTGGGAGGAGTGCTGGAACAAAGGGTTGGTAGGTTTCCTGCATGATATAGAAATAGTCAAGCTTTGAAGTAATACAATAATATGGCTTCACTGGCATCAACTTACCTTCTGTGCCCCCATGTAAAACCTTTGTCCTCTAAGAAGGACAGTAATGCTGCTTCTTTTGTTGGTCATAAAAAAATCGCTGCCATCATGGGAGGGGAAGCAAGTGAGGGAGGTGAGAAGGCAGGGGGGAGAGTGGGGCAAGTAGATTCCACAAAATGTTGCAGCACACTTATAAACCAGCAGCATTATTCACCAACACTTCTCACCTTTCAAGGCTGACAATATAGTCAAATGCCTGCATTAGGTGGGAGCTTCTCTGGGCCATGCTTGGATCCAAAAGATCACACCTGCTGACTACTTTTCCAGGAAAAGCTGATTTCAAGGGCGTCAAAAGCTGCTCCACCTTGTCACAGCTTCCACCCACATATACGTTTGTATGGTTTCCAATGCCGATTGCCTGAGGCAGGAAAGAGGAGGTAAAGGTGGGAAAGGTGTGAACAAAAAGGATCAGCGCCTCAAGCAGACGGAAAAGACCCAATACACATGCCTGGAGAATGTGTGTGACCTCGTTTGGTGACAACGGACAGAGTCCCGCTAGCTTCTGTTGACTGGCTGCACCGGAATCACTTTGCAGTCGCATGTGGTGGGCTGCAAACCATTCTTGAACCATCTGCGCCGTCTCGGAATCATAGACACAAGCTGTAGAAACAGTCAATTCTGTTACACAACACAATAGTTACAGCATAATCGGAAAAAAGAAGAAGCTAAACTTACTTGATCTCAATATGTTTCTATCCTGAAAGCTCAAATGGAGTGCAACATAAGGACCCTCCGCATGAAGCCGTTCAACAGCATTCATTCCAAGCCCCAGGGTCTCGCTGGTAAATAGTAAGGCGTGGTAGAGCGCTCTACACCGTAGGCGCTGCCAAAGAGGAAAACATATAAGAAAAATATATATTATTTCACTTGAGTTGACTCAAATAATTGAACTAGCCAATCGCACCAAAGCATTGAAATACTTCTGGGAAACTTCTCACCAGTGACATTGTACCTGATAAACTTCTGGCAAGTCCCGGGAAAGGAAAAGAAGGAAGTGGTCCAGCACTGCCACTCCCTCTTCCTGAAGAACAGGTGCCACATTGTGGAGGTACCAGTCTACATTCAGCGTACGGTGATCAGGTCGAACGTGCTCCAAAGTATCAGAAGTAACTGCAAAATTCGTTTGTCTGCGCCAATGCTTCAGTGGCTTAACAATCTGAGAAAAGACGACCGGAGAGAAGTCTGTTGCACGTCATACCTGACGATGTTGACATCATCCTTCAGGGTTTCAATGAAATGGTCTTCGGAGAAGATATCTTCAAATCGGCTGTATGTGAAGGCAGGATGTAAAAATACGCAAAGAAGTTGGTAAATTGCGAAGAACGGTGTTGACTTACCTTATCTCCTCCTGCGATGACTTTGCTAGGAGGATCGGGACAACAAGCGTCGCATTGAGGATGCGAGCAATCACAACTGAGTTAGCAATCGCCCGCATCTGCTGATAGAGGTCACCTCTCACGTTTACATACAACAGACCACTTGACTTCAACGACGAAACTGCAACACGATATCCATCAATTGTTAGATGCCATTTCACAAACTAGGATAGCGGGACTAGGATACCGACCTTGAAACTCGCCTGGCCGCCTAAACAAACATGGCCGAAGTCGACTAGCTCGAGGGTACGTGCGGTGCAGGAAGAATTCGGAGCTTGGATTTGGCTCCATAGAAAACTTCGAGTCAATTTCCAGCCTGACGGAATCAGATCCACTCTGCTCAAAAGAGATCGCAACTAAAAAAAAACTGCACAACAGCACCGCTTTCAGACGAAGGCACGCCATTGCGAGCTGAAGTGATCTTCAATTCGTGTGCATAGATTTGTGAGAACCAAACTCCTGAGCAAGTAAGTTGGAGCTGAGGCGATCGAGGAAGCAGCAGACCACGAGCGGAAGTGGGTTTTACATGACTGTGTGCTGGGTGGTGGTAGGTGAGGTTGGCACGGGAGCGCGGAGGGGCCGTGAGTCGCGTCAGTCTGTCGATTCGAGATTTCATTACAACCAATCGGACGGCTCACAAATGGCTGAATCCGAGTAATGTGGCGTAGCTTCTGTTTTCGCAAACTGTTTCGCCTAGGTCAGAACCGTCGCAAAAAATAGAAATCAGCCCTGACGACAGCATCGAACGAAAACTGTCTGGTTTCGTTGAGCCTGTTACATATCCAACAGCTCAACAACACTGGCCTTGAATTCTGTTCAGCCTGCTTTGGCCCTCGAATCCTTCTGCAGCAGGACACTGAGGGGTTCTGGAATCTCGAATACTCAACTGCAACCTTTCCGTGCAGCTTATTCCGTCTTGAGCTCCATGAACAAATCTGTCTAACGCTTGGTATTGTCGCTAAGCGATACCAGGCGGAGTCTCTACCACTTCTTGCCAGGCAGATCTTTCCGGGCCACTTGCCTTGTACCCTGTTGTCAACCCATTTGCACAAAATATAGTAGCTGGTTGAAGTATCACTATGGCGTGTAAACCTAAACCATCCAGGATAATATGTCGGTCCATAGTTTTAACGTTTTCCGTTCTGCTGCGAGCCTCCGCTGAGATTTCAGCTTCGAGTGCAGCACTAAAGGCCAATCCGTTCCACAAGCTCTTCAATCCTTCCTGGAAGGAGCCTCGAACTAGAATTTCGTGTCTTTCTGACAACAGGGGGCAGCACCAAGAAGGTGGGCTCCCAACTTACAGAGCTTCTGCTGCTTGCATACCATGTTCGCAGTCGGTTGCGATTCGTGTTCAAGTTCTCACTCTCCACGCGTGTGCACCAGGGTGGAAGCGGTACCTTTATGTATCTGTCGGGGGTGGTCTTAATCAGCAACGACGAGGAATTGCCAACGCGGTAGTTGTTGCAAGAATTGTGAATGCTACTCTCGTTGTTCCCAGATTAATCGTACATCCAGCCTGGGGTGACCAAAGGTAAGCCCCACGAAACATGTATGGCGAATATTGTCCTGTCTCTTTTGCTTCCATTCGATTCTAATGCTATTATGACTGTACTGTGCAGCAAGTTTTCAGAGATTTTCAGTGTCTCTCACTTCGTTCAGACGCTGAAGAAAGATGTGGAAGTGATTGAGTAAGACGTTTTCTTTTTGAATATGTCTGTCCGATAGAAATCACTGTGCTAACATTTTCCTCCCTGAACCAGAGATGTTCCTGCAAGCTTGAATTTTTCATCTTTAGAAAAGCTTGCCGCCATAAGCCTCCCTTCAGAGGCCCTTGAGCCAGAATGGTACATCAAGAATGCGTTTCCAGTCCTTCAGAAATACGGGCTCCTTGTGTTGAATTACTTTTTCATGCAGCTTCAAGAAGATCTTCCAACACCACTTCAGGTTCGGATAGATTTCTTGACAATGCATTTTCTCATGGTTTTCAAGGCACTCTCTAATCCATGGTTCCCCTCGTTTTTTGGCAGCACTTAAGATGTCGTGCTCAGTACCATGCTCTTCAGTTCGTGAGCCCTATTCTAAGGTATTGCACTAGTGCTGCTATGCTCAGTTTAATGTTCTTTACCAGCCTATTCATTTTGCATTGCATGTCGGTGCAGCATGGGTCTTCAGGTTGTTCAGAAGCTTCAGAGCACTGGACCTTACGTAGCTGTTCATCTACGATATGAACCTGACTGGATTGTTCATACAGGTGATTTTCACAACCTGCACTACACGAGGTGTTTGCATCGAGTTTAAAAACTTACAAGACGTGTTTGCTCGTGGGCCTGTTCAGGCTGCCTGTATGATGAAGCAACAAATGCGTACATGAAGAAGTGGGCCTCTGAGAGAAACATTCAATTTCAGTCCAACGTCACTGAAAGCGGTTTGAGAAAACAAGCAGGTCTTTGCCCCATAACCCCTCAAGAAACGGCTTACATCCTCAAGGTATGTCAGTCTCTTTGGTCTACCGCTTCCTCTTATCATCGCAAGGTCTGTCCATGCAGGAAAGGTTATGCGTTTTTGTGTCTGATGACCCCAAGGTCCTGCTTCCAGGCTTTGGGAGTTGACAACATGACAACCATCTACATTGCTGGAGGAGCGATGAATGATGGAGCAAGGCTTATGAGGCCATTGCATCGAGCATTTCCTCGCCACATTGCAACGAAGGATGACTTATTGAAAAGCACAGTTAAAGAGCTGGTCAACAGACCATCCGTGCTTGCTGCTATCGACTACATTGTCTGCCTTCACAGGTGAGCAGGGGTCGCACTTTTTGCTGCTGATGGGTTGCAGAGTTTTATCTAATTGTGTCAGTGACATCGTCAAGCTTCTTTCTATGCACTTTTGGCCACAGTAACTTCTTTCTGATGACTGCTGGTGGCAACATGGGAATGATGCTGAGAGGTCACCGGTTCTACCTTGGAGATTTCAAGGTAAGCAGCCAACAATTTGCACCAAGAACATGTCCATCCAACTTTTCTATAGATTTCAAGGTAATTGTTTGCTTTTTGTGCAGGAGACATATCAACCATATGGACCGGCTCTGGTCCCAGCCTTTTCAGGATCTAGGCCCAACATGACCATGCTGGAAGGTGTGCTGGCACAGCAACGCATGCAGAAGGCACAAGATTCTCTGGATGCAAGAAGGCTACTGAAATTCTTTGACCGACCTTGGGAATGTGTTTGTGAAAAAAACTTGCAGAATGTGGTATAACACTGCAGCTTACTAAATAGCACAGCTTTACAATGCAAAATTGACAATGTTAAAAACCTGGAGGCCAAAGAGCAATGACTACGGTACCGGTAGTAAACAAGTGCTAGCTGCATCAGTGGTCCTAATCTACACCTGCACTGGAAGCCATGGCGCATGCTGTGTCTGCAACATGGCATACGCTTGCGATGCCGTCCCTGAAAACCTTCCAGCATTCTCGAATACTACCGGCAGACCCTGTCTCAGCCCAGACAGAGCAGCTGCTCTGGCATCAGCCCCTAGCCTCTCCAGGGCCACACTTTCCGCATTCACCTTGTTTCTCGCATTCTCCAAAGCAATCCTGCAGCTGGCAACCTCAGCTGCAGCAGCTGCTGCTTTCGCTTGCTTTGCCTGTTGCTCTGCTGGTGTCTCTGCCCCTGCTGCTGCTGGGCCTCCCAGGGCCAGCTGAAGCTCTCTCTCCTTCTGCTGCAGCTGCTCTAGCTTCGACTCTTGCTTGGACAACTGTGTGTGGCAAATGGATCAGGTTACAAGTTTAGGGCGAGCCAAGTTAAGAAGCAGATGTAGACCATGACCATCAGCTAAAACAGAACAGTGGCTCAAGTGGCTTGTAAACAAGAAGCGGATCAATGAGAAGGCAGAAGGAATGAACTGAAGGTGGCATAGAGTGAGTAGAGAAATCCTACAAGATTTCGGACTGAGCACGTTACAGTACTCCTCAGCTTGGTAGTCCAATCCCCCCTCTTACCTGCTTCAAGCTGTCCTGCAGGAGTTTGAGCTGCTTCATTTCTGCCGTCTGCCGCTCATACGACTGGCTTATCCACCCACAGAACCCCATCACGGCATCCTTCACCTCCTTCTCTGGCAGCCGATCCATGGTTCTCACCCAGTCGTTCCCCAGCGCCACCAGTGGTCCCTCCACATGCTGTTGGCCTGAAGGTGTGGGGTAACGGACAGAGGAGAAGCAGTGAGTCACAGAAACCACCCGCAGAACCCCATTACTGCATCCTTCACCTCCTTCTCTGGGAGCCGATCCATTGTTCTCACCCAGTCATTCCCCAGTGCCACTAGTGGCCCCTCCACGTGCTGTTGGCCTGAGGGAACGGGAAACGGACAGAGGAGAAGCAGTGAGACACAACAACCATCCAGTGCAGTGAGGCAATTCACCTCCTTGTATGGCAGTCAATCCATCCTGAGGAAACACGAAACCGACAAAGGAGAAGCAGTGAGTGAGACACAGAAACCATCCAGTCCAGCGCAGCGCAGTGACACCGCCCAGCTCCACCAGCGGCCCCTCCACATGCTGTTAGCATGCCAGACAGACAGAGGAAAGAAATGTAGATAACAGCTTCAGGTACGGCACCCTTCATCCCTTTCTCTGGCAGTCGGTCCAATGCTCGCACCCAGCATTCCCCAGCGGCACCAGAGGACCCTCCACATGCAGCCGGTCCGAGGGAATGGAAAAGGGGTATGGGAGAAAGACAATGTGGTGGGAGCATCCTACCTGGTGGGGGGAGGGGGGCGGAGCAGCAGCAGCACCGTCAACGCCTCCTAGGGCCCAGCTGGCCACGTACTACCCAGCGGTGGTGGGTGGGAGCAGCTTACCCGGTGGGGGAGGCGGGGGCGGAGCAGGAGTAGCGCCAGCTGCACCGCCCGGAGCCCAGCTGGCCACGTACTGACCCGGGGGAGGGGCCGTGCCAGGGAGAGGGGGCTTGGGGAAGTCCGGGGGGAAGGCGAGGGTCTTGCGCACCCAGGTGATGAGCGCTGAGAAAAACTTGCGCTGTGCTGCGCATAGCACACTGGCCGTGGGGGAGGGGGAGGAAGGAGTGGGTGTGGTGTGGGCAGGAGAAAGGGGAGAACATGAGGGTCTTGCGCACCCAGGTGATGAGCGCTGAGAAGAACTTGCGCTGAGCAGCGCACAGCACACTGGGGGTGAGGGGAGGGTGGGCGGGTGGGTGGAGGGAGCGGGGCAGGGGAGACAAAACGTCCGGGGAGGGGGGGAGAAATGGGGAGGATAGATGGGGGAAGAGTTGGGAGGACTGAGGCATAACGGTAGGATAAAGGGGTACATCCAGAAAGGTACACTGAGATGCAGGCCTACCTACACTGACATCACAATGACATCACAATGACATCACATTGACATCCTATTGACATCCCATTGAAATCGCATTGACATCGCATTGACATTGCACTGACATCGCATTGACATCCCATTGACATCCCATTGACATCACATTGACATCCCATTGACATCCCAATGACATCACATTGACATCCCATTGACATCGCATTGACATCCCATTGACATCGCATTGACATCACATTGACATCCCATTGACATCACATTGACATCACATTGAATTGACATCACATTGACATCACATTGACATCATATTGACATCCCACTGACATCACATTGACATCCCATTGACATCACATTGACATCCCATTGACATCACATTGACATCCCATTGACATCGCATTGACATCCCATTGACATCACATTAACACCCCCAGGGGGCTACCTGAGCGAGGAGTGCCATTTCTTGAACGCGTCTTCCAACTTCTTGGTCGCCTCGTGCTGTGCCTTGGTGGTGCTGGGGACCTGCAGCAGCAAAGAGAAGGGAGTGAAGAGGAATCATTGTGAGAATGCCCGGTGTCACGATCTGGCTGGCAGCATTGCCTGATGAGGGTCAGCTTCTTGGTCGCCTCGTGCTGTGCCTTGGTAGTGCTGGGCACCTGCAGCAGCAAAAGGGAAGGGAGGGGTGAGGGGAATCATTGAGGTGTGAGATCCGGCAGCATTGCGGAGGGTCAGATTCATACTCGCTTCGTGCTGCGCTACGGTGGTGCTGGGGACCTGTTGCAGCAAAGGGGGGTTTTGGGAGAAGCGAAATGAGTGAGAAAGACGCAGGCTACACACTCGCTGTGGTTTCTCAAACCCGATACAAGCAGATTGACTTGACTAGGGAAGCCACAGCGAATAGGGAAGCCACAGCACAAGTCACTCGAGTTCAAGCCACAGCGCCATTGACTTGACTAGGGAAGGAGATTGCTACAAGCAGAACGGACTTGTCGTGGAACCACATCCATCCCAACACTACATTCCACCGCACACCACCCCATCCCATCCCACCCCATTCCACCCCATCCCACCCCACTCCAACCACCCCACTGCGTGACGGTTTTTTATACGAATATTTAACGAATAGTAAGCAAGTTCGTATTCGGTCGAATAGCCCTCTTCTACCGAATCCGAATAAGGTTTGAATAGTCCGTTCACGAATACTGTTCGAATACGTGGTTCTGTGACGAATACGAATACGAATACGGTTTTTGCCATACACAGAACCTTGGGCTGTGGTTCAAAGTAGGCCGAAAGCACTGCCGGTGCTTTCATCACTGATGATCCGAGTGAAACACAAGAGACACACCTTTCAAAATCTAGTGGCATACAGATTAGGATAGTCGAATAATTATACGAATACCCGAGTATTTGGCTGGCGAATACCGAATACATCGAATAGTCATATCCGAATAATAGTCAAATAGGCAGTGATATTCGTTTCGTTTTTTATTTGGTATTCGTCGAATACCGAATACGAATATATCAGTATTCGTTTACACCCTTACCACTTCGTCCCACCTCTCACCTGCATGACACCGGGCGTGAGCGGCGCCTGCCCAGCTGTGGTGGCCCTTTCGTGGGTAACACTCATCATGGAACCCACATCCCGACCATTCCACCACATTCCACCGCACACCACCCCATCCCATCCCACCCCAACCCAAAACACCCACCGTATTCCACCCCACCGCATTCCACCCCACCGCACCTGCATGACACCCGGTGTGAGCGGAGCCTGCCCAGCAGTGGTGGCCCCCTCGTGCGTGACAGGTGGCATGTACTGATTGGCCAGCATGGTCGACAGCTGCTGCTGCTGATCGTGCAGCTGCGAGAGAGTGTGCCACGTGGACACCAAACTGGAGAAAGGGAGGGTGTCGGGAAGGGGGGGGGAGGACGAGGAGGGGAGGGGGCACTTGTATCACGCTCACGTGCGGCTGAGAGAGAGTGTGCCACGTGGACACCAGACTGGGGGGAACAAGGGGGAAAGGGGGGAGGGTCCAGTGGAACGGGAAGGACGGTTGAGGTTGGGGGTGGGTGGACGTAGGCTGCTTGGAGTACAAGCATTGGAGAAGGGAGGAAAAGAGAGTCAATGCGGACAAGAAAGTGTCACCTCCGCTCCTCACTCACCAGGTTGAATCTGTTTTTTGAGAATTCTCAAATAACAGATGCACCTCCGCTCTGCACTCACCAGGTGAGCAACCACTGGCAGCCGTCCGTCCCTCCCTCACAGCTTCTGTCTCTCCGCGTGTGATGAGTCTGTTTTTGAGTCGACTCAAAGAAAGTGTCACCTCTGCTCTGCACTCACCAGGTGAGCAACCACTGACAGCCGTCCGTCCCTCCCTCCTTCCGTATCTCTCAACTCCCCCCCTTCCTCCCTCCCTAAAAACCTCCCCACTCCTTCCCCCACCCCCCAACCAACGCACCAGCCCCACCGCATGGCAAGCCGTCACCACGCGCTCACTCCTTCCTTCCCTCCCTTTTTCCCAGCCCCCCCACAACCCACCACGGCAGCAGGCGCAGCAGTTGGGGGAACAGCAGGTCCGTCTTATAAGCCTCCACA
Organism: Closterium sp. Naga37s-1; assembly: GCA_947471745.1. Lineage (NCBI taxonomy): Eukaryota > Viridiplantae > Streptophyta > Zygnematophyceae > Desmidiales > Closteriaceae > Closterium > Closterium sp. Naga37s-1. The sequence continues at coordinate 98,489 of CANJKZ010000536.1, forward strand.
GCATGACACGCCGTCACTCGCTCGCGCCCGCCATGCGGTGCTGCACGTCCCCCAGCTTCACCTGCGCGCCCTCCCCCTTTCTCTCCCCCCTTCCCTCGCTTCCCTCCCCACTATTTCCCTTCCCACCCCCGTTTCCACGCATCAGGGCAGCAGCGCTCACCAGGGCAGCAGGCGCAGCAGCTGGGGGGAGAGAAGATCGGTCTTATAACCACATGGCATGCCGTCACCATCTTCTCGCTCATCGCACTCCCTTCCCTTCCCCCTCCCGCCCCCACACGCGCACTCACCAGGGCAGCAGGCGGAGCAGCTGGGGAAAGAGCAGATCGGTCTTGTAACAATCAACAGAGTGACATGCGGCAACCATCCGCTCACCACGGCAGCAGGCGGCTTTTGAGGTGCCTCAAAACTCACCAGGGCAGCAGGCGCAGCAGTTGCGGGAAGAGCAGATCCGTCTTGTAACACTCAACAGAGTGACATGCCGCCACGACCCTCTCGCTCGCGCCCGCCATGCGGTGCTGCACGTCCCCCAGCTTCGTCTGCGCGCCCTCAAGCTTCCGCGGATCCGCGTTCGCGTTCCCGCTCGCGCGCTTGGTTTCCTTGCGCACCCGCTTGTCCTTGCTCTTCAGCTCAGTACGAACTGTCTCCATGTCCTGATGGGGTGGGGTGGGAGGGGAAAATGGGAGGGGGAGGACGGAAGAGGAGAGGGGGGAACGAGGTGAGAAGGGGCGTTCCCGCTCGCCCGCAGTCTCCTTGCGCACCCTCTTGGCCTTGCTCTTGAGCTCCGCGCGAATGGTCTCCATGTCCTGATGAAGGGAAAGGGGGGTAAGGCGGAGTATGGAGGGTTCGCTCGCCCGCACAGCCTCTTTGCGCATCCGCTTGGCCTTGCTCTTGAGCTCCGCGCGAATGGTCTCAATGTCCTGATGAGGAGAAGGTGGGGAGTCCCGCGGCCCCACCTTCCCCTCCCCCATTATTGAGTCGACTCAGAAAGAGTGTCTTACATTGGGGCGTGATAGCCGAATTGAGATGAGAGGAGGCCAGCAGCAGAGGGACCGAGCACTCGACAGGCCGACATGATGGCATCTGATAGACCCAGCAGCTGACCCACCTGGAAGAGAGGCAGGGAAGAGGGAGAGGGGGGAAGAGATCATGTGGTGTCGTGTCAAAGAGGGACAGTGCTTTTGAGGTGACTTTTGAGTCGAGGTGACTTTTGAGTCGACTCAAAAGTCACCTGGACGGGAAGAGGGAGAGGGAGGAAGAGAGCATGCGGTGTCGTGTAAAGAGGGACAGTGCTTTTGACAGGCCGACACGATGTGGGGCGGAGCACTCGAGACGTTACATTGCTTGGCTTCCCAGCAAGTGATGGTTGAAGAGAAGTGGAGAAGGGAGATGGGAGAAGAGAGCGTACGGTGCCTGCCATCTCGAATGGCGAGCACTCGACAGTTGAACAGACGTAGTTTCCTTTCTTCACACAGCGTGAGCAAGAGGGGAATTTTTTAGGCGCCTAAATAATCGTCTCAGTTCACGAGCACTGGACAGTTTAACAGGCATAGTTTCCTCACACAACGTGTGCAAGAGGGGAAGAGGGCAAGAGGCTTACCTCACTCTGAGCGACAGATGTTGTGAGAAGGGCAGTGTATGTGGTGCGGAGAACACCGGTTGAGAGGGCGAGCGGAGGTAGTAGTAGGATCAGGAAAATCTGAAGGCAGGGGAGTTGGGATCGGGAGGGTATTTGAGAGTTCTCAAAAGCAACTCCAGCATAAAAAAGGGCGGAAAACACGCAAAAATGGCAGAATAACAGAAGCGAGAGGGCTTTTGCAAAGCACGAAGTGAGAGGCAGAGGAAGAGGCAGATGGAGAAACAGAAGAAGAGGCAGAGAAAAAAGCAGAAGAGGCAGATGGAGAGAGCATGCTACAAGGAGGAACGATTTATGAGGCTGAGAGACACAGCAATGGGTGAAGGAGAGCGAGAAGAAGAAGCAAAGGGAGAGGCAGATGCAGAGAGCATGCTACAAGGAGGAACGCTATGAGGCTGGGACAACAAGTGCTTACAAGGCTGGGAGCAGCAGCAAGCGGGGTGAGGGTGAGTGAGAGCAATAGCAGGCAGGGAGAGGGGGAGGGTAATATAGATTTACAAGGCTGGGGCGCAGATGCTTACAAGGCTGGGAGCAGCAGCGAGCAGGGCGAGAGTGAGGGAGAGCAGCAGCAGGCCGCGGAAAATGAGAGGTGTTTCCGGAAAGTGGCGCAGCAGGGGACGGATAGCAAGGCCCTGTACCAGCGATGTGAGGAGGCCCTGCATTGATATGTGTATAGTGGGGAATCAGGTGCCTAATGAGCGTCACAGCGAGCAGGGCGAGCGTGAGTGAGAGCAGCAGGAGGCCGCGGAAGATGAGAGGCTCTTCTGGGAAACGGCGCAGCAAGGGGCGGATGGCCAGGCCCTGTACTAGTGATGTGAGGAGACCCTAGGAGGTGGGGATTGGAAGAGAGGGACACCGAATAAGGTCTGACAGGCTGAAATATGGTGCGGGAAGTGGTGCAGCAAGGGACGGATGGCGAGGCCCTGAACGAGCGATGTGAGGAGACCCTGAGGGGTGGGGATATAAGCATGGAGGTGGGGAGGATGGCGACGAGATTAAGCGGCGGATGGCGAGGCCCTGTACCAGCGATGTGAGGAGGCCCTGAGGGGGGGGATAGGGTGAGAGGTGGGGATGGTGAAGAGAAGAGGATAAAATTGGGTGGATGAAGGCACACAGGAAGCGGTGCAGCAAGGGATGGATGGCGAGGCCCTGTACAAGTGATGTGAGGAGGCCCTGAGAGGTGGGGATGGTGAAGAGAAGAAGAGGTGGATGAAATAGCCTTGTTGAAGGCACACTGGAAGCGGTACAGCAAGGGACAGATGGCGAGGCCCTGTACTAGCAATGTGAGACCCTGGGAGAAGAACATGTGAATAGAGGAAGAGAGGTGGGCACAACATACTAACCATTAGCCTCTCACACCCCCATTTCATCACTCACCACCACTCACCACCACTCACCACCGCTCACCTGCAATGAGAGCAGCAGCCCGTTGGTGTGCACGGGGAGGTTGAGATGGTAGATGAGGAGCAGCGAGAAGCCCTGGCGGAACAGATGCACCGCCAGCCCCAGCACTGCCCGTACCGCCATCAGTGCTGCCACTCTGGGGCGAGTCAGTATGGCCACCTGTGAGGAAAGGACGAAGGAAGGATGGATGGGATGGGGGGGACGAAGTGTGCCAGATCATTTGAAATGATGCACCGCCAGTCCCAGCACTGCCCGCAATGCCATCAGTGCTGCCACTCGGGGGCGAGTCAATATGGCCACCTGTGGGAGGGAGAGGGAGGGTGGATGGGAGGGAGTAAGGGAGGAAGGGAGGAAGAGGGAGGGACAAGGGGAAGAATGATGGGTGTCAGCACATTTGAACAGATGCACCGCCAGTCCCAGCACTGGCGGGATAGTGAAGGGAGGAGAGCAATGCGAGGAGAAGGATAGTGAAGAGAGGAGATAAGTGAGAGGAGAATAGTGGAGGAGAGGAAGGGTAGGAGAGAAACAGGAGGTAAGAAATGGGAGAAGAGGAACGGGGGGAGAGAAACAAGCGGAGGAAACAAATGTGGGGGGAAAGGAAGTCCATTGCTTCAAGCCTTCTGCATGCACGCAGCTCACTGAGCTATGTCTGGATCTCGCGTGGAAAGGAAGTCCATTATTGAGTCGACTCAGAAAGAGTGTCTTACATTGGGAAGGAGGAGAAGGGAGGGGAGGAGAGGGGAGGGGGAGGGGGAGGGGGGGGAGAGGGGGGAAGAGTGGTGGGAGAGGTGAGACAAGTGGGGAGTGGTGAGAGTACATGCTCTCAAGCTCCGCGTGAGACCAGTCCGCAATCCCCCTCATTTCATATTCCGAGGCGCCTCGAGAATTAACTCACCCAGATCTTGTCTTTAATATCGCGCTCCCAGTTAAGCAGCTTCTGAACCGTGTCGCCAATACTCTCCAGCTGCCCGTTCTCCTTAGTAGCCGCTGCCACCGTCAGCGGCGGAACCGCGTTCTTCGGAATGGGCGCTCCGACTTTAAGAATCTCCACCAGCGCCATGATCCGCGCGGAAGCTTCCAGGAAATGCGCGTTCACCTTCTTAGCGAACTCGTCCGCCCACTTGTCGCCTAGAACCGCGCCGCCGCTAGGGCCAACATAGGCTATTATTTGCCCCGATCCGGCGAGCATCCCTGGCGACCCCCCAATAACTCCCGACGCGCCTGACGCGCCTGGCGCGCCGAAATTCCCGGAGCTGCTCAGCATCTGCCCGGAATTTCCCGCGAGATGCGGAGGCGGAAGCTGCCCCTGCGGCCGCTGCTCCCATCCCCCCGGTCCGCCCGCGGGCGCAGGCGGGGGGACCCCGTACGCTCCGCCAGGGGGCGGAGGGGGAGGATACGCCCCCGAGTATCCCCCTGAGTAACCCCCCGCGGGAGGCGGAGCCCCGCCGGGGGAGCCATATCCGGGGAACGGCGGAGCGGGAGTGCCCTGGGGGGGATATGGCGGGGGGGGACCATACCCGCCAGAGTTGGACTGGTAAGGGGGAGGAGTGCCGCCCTGATAGGGCGGCGGAGTGCCTTGATACGGGGGCGGCGGGGGATACGCGGAACTCCCCGGCGGCGGCGGGGTTCCGCCGCCGATCAGGGGCGGCGGAGGGTAGCCGGAACCGGGAGGAGGCGGAGGGTAACCGGAACCCGGGGGAGGTGGCGGATACTGCGCGGAGCCGTACGGATAGGCCGGGGGAGGACCACCGGGGCCTGGCGGAGGAGTTCCGCCAAAAGCCCCCGCGGGAGCCGAGTCTCTTGGCGGAGGGGGAGGGGACGGGGAAGGCGCAACCGGCTGCGGCGGAACGGGAGTCGGCGCGGGCAACGCGGCGGAACTTCCGGAACCCGCAAGCACGATTGAACTAGACGCCCCCGACCCACTCTGCTCCACCGCGTTTCCCGCCGCGTACTCCGCCGTATCTCCCACGACCGCAACTTCCCCGGAAACTTCCGACACCTGCACGGGCGGAACGTTCTGGAAGGCCTGCGGCGGAACATTCGCCCCGAGCGCGGACCCGATGAAGATGTTCGTCCCCTCGCAGTAGATCAACAGCGCGGTGCCGGCGGTTTTAAGAGAGTCCGCGTAAACGGAGGACGCGTTATAAAACTCCTTGTGCGCGTCGACAAGGTCCTTAGCGGCCGACTTTCGCGCCTTGCCGTACGCGGAGCCGTCGGAGAGCATCATAGAGGGCATGTGCTTCGATATGCTGCTGCTACCGCACCCCATGGCGGGCAACTAGGTGACAAAAAAAAAACGTGACTTGACTGCTCCAGTGATAAACGCTTATTCTTGCGAAAATGTGGAAGGACCACAAACGCGGACGTGGGGCGTGCTGGTTCAAACAACGAGGTAGGTTCGAGCGACGCCCGTGCCTTTTGATCAAACGCGCCAAACTAGTGATAGATTATCAGACGCAGCCAATAGTGTACTGAAACTCGCACTTCCGTCTCTTCGATTTAGGCACCACTTGTGACGCGTTAGCCATAACCTTCGTGTGCTTGCTGCTTCAAATGATGCTTTGGTTCTGGTCCTAGTTTTCCCCCTCTAGGACATCTGGTTTCCACTTGGAGTCGCAGGTGCTCTCGGGGCCACCAAATCAATCACGACGCTCGCCATTCTTCGAGAAAACACTCTCGAAGTTCCGTTTCCCCCACTGCGAAACCGTCTGATGTTCGCCAGCGTTCGAGGAAATCCTTTAGCGATTGCCGCCCTCGCTGGAGTTGTTGTGCCGTGTTCAAACGGGCAACGCGAGTCCCGAAATAAGCATGCGCAGGGAAGGGGGAAAGTGGGGAAAGATGGGGAGGGGACGGGGATGCGGGGACGGGGACAAGCGCCGCGTACCTGCGCCATCAGCTGTAGCACCCCTCAGACCCGAACCGAAGTCTCCGCCGTGTGCCATGCTTGGCTTGGCTCCTTATTGGTCAGTGGTAGCGCTCTGGCCATGCCCTTGCCCTATAGGCTCGCTCTGAGCTCCGTTTCGTGTTGACAGGGGTTGAACTCTTCCAGGTCAGCTTGTGTTGATTCCGCTGCCGTTCGTGTAGCGAGGGGAGAGAAGAGCATGAAACGAGTACGCGCTCCGACAGAATCTATCGAGTGTAAGGTCATGTATAAGAACTCATTTTCATATAAACAAGTTTCGTGTACATTTACAACGATTTAACTTAAAACACAAGAGTTCAATATAAAAAGCTTAGAATGCCCTAAAAAATAAACACACGACGGTTAAAAATGGTAACACTAAATGAAGACTTTTATATCGCTATTAACTTATCTGCCTCAAGTTGCTCAGTTTGCAGCTCACATAAACAGAGCTGGGAGCAAGATGTTGTAGAGAGTCAAGCAAACCAAAAGCCGTCTCCTGAATCCGACCTTGAGACGCGTACGCGTTCCGTCATTCCCCAACCTGGCGGGGACACTGCAGATGCAGAATGCCAGAATTACGCAAGCTGACGGTTGGTTGGCTGCAACCAACTCAGCTTTCAACTGTCTGCTTGGCGAGAGTTGCGGAACTCCTGAATTATGCGAAGGCTGGTACAGTTTCGAGTGTAACATCGCCAGCTCTCGCCAATCTTCGCTGCTCATCGGCTGGGAGATCCATCTTGGCCATGGCGCTCACATCCACTTGATTGTAAATTGCTGACAAGGAGTCACATTTCCATTATTTTCTCAGAATCTCGTCACCTTCTCATCCTTTCTTAGGTTCTTACTCAGTATCCTGTGACAACTTACGTAGCGCAGTTAGTATTTAGCTTTGGCTACAAAGTGCGGACAGCAGGTTCATAAAATAAAGCTCAATGGGTGCCGATCGGCGGCCGAAGAATCCCATTCAGATCGCCACGTGGTGGTTAAAAAAGCAGCCGCCTAAGATCAAGGCGTTTCTCGGCGTATGCATCGGGATTGCGGCGCTGATATTTCTGAGATTCATGGTGGTGGATCATGACAATCTCTTCGTCGCTGCCGAGGCCATCCATGCCATCGGTATCGGCGTGCTCGTCTACAAGCTGACGCGAGAAAAGAACTGTGCAGGTACGTTTAAATACGCCTTTATTTTTAGATACACACCGTGTGGAGGTGTGATTTTCCAGCAGTCGCGTTGGCTCTTGTGGTGTTCTGCAGATATGTCAATAGTCTCCTGTTAGATTTTGACTTCTGAAGTTTCATTACATGTATTATCTGTGTTCTCCACTGGTCAACCGCCGCTTGAAGCGACGGCGGAAAGTGACAGAGAACGCGAACGAACAAGCCAAAATCATCTACTTTACCCTATTGCCTTCGGACGCCGTTCATGACGAACAAGGGTTTCAGAACATTAGCTCAAACCCAGCCCTATCTTTACATGTTTGACATTCCGGACTGTTTTCCCTCTCCGTAGTGTTCCTGTTTTGCAATGGTGCGACGACGCAATGCTAGAGAGAATGGCCATATTTATTTTAATTGCTGGTGACTTCCCTCACCTTACTTTCAAATTCAACAATTTCTTCTTAATTTTTACTATGAGATGATTCTCCTTTTTTGTTTTCCTCCATCACGTCCTTCTGCTTATCGCAGGCCTCTCCCTCAAGTCTCAGGAGCTGACAGCGATATTTCTGGCCGTCCGATTGTACTGTAGCATGATGATGGAGAAGGACATCCACACGCTGCTGGATCTCGCGACGCTGGTTACCACGGCGTGGGTCATCTACACCATGCGATTCCAGCTGCGCTCCACCCTTTCGGAAGATCTCGACAACCTCGCGCACGTCTACATTGTGAGTAACGAACAGATTTGTGATTATAACGAATCTACCATCAATACGGGAGCTGTCGAGGCCTGGTTCATCCTTCCTAGTGATGGTTGGGTGTTAAAAAACGCCTGTGATTAATCCCGAGTTTTGAGCCCTCGACCAACAGTTGGGTGTCCAAAAACACCAACATTTTCTCCCCCCCACACATTTCCTTCCCTCCCCCCCCCTCCCCCCTCCCCCCGCACTCCCCCCTCCCCCCCCCCCCCCCCCCTCCATTATTGTCTCTGCAGCTGGCGCCGTGCGCCATCCTGGCGCTGCTGGTGCATCCGTGCACGTCGCGCATCATCATCATGAACCGCGTGCTTCTGGGCTCCTTACGCCCCTATTCCCCTTGCATCCCGTCTCTTCCCCTTGTCCCCTCCCTCTATCCCCTCCCACCCCTCCCTTGCCCCCCCTTGCCTCCCCCTCTCCGCCGTCCCCCTCCCCCTTTCCCCCTGCAGCTGGCGCCGTGCGCCGTCCTGGCGCTGCTGGTGCATCCGCGCACGTCGCACTTCATCGTCAACCGCGTGCTCTGGGCCTTCTGCGTCTACCTCGAGGCCGTCTCCGTGCTGCCGCAGCTGAGGGTCATGCAGAACGCCAAGGTGAGCGGCGGGGTTAAACGGGGGGTGGGAGAGGAAGGGAGTGCGCTTGGCATAGATGAAGGGGGGGAGAGGAGGGGGAGGGGTAGGGCGTCGCTCTTCTGTGTGTACCTCGAGGCCGTGTCCGTGCTGCCGCAGCTGAGGGTCATGCAGAACGCCAAGGTGAATCGGTGGGGAGGCGAGCGGGAAATGTATTACACTTGGCTTAGATGGGGGAATGTGAGTCAGTTATATGGATATCAAGAAGGAAAAATTCAGGAATCTGTGGTTGGGGCCAAAAACGTCAAGAGCACGATACGTGTGACACAGCAGCATGTGGACGAGCGGATGCTATAATTGACGTGATGCTTTATGCCTGTAGCCCCCACTCCCGCCCTTCCCTCCCCATTGGCCGCTGTATCAGTCCTCATCTCTTCACGCCCCAGTGGCGGTCACCCGCTCAAGAACCCTTCTTGTCCCCTGTCCCCCTACCGCCATGTGCCATCAACTTCTTGGACCCTTCAGCACACTCTGTCCCTGCTCTCCGCCTTCCCCTCTCTCCTTCCCATTCCAACCACCCCTTTCATCTCCGCATCACAACGAGTCTCCTCTCTACTGGCAGCTGCACTGCACCCCGCCCGTTCTTCTCGTCTTTCCCGACCCACCCATTCCTCTCTGCTGTCCCCTTTCCCAGGCCTCCCGTTATTCTCTCCCACTCTTCCAGCTCGGCGTCACCCCAGACCACTCAGCCTAACCCACTCTTTCCCCCTTCACTTGTTGCACCCCCCCTCGACCTAACCCACCAGCTAGTGGAGCCCTTCACAACCCTATGTCTTTGCGCTCGGCATTGCCCCACTCAACCGCTCGCACTCATTTTCCCATTCGTTCCCCGCTGTTCCGACCCTCCCCCTCCTCCCGTCCCCTTCCCCCCCAGTTAGTGGAGCCCTTTTCGGCGCAATATTTCTTTGCACTCGGTACCATCCCAGACTGTTCAACCTCTCCCACTCTTTCCCCGCTTCTCCTCCCCTTCACCGCCCCTCCCTCCCCTCCCACCCCTTTTCTCCCCCAGCTAGTGGAGCCCTTCACAGCGCACTACGTCTTTGCTCTCGGTATCGCCCGCTTCCTCTCCTGCGCACACTGGATCCTGCAGGTCAGTGCCGCTGCTTTGTTGCATGCCATGGGGCATTACACTTTGCACGTCTGGCTGCCTGTAGCAGGGGTGATGACTTGGGAGACGTGTGGCCTGTATTGCACCTGCTGCAGGCTGTAGCACGTGCCACATCCCCAACGCGCCTCCCATTTCTGCTCATATACTCGACTTGGAACCTCTTCTCGTCCATCTGCTTTTCTCTCTGGTACAAGGTTAGAACACCCCCTCACAGGCACCTCAAAAGCACTTCTTGGTAAGGTATGGTAGCACAGAGGTACGCGTGCAGTCCACACAGCTGCATCAGGCCAATTCACATGGTGCTCCTCGCCCTGATGCCTTTCTCTCGTTGCTTTTCTCGCTTTCTCCTGCCATCAACCCACCCCCTTACCAGGTGATGGACGGGCGTAGCTTCAGCATGACCACCATAGGCTAATGGTGCTGCTCTCGATGATCGTGCTGCTCTCGCTCGCTTTTGCTACTCCTTCATTTTCTACTTTCTGCTTCCCGCCTCTTCTCCCTGTTGATCTACCACCTCCTCCCTCAGGTGATGGACGGGCACAGCTTCATCATGACCACCATAGGCTACGGCATGTGGCCCACCATGGTGCTCTTTGCCCTGGTACCTTTCCCCTCGTGCTTCCCTCCCCTTCTCCCTGGTCAGTCTAACCCTGTCATCGCCCCACCCCCCCTCCAGGTGATGGACGGGCACAGCTTCATCATGACCACCATAGGCTACGGCATGTGGCCGGCCATGGTGCTGCTCTCAGAGATCGTGCAGACCTTCATTCTCGCTGACTTCTGCTACTACTACGTCAGGAGGTGGGCCTTGCCGTAAATTGTTGTCAGGGATTGCATACCTTTTTGGCTCACCGCCGCTGCTTCTGCCTAAAGACTGAAGATTCCAGTGCTTTTCTGCTAGTGCACTATATATAACCCTCAAGATCATGTGTGCGTGGGTGTGTTTCTGTGGCTCATATTTATGCCTGGTTTCTTGTTCTTGTGTGTGTGCAGTGTGATGGAAGGACAGCTCATGGTTAGACTGCCTACAGGGGTTGTGTAAGAACCAGGCAGGGTAGCAATGCTCCTGAAGTGTTAGCTTAAACGATGATGAGATTTATTGCAGGGATAGCTTTCCAAAAGAGGGCCACAGTTTTAGAGCTCATGAATGTACCGTACACATCACGCGTTGCTGGGGGTTTTGAAGTGTGTTGCTGGGGCTTGGTGTTGCTGTAGGGGTGTACAATTGTGTACTTCATTGCTCTGCTTAACAGCTTACCGTGTTCTAGTTCACCGTTAATATTGTTGAAACTTAGCTGCCCGTATCGAAGTGTTTTTTACCGCGGAAAGGGACGTAGACTGCACATCCTGCTTCATTACGCTCTCCCATCTCCAACAGCATGCGGGAACTGCAACTGATTATCACTGCGCTAATGCCTGATAGGTAGATACATACTCAAGTCGCATGTTATTCACCAAGTATCCTAGAGATTGACGACTGACTGGAGACGAATACGTGGAGACGGAGACAGTCGCCACACAGAAGGGAAAGTGTGTCGGTGCACGAACCCGCGATTTTCGTTAGCCTCCAATAGTGAAGGAGAATCTGACTGAGCTTCTTCCACTTTGATCGTTTATTTCCTTCTATTTCCTCCTGTGATATTTATCGCAACTGATTGAATATGTTGACGCTTCACGTGAAGACGCCTGGAGCGCTTCGTAGGTGCTCCATTGACGTACCTGCTAACGTGCGGCTTGGCGAATTGAAGCAGCGAGTTGGCGAAGCAACAGGGTTACCCGCGGACGACCGGTTAACACTTATTGTGCGAGGAACCGTGCTCGCAGGCGACTCGGCTTGTTCCTCATCGTCTGGACCTTCGGATCGTGCGAAACATTTGGACGGCCAAGATGCATCCGTCAATGCTTGTCGAGATGACAGTGTGTCAGACGCTGCCACGTTGGATCTCCGAGACGACGGTACCTTCTCATGTCACTAGCTAACTTTGGCTCAGATTGACATTGACGGCCATTCATGATCATGAACGGTCATTATTGGTCATTAACTATCAATCATGGCCGTTGGACGTCCGTCATGTCAGTGTACAGCCAGAACTGCAATCTTCCCGCTTCCTTTCCTCCCACAGTCACCCCTCTTTCCCACGTCCCCCACACCTCTTGCCTCCCGCCGTCTTAACCCCAGACGTCATACTCGCTACAGTGCGTCCCAGAGCACCCCCGCCGCAGGTGGCGAACGCTAGAGTGGGGGAGGCGGAGGAGGAAGAGGAGGAGGTGAGACATGAAGAAACCGTTTTTTCGTTCTGATTGACAGGAAGAGGAGGAGGTGAGCCACTGGCTCGTATGATGGAAATCCTTGTGTACCTTTCCAACCTGCAACCCCCCCTTCCCCTACCTCCTATGAAGGAATTCTCTGTGCTCTCTTCCCGACCTCCACTCCCCCCCCCCTCATTTTCCCCAATGTTGAATGATACTCATCATCTGACCTGTCTCTGCGTTGGATTCTCCTCTTCTCATTCCTTCTGCATCACTTTATAGCCCCCTCTTCCTTTTTATCCACCTCTCCATCGCCCTGCCGAAAACCGACCTTTCACCCCCTACCCTCCCCCTTATCCACCGTCCCCACCCACCCCACCGAACCCCCACCCTCCCCCTTGTCGTTCTCATCAGGTCTTTGACATCCCAGCATCAGCATCGCCTCTCCAGCGCCGAATCTTCCTCTTCCTACAAGACAAGTGCAAAATTCCAGGTGCCCTCTCTCTGCAGTCCAGGCATCTCTTCTTTACACAATTCCTTCCTCTTCTGCTTTCTTTCAATCTCCCCGAGGTCAGCTACCCCTTTCAGCAGCCGTTGATGTCAGCCTCATTACCCCCTCATGGACTCCCTCGTTTCCCCATCATCCCAGGTTTCCTCCTCGTCCCCTTCTTCTGGCTCTCTCCACACAAGTGGCTGCTGGTCATCCTCTGGTTCATCACTGCACCGCTGCTTCAAATCTATTTCGAGCTCGGCCCTCTCTTTGTAAGCTACCCCTTTCAGCAGCCGTTGGTTTGAAGATCACTATCCACCTGGCTGCAATCAGTTCATTTCGACCATCCTCTTTCCACCTGTCCACCGCCCACTTGTCCTCCATGCCTCGTTGCAACCCTGCAGTTTTGGGGGTTAAGTGTCCCCCAACTACCATACCCACATCTCTGCCATGCCTCGCCACGCCCCTGCAGATCTTGGGCACCTGCTGTACACTCGTTTCCTTCAACTTCACCACACGCCAGCAAGGGGAAGCCTTTAGAGTCAATCCTCAACCCCCACATGTCCCCCATACCTCGCCACACCCCATGCAGATCCTGGGCACCTGCTTTGCCCTCATCTTCTTCAACCTGGGCACACGCCAGCAAGGGGAAGCAAGGTGAGTGCTTGTGCTTCTCAGTCTTCTCGAAACATGGCTGTCTTATGCACTCTTGTTGCTTCAAGCATTTTCTGTTTTTGACTCCCACAAAAATCCATTTATTCCCGACTCCTCCTCTCATTCCCACTTCCCCTTCCACTAACACCAGTGCCTACTCTATTTTCAACGAAGGATTTCAAGAGCTACCAGGCACACTCAATGCACAGCATCTGGATGAGCATATTAGAGCTGGGCAGTTTTAGATTGTCGTGTACATGTAAATACTTGTCAGGGTTTCTTGTTTTTTTTTTTCATTGTGGAACATACCCTCAAATGTCATTTCAAGCAATGGTCTATCCGCACGCCATGATATAATGGATATCATTATGCATATGGATGGATGATCTATGTGTGATATGATATGTCATATGAATAAAGTTGTGAAAGCAGCTCATATTGGTCTCCACTTACGGAACACTGGCATTTTGTTACGAGTGCAATTGAGCGAGCGAGCGAGAATTGCACTATCGAAGCAAAACAATACATCGAGCGAAGGCATGCGCGAAGAATATATAGCGAACTAGAGTGGTAACGGTAACGCGAGATAATGGGGTGCGCTACGGGCCTAGCGCCGAGGTTGGGAAATGTCGAGGCGGAGGTCCGGAGCGCGGGTTACCAACCGAACCGTGAGGTTGGGTCGCATCGTGAACGGTGGCGGGAGTCGTAGTCGAGGCGAGTGTCGCGAGCGGGTAACGTTTCACTGTTTGGGTGCCGATGGCAGGAATGGTCTTGTACGCGGTAAGCAGGGGCGCGGAGTAAGGAAAAGGAATTTTCCTTACACTACCCTGTCGTGATATAATTGCCTGTAGCTACAGCTGTAGTGTAGTTATTACATTTAACCTTGTTGGTGGTGTACCATTTGCCTATTTCCTTGCCTATATCTTGTATGCCCTCTATTATTGAAACCTCCTCTTTGGCAAATCTCCTTCTCAACCCTCTCGATACCATCGCCATGCTCCCCCTTAGCTCCAAACCTCCTATCATCCTAAGTTCCTACTTTAACATGGTATTAAGAGCTGGGTCCTTCTAAGGACCTCCTCATTATTTTTCATTCGACATGGCTGCTGCCATGGTGACCATCGCAGCGCCCTTCGCGGCGCTCGTCCGTTGCCTGCCCCGCGCTACTCGCACCGCGCTACCCGCCCCACGCGCTCGTCGCCCAGTCCCGCGCGCTGACGCGTCGCCCCGCCGCTGGTCGCGGACGCCAGCGCCAGCGCCTCCAACCGTCGCGGACGCCTGCGCGATCGCCAGCGCCGTGCGCCAGCGCCAGCGACTGTCGCAATCGTCAGCGCCAGCGCCTGCGCCGGTCACCTGCGCCAGCGCCAGCGACATGCGCCAGCCCCGGACGCGAGCGCCAGCGCCAGCAGCGGCCGTCAGCACCCCCGCCATCGCCACCCCGCTCCCCGCTTCCGCACCTGCCGCCTCTCTTTTCTACGGTGGACATTGCGGGGGGGAGGTGGCGGGGCTCGCGCCCGCGGCTACGGGGGTGCTTAAGCCCCCTTGAACCCTCCCGCCCGTCCCTACTACTCCTCCTCATCGCTGCCCGTGCATCTCCAGTGCGTGCCGCGTTTGGGGGGGGGGGGGGAAGAGGGTGTGGGGGTGGCGGGTATTTGAAGGCAGCCGCCTCCCCTTCTCCTCCTCCTTCCGCTGCACTTCCTATCCTCCTCCTCTCTCCTCTCCTCTACTCCTCTCCTCTCCTCCAGCCACCTCTCCTCTCCTCTCCTCCAGTCTCTTCCCTCCTCTCCGTTTTCCAGCCGCCTCCTCCTCCGTTTGTTTGCTCCTCCAGCCGTCTACGCCGTTGTGAGAGGGAGGTTAGAGAGGTTGGAGGGTGGTGGCCGTCGTGAAGTCTGCAGTCCCAGTCGCCAGTGAGCCCGTTGCTCCAGTCGCCTGTTGGGTCAGTTGCTCTAGCCGTACGAGCGGGATGCTCCAGGCGTACGAGCCAGTTACCCCTGTGCCCGCGAGCCAGTGCTCCAGTAGCCCGTGGGCTAGCAGCTTCAGCCGCCGCCCACCTCCTCCTCTCTCTCTCTCTCTCTCCCTCCCTCTCCCTCTCTCTCTCTCTCTCTCTCTCCTCCTCCTCGCTTGTCCCCTCCTCCTTCCGCTGCGTACTCTGCTTGGTGTACCCCTTCAGGGGGTGTGACTTGCTCTAGCTGTGTGCTGCAGGCAGTTAGGGGGTGTGTCGTGATATAACTGCCTGTAGCTACAGCTGTAGTGTAGTTATTACATTTAACCTTGTTGGTGGTGTACCATTTGCCTATTTCCTTGCCTATATCTTGTATGCCCTCTATTATTGAAACCTCCTCTTTGGCCAATCTCCTTCTCAACCCTCTCGATACCATCGCCATGCTCCCCCTTAGCTCCAAACCTCCTATCATCCTAAGTTCCTACTTTAACATGGTATTAAGAGCTGGGTCCTTCTAAGGACCTCCTCATTATTTTTCATTCGCCATGGCTGCTGCCATGGCGACCATCGCAGCGCCCTTCGCGGCGCTCGTCTGTTGCCTGCCCCGCGCTGCTCGCACCGCGCTACCCGCCCCACGCGCTCGTCGCCCAGTCCCGCGCGCTGACGCGTCGCCCCGCCGCTGGTCGCGGACGCCAGCGCCAGCGCCTCCAACCGTCGCGGACGCCTGCACGATCGCCAGCGCCGTGCGCCAGCGCCAGCGACTGTCGCAATCGTCAGCGCCAGCGCCTGCGCCGGTCACCTGCGCCAGCGCCAGCGACATGCGCCAGCCCCGGACGCGAGCGCCAGCGCCAGCAGCGGCCGTCAGCACCCCCGCCATCGCCACCCCGCTCCCCGCTTCCGCACCTGCCGCCTCTCTTTTCTACGGTGGACATTGCGGGGGGGAGGTGGCGGGGCTCGCGCCCGCGGCTACGGGGGTGCTTAAGCCCCCTTGAACCCTCCCGCCCCTCCCTACTACTCCTCCTCATCGCTGCCCGTGCATCTCCAGTGCGTGCCGCGTTTGGGGGGGGGGGGGAAGAGGGTGTGGGGGTGGCGGGTATTTGAAGGCAGCCGCCTCCCCTTCTCCTCCTCCTTCCGCTGCACTTCCTATCCTCCTCCTCTCTCCTCTCCTCTACTCCTCTCCTCTCCTCCAGCCACCTCTCCTCTCCTCTCCTCCAGTCTCTTCCCTCCTCTCCGTTTTCCAGCCGCCTCCTCCTCCGTTTGTTTGCTCCTCCAGCCGTCTACACCGTTGTGAGAGGGAGGTTAGAGAGGTTGGAGGGTGGTGGCCGTCGTGAAGCCTGCAGTCCCAGTCGCCAGTGAGCCCGTTGCTCCAGTCGCCTGTTGGGTCAGTTGCTCTAGCCGTACGAGCGGGATGCTCCAGGCGTACGAGCCAGTTACCCCTGTGCCCGCGAGCCAGTGCTCCAGTAGCCCGTGGGCTAGCAGCTTCAGCCGCCGCCCACCTCCTCCTCTCTCTCTCTCTCTCCCTCCCTCTCCCTCTCTCTCTCTCTCTCTCTCCTCCTCCTCGCTTGTCCCCTCCTCCTTCCGCTGCGTACTCTGCTTGGTGTACCCCTTTAGGGGGTGTGACTTGCTCTAGCTGTGTGCTGCAGGCAATTAGGGGATGTGTCGTGATATAACTGCCTGTAGCTACAGCTGTAGTGTAGTTATTACATTTAACCTTGTTGGTGGTGTACCATTTGCCTATTTCCTTGCCTATATCTTGTATGCCCTCTATTATTGAAACCTCCTCTTTGGCCAATCTCCTTCTCAACACTCTCGATACCATCGCCATGCTCCCCCTTAGCTCCAAACCTCCTATCATCCTAAGTTCCTACTTTAACATGGTATTAAGAGCTGGGTCCTTCTAAGGACCTCCTCATTATTTTTCATTCGCCATGGCTGCTGCCATGGCGACCATCGCAGCGCCCTTCGCGGCGCTCGTCTGTTGCCTGCCCCGCGCTGCTCGCACCGCGCTACCCGCCCCACGCGCTCGTCGCCCAGTCCCGCGCGCTGCCCCGCCGCTGGTCGCGGACGCCAGCGCCAGCGCCTCCAACCGTCGCGGACGCCTGCGCGATCGCCAGCGCCGTGCGCCAGCGCCAGCGACTGTCGCAATCGTCAGCGCCAGCGCCTGCGCCGGTCACCTGCGCCAGCGCCAGCGACATGCGCCAGCCCCGGACGCGAGCGCCAGCGCCAGCAACGGCCGTCAGCACCCCCGCCATCGCCACCCCGCTCCCCGCTTCCGCACCTGCCGCCTCTCTTTTCTACGGTGGACATTGCGGGGGGGAGGTGGCGGGGCTCGCGCCCGCGGCTACGGGGGTGCTTAAGCCCCCTTGAATCCTCCCGCCCGTCCCTACTACTCCTCCTCATCGCTGCCCGTGCATCTCCAGTGCGTGCCGCGTTTGGGGGGGGGGGGGAAGAGGGTGTGGGGGTGGCGGGTATTTGAAGGCAGCCGCCTCCCCTTCTCCTCCTCCTTCCGCTGCACTTCCTATCCTCCTCCTCTCTCCTCTCCTCTACTCCTCTCCTCTCCTCCAGCCACCTCTCCTCTCCTCTCCTCCAGTCTCTTCCCTCCTCTCCGTTTTCCAGCCGCCTCCTCCTCCGTTTGTTTGCTCCTCCAGCCGTCTACGCCGTTGTGAGAGGGAGGTTAGAGAGGTTGGAGGGTGGTGGCCGTCGTGAAGTCTGCAGTCCCAGTCGCCAGTGAGCCCGTTGCTCCAGTCGCCTGTTGGGTCAGTTGCTCTAGCCGTACGAGCGGGATGCTCCAGGCGTACGAGCCAGTTACCCCTGTGCCCGCGAGCCAGTGCTCCAGTAGCCCGTGGGCTAGCAGCTTCAGCCGCCGCCCACCTCCTCCTCTCTCTCTCTCTCTCTCCCTCCCTCTCCCTCTCTCTCTCTCTCTCTCTCTCTCCTCCTCCTCGCTTGTCCCCTCCTCCTTCCGCTGCGTACTCTGCTTGGTGTACCCCTTCAGGGGGTGTGACTTGCTCTAGCTGTGTGCTGCAGGCAGTTAGGGGGTGTGTCGTGATATAACTGCCTGTAGCTACAGCTGTAGTGTAGTTATTACATTTAACCTTGTTGGTGGTGTACCATTTGCCTATTTCCTTGCCTATATCTTGTATGCCCTCTATTATTGAAACCTCCTCTTTGGCCAATCTCCTTCTCAACCCTCTCGATACCATCGCCATGCTCCCCCTTAGCTCCAAACCTCCTATCATCCTAAGTTCCTACTTTAACATAGCCCCCCCCCCCCCCCAAGGAGGTCCTCCTTATGAGAGCGCGTGTACATCTCGAAAGTTTCGGCTGCGCAGATACTCAGTGAGGACAGGGTGATTTTCAACTCTATCCAGGGGGACCCAGTTGTCTTCGGTAGGCGTGCGGTCTTTCCAGCGGATCAGGAATTCGATCCTGCGGGCTCCCCGTGGGTCACGAACTCGGTGGCTCAGTATTTTTTTTGGGCGTGATGATTGGCTCTGTTGGCGGTCGTGTCATGCTGGCGGGGCGGTTGCGAGGCAGTTGGCTGGTGGATGGCACGTATGGGCGAAGCAGGCTGACGTGGAATGACGGGCTGACGTACCAGTCAGCAGGGAGGAGGAGATGGGCGGCGACGGGTGTGCTCATGTGGCTGATGCGAAATGGCCCACAATATCGGGGGCGGGGTTTTGGGGTGATGGGCAGGCAGAGGTTTTGAGTGTCGAGTAATACCAGGTCGTCGGGTTGGTAAGTGACGGGGCGGCGGTGTCGGTCGGCGTTGCGCTTAGCGATGACGTTTGATTTTTTTATTGCTTCTGCTGCTCGGGTCCGTGCTGCTTGCAGTATTTCTGCGAACTGTTGCGCGCGTGGGACTGGGTTGTCGGGATTCGGGGTCGTGGGTACTGTGGGGTCTTGTACGTAGTTCAGGTAAAACGGTGACTGTTGGGTCGTGGCAGAAGGCGAGTTGTTGTACGCGAACTCGATGAGTGGCAGTTGCTGTTCCCACGTGGTCGGGTCGTCGCACGTGGCTCGGATGAGCTGTTCCATGGTCTGATTTGTCCGTTCTGTCTGTCCGTCGGTTTCGGGGTGGTATGATGAACTGAACTGTAGTCGTGTGCCGAACTGCTGCCATAGGTTTCGCCAGAAGTTGTTGGTGAATTTCGTGTCGCGGTCGCTGATAATTGATGCTGGTATCCCGTGCAGTCGAACGACAGTGGAGATGAAGAGGCGGGCCGTTTCTTCGGCCGTGATTGATTTCTTGCAGGCTGCGAAGTGTGCCATTTTCGTCAGCCGATCGACGACGACCAGGATCGCGTCGTTCCCACTTGCTCCAGCCGGTAACCCCGTGACGAAGTCCATCGTCACCTGCTGCCAAGCACGCTCTGGGGGTGGTATCGGCTGCAACTGTCCTGCCGGTCGTTGTCGTGACGACTTCATGAGCTGGCAGGTGGGACACGATGCCACGTGTCGTTGCACGTCGGTCAGCATCTCGGGCCAGTAGTAATACCGCTGCAGCTGCTGCCGTGTTTTCTCTACCCCGAAATGTCCTGAGGTAACCCCGTCGTGTGCCTCCTGTAGTAACAGTTCCCTTAGTAAAGTGTAGCCCTGTACCCAGATGCGGTCGGTGCCGGTTTTTACGTAATACACCCCTTTTGCTGCTGCGAACTGCTGCGAGTTACCTCCGGTAAAAAAGGGGTCTGTCTGATACCCGTGGGTAAATAGGCCTGTCAGTAGCGGGCTGGTCTGTGCGAGTAGTATGGCGTGGATCTGGGCAGTTGGGCAGGTCAGTGCGTCGGCAATGTTCGATGCTCCCCTTTTATAGGTGGCCGTGTAGTGGAAATTTGACTCAAGGAAATCGAGCCAGCGGAGCTGTCGTGGGTTGAGGTGGGGCTGTGCGCGGAGGTACTGTAGGGATCCGTGGTCTGTCCGTACTGTCACGTCTGCGCCGGTCAAGTAACAGCACCAGACCTTGAATGCATGCACGATCGCGAGCATTTCGCGGTCGTGTATCGGGTAATTCTTCTCGGGCGGATGCAGTTTTCGTGACTCGTATGCGATGGGTTGTAAACCGTTGCCGAAATCCTGTAGCAGTACGGCTCCAATGGCGATGTCACTTGCGTCTGTAACTACTTCGAAGGGGCGGTGTGGGTCGGCGATGCGCAGTACGGGCGGTGAACAGAGAACATTTTTCAGGGCAGAGAAGGCAGGATGCTCTTTCTCCCCCCATGTAAAAGCGACCCCCTTCCGCAGTAAATCCGTTAGCGGGGCAGTTAACCGTGCCATGTCGGGGACGAACCGACACACATAATTAACGAACCCTAAAAAATCTGCAGCTCCGTGATGTTCATCGGGGGGTGCCACGCTTTTACCGTGTCCAGCTTCTTCGGGTCGATATCAACTCCAGCCTCCAAAATAACGTGCCC
The DNA here is from genome assembly GCA_947471745.1 of Closterium sp. Naga37s-1. Classification (NCBI taxonomy): domain Eukaryota; kingdom Viridiplantae; phylum Streptophyta; class Zygnematophyceae; order Desmidiales; family Closteriaceae; genus Closterium; species Closterium sp. Naga37s-1. The sequence continues at coordinate 118,828 of CANJKZ010000536.1, forward strand.
CAAGAATTCTAACCTATCCTGGAAGAACTCGCACTTGGAACCCTTGGTCAGTAGTCTGTGCTCGTCTAAAACTTTTGAACACTGCTTCCAGATCTGCTAAGTGCTGCTGCTTATCACGACTGTAGACTAGGATGTCGTCGAGGTAAACTATCACGCATTTATCTAAGAGCGGCCTAAACGCCTCGTTCATGTGTCAGAACTAGCAGTAGAAAGTAAGAATGAAGAAAGGAGGGGTTGCACTAGCAAGCAGTTGAGTACATATAGGAAACCCTAGATTGGGCTGTACTCGCTATAGAGTACCCCATTGCAGGCTAGACAAATACAACATTCTGACACACCCCCATAGCCAAAGTGGGGTGTAATCAGCATAATGAGCAGGTATAGCAGGAGTTCACAATAAGAAGCAAAGCTAGAGGTAATCACGGCGGGCAAGTGAGGAGGAGGAGGGACTGTGAGAGGAGAGAAGATGAGAGACGGCGGCTGAAGCTGCAGACACACGGGCAACAGGAGCTGCTGGCACAGTGGCTACCGGGACAGTGCGCCCCGGACTACTGGAGTAACTGGCTCACGGGCTACGAGGAGCTACAGGAGCAACGGACCCACGGGCGACAGGCGCAGCAGACTCTCTGGGCTACCAGGACAGTGCGCCCCGGACTACAGGCGCTGCGGACGACAAGACAGCAGCCTCCGCTCAACCTCCCCCGACCGTCCCACACCCCTCACACACACCCCCTGCTGAAACCCTAGCTCCACTCCCCCTTCACCCCCCTAGCACCACTCCTTCGGCTCCCCACACACACACCCCCCTGAGCGGCAGCTGCAGCAGCGGGAGACGGAGGAGGAGGAGGAGTAGGGGACGGCGCACTCAACGGGCACCCCCACAACCGCCACCTTCACACTCCCCACCCCCAAACCCTAAAACGGGTGGCACGGGGTAGGAGCGCAGGGGACGGCGAGGGGGGGAGGCGCGCGGCCCCCAGGGCGCCACCATGGGGCAGCGAGGGGCCGCGCGCGGCCCTGCAAGGCGCCGCGACGGGGCAGCGGGGGGGTCGCGCACGGCTCCAGGGGCGGCTCGCGGGTCCCCGGGGGCGACGAGAGGGTCGACGGGGGTCGCGCGCGGGTCCCCGGAGGCGACGCGACGGTCGACGGGATGCCGCGCGCGGGTCCAGCGAGTCGACGCGAGGGTCGACGGGGCAGCGGGGGGGGTCGCACGTGGCTCCCCAGGGCGGCGCGACGGGGTGGCGGGGCGACACGACCACCGACGGGGCAGCGGGGGCAGCGCGCGTGTCCCCCAGGGCGCCGCGACGGACAGGGCGGGGGCGCGCGCGGGTCCCCCACGGTAGGAAACCGCAGCGCGCCTCGGGGCGCACGGCGGGGGTAACGTTTCAATGTTTGGGTGCCGATGGCGGGAATGGTCTTGTACGCGGTAAGCAGGGGCGCTAAGTAAGGAAAAGGATTTTTCCTTACACATTTACAGGGATTCAGTTGATTGTAAGGGGAGGGAAGCAGCAGGAATCTGTTACAAGACATCGAGAGTGAATCTGTTCAGAGCCAAGCAGCAGGAATCTGTTCATTTCTGCACAAAGCAAATTGGTCCGTTCGATCACAAGATTCCTCATCATTCTTGAAACCTTTGGCGCGACGTTTCCGCAAAACCCCCAAAGCAGCGCAACCCGCAGCCTATCCATTGGTCTGCCATCCGGAACCTGGGGGTGCGCTCCGCGAATCCTAAAATGTTTGCGGAGCTTCAGCAATGTGTCAGCGAATTTCGTGTCCAGGTTGCGGGTTTGGTTTTGGTGACGTCACTAAACGAGATTCGCGAACACGAAAATGCCAGTGTGGGTTGCCTGTATCCCCAATTCACGACAAAAAAATGTTTCGCGAACACAATCTGGACTCACTGAAATCGTTCGTCGTCCCCCTTGCGGAAAACGGTCATTCCGCCACTTTGGGAAACTGAGCGCACTTTTGCGGCCTCGCGATGCGCCCATCTTGTCGGCGGGGCTTCCTTCTCCACCGCCAGCGCAACCTCGGGATTGGCTGAAATCTGTCTGTGCTGAACCCTTGGTGAGCTGAACCTCACCAGAGTTGGACAGGGAAGAACCAAATTCAGGACACACGGTCAACCATTCCCAACACGTTTCAACCGAACTGAAACATTGATTGCCCCTCTCGACCATTCTGATTTTGTGAATCCAAGCAGAGCAGAGCAGATCAGGCAATGGTTGGAGCTGAGGCGGTGGAATCAGGGAGTCAGGGCGAGTTGAACCCATTTTCCGATTTCTCCACTGTCAGCGTCTTCGCCGCTCCCTTGCTCCTCTCTCCCATTCACCTGCAGAATGTCGAAAAGCATTCCAGGCCCACAGTTGATTCTCCGTCGTTCGCCAGCCAACTCTTCATTCCGCTAGCCAAAAGTCGACATCAACGCAGACTGTGAGCCTCTAGCCACTATTAGGAACGAGTCTCGACGTTAGAAACGAATTTCGTCGTCAGCAGCGAGATTCTTGGTCAACAGAAGCGTTCTCTCAGCCAGCAGCAACATTCTCTTCCGTTAGCTGCGATTTCCACATCGGCAGCAGTTTTCGTCGTCAGCAGTTTCGTATTCTACCGTTCTCAACAGACAAGCCGGCAGTCAGCGAAAATTGCGATAAGAAACGATTTTCCTCGTTATCAACAGGTCTCTCTGTCAGCAGCAACATCCTCTCCATAAACTTCAAGGGCTCTCGTGCTCGGAAGGGATATTCGACGTTCAGCCATTTCGGCCGTCCGCCAGCAGAGATGTTTTGCAGTTAGTAACGACTATCGCCATCAGCAGCAACAACTTCGAAAGTCCCCTCTGCTGCGACTTCCACGAGCACTCTATTCACCTCATACAAGCTCGAAGCTCGCGACGCGGCTAAGCGAAATCGCGTGGCTAAGCGGAATCGCCGGCGTAGCTGTGGCTAAGCGGAATCGCGTGGTTAAGCGGAATCACCGGCGTAGCTGTGGCTAAGCGGAATCACATGGAGGATCGTTTACACCTCGAATTACGCTTTCCCTGCATCAGGTGCGTTGCTACTGCCGGAATCTTCACATAAATCGCGTTAACAAATTTTCGCCACGCTCTTAATCAAAGTAATTATGTAACTTATAGTTTGCGTTTAAATGTGCAGAATCCAATCAAACCGCGCTGAAGCGTGGAGACGAAACCGCGGAGAAGCATCATGGCGTGGAGGCGAAACTGCTGTGGCGAAATCTTAGCGAGGAGGCGAGCAGCAGCACCCCTCCAAGAGCTCAGTGCATGCACGGCCCTTTCCAGTCCATGCCTTCCATGTCGTGTCACAGCTAAGTGTCAGAGCTAAGTGCCTGCACTTATGCCGTGCCTTTCATGCCTGCTCCCTGCATCCATGCTCTATTTCTTCCTGCGCATTGTCACACTGAAGAGACCTCCCTCCCCCAAGGTAGCAGGTTCAAAAATTTGGTATAGCCTTAGGTATTACATTGAGTGTTGTTAAGCTGGTACGAAGTCTCTTCAGTGTGCCACGGCAGCAGTCTTTTTTCATCCACTCATCATTTGCACTTGCTACACTCTTCACTCTCATTTCATTCTGCTGCTCCCCCTCCCCTTCACACCCTGTCCTCTCCTTTCCTTCCCCTCGGCACTTTCTCTCCCTTTCCAGGTCCGCCCCCTCTCATCCCAACAGGTCGCTCACACGGGAGAGGCAGTGGCGGGGGACATGGAGTGCACAGGCAGCATCTGCTCTCCACCCAACCAACCCACAGCTAAGTACCCCGCCCTTCCTCTCTTCTCCCAAGCCTCGCACTGTGCTGCTTTGCTTGTCATGCTTGCACCATGCATTACACTCCCTTTTTCACTGCTCTTTGTCACACCCATTAGACCTCCCACCCCCCAACGTAGTAGGTATTTTTTCTTGGTACAGCCTCAGGTATTCGTTTTAGTTTGGTTCAGCCGGTACGAGGTCTCTTGGGTGTGCCACTGCAGCAGTCCATTCATGCACGCATCATTCTTGCACTTGCTGCACTCTTCGCTCTCACTTCACTCTTTGCTACTTTCCTCACTCCTCTCTCCAACCCTCTGCCCCCCCTTCACTCCCCCGTTTTCCTCCCCCCCTCCTCCCTTTCTCTCTCTGTCCCGATCTGCCCCCTTCTGGTCCCAGCAGGTCGCTCGCACGGTATTGGCAGTGGCGGGGGACATGGAGTGCACAAGCAGCAGCTGCTCTCCACTCAACCCACCCACAGCTAAGTATCCGCCCTCACTTTCACCTCCCAATCTCTCTCGTGTTCGTTTGCTTTCCACGTTCATCCTTGCTGCATCTCCTGTTTTCTTGTCTCTCAAACGCAAGCCTCTTGTTGAGCCAAAGCATCAAGCCACAGACCCCTTTTCTTGGGTACATCCCCCCAGGTAACAGCAGGTAATCTTTCAGGTTAAGCCTCCCTAGGCGTGTACCCCCCTTTTTTATCTGTGGCTTGTAGCCGAGGCTGCACCAGTGGCCCCCTTCTCTGCTCTCACCTGCCATCCCACCCCACCCCACCCATGCACTCCTCTCACATTTCTACCCCTAGCCGCATACTCACTTCTCTTCAGTTCTCTCCTTTCCGTTGAGGGGAGGGGCGTGGGGGTCAACACCGCCACTCCCTCACGTCTCTCCCCTGTGGCCGTGCAGGTGGCAGTGGTGGGAGGGGAGGGGGGCAGCACTCCACTCGGCTGGGATGGGATGGGAGAGTATCGGGATGGGGTCGTCTGAATCAAGGTGAGCCTCTTTCGCCCTCGCTGCTACAGATGCCTCATTTCCCTCACTTTATTTCTGCATTCTCGTTTTTTTTTATTTGAGTGCTTTAGTTGATGTCAACTTATTTCTTCCTCCTGTCCCTCCCCTTCTGTCCCTTCTGCTCACTGCCAGGTCACTTGGTGGGAGGGGAGGGGGGCAGCACTCCACTTGACTGGGATGGAATGGGAGAGTATCGGGCTGGGCTGTCTGAAACACGGTGAGCTTCTCTTCCCCTCCCCGCCAATAATTCATTCGTTTCTGCTCTTTCCATCACTCACGCTGCTGCTTTCCATCACTCACGCTGCTGCTTTCCATCACTCACGCTGCTGCTTTCCTTCACTCGCGCTGCTGCTTTCCTTCACTCACGCTGCTGCTTTCCTTCACTCACGCTGCTGCTTTCCTTCACTCACGCTGCTGCTTTCCTTCACTCACGCTGCTGCTTTCCTTCACTCACGCTGCTGCTTTCCTTCACTCACGCTGCTGCTTTCCATCACTCACGCTGCTGCTTTCCATCACTCACGCTGCTGCTTTCCTTCACTCACGCTGCTGCTTTCCTTCACTCACGCTGCTGCTTTCCTTCACTCACGCTGCTGCTTTCCTTCACTCACGCTGCTGCTTTCCTTCACTCACGCTGCTGCTTTCCTTCACTCACGCTGCTGCTTTCCTTCACTCACGCTGCTGCTTTCCATCACTCACGCTGCTGCTTTCCTTCACTCACGCTGCTGCTTTCCATCACTCACGCTGCTGCTTTCCTTCACTCACGCTGCTGCTTTCGCTGCTGCTTTCCTTCACTCACGCTGCTGCTTTCCATCACTCACGCTGCTGCTTTCCTTCACTCACGCTGCTGCTTTCCATCACTCACGCTGCTGCTTTCCATCACTCACGCTGCTGCTTTCCTTCACTCGCGCTGCTGCTTTCCTTCACTCACGCTGCTGCTTTCCTTCACTCACGCTGCTGCTTTCCATCACTCACGCTGCTGCTTTCCTTCACTCACGCTGCTGCTTTCCTTCACTCGCGCTGCTGCTTTCCTTCACTCACGCTGCTGCTTTCCTTCACTCACGCTGCTGCTTTCCTTCACTCACGCTGCTGCTTTCCTTCACTCACGCTGCTGCTTTCCTTCACTCACGCTGCTGCTTTCCTTCACTCACGCTGCTGCTTTCCTTCACTCACGCTGCTGCTTTCCTTTCTTCCAATTCTCGCTTTCTTTATTTGCTCCTGTCCTGTCGTCACGCTTCTGCCTGTTCTTCTCCCCTTGCTCACTGCTCTCCCTTGGTCCCTGCCTCCCTCCCTTCCCAGCAGCCTGAGGCATCATGGCGCTCTGCATCCCTCTGGTAAGTTAAGGTAAGGAGAGGTAAGTAGGCATGGGGGTGAAGTGTGCGGTGGGTGGGTGGGTGGGACGCATGGGAGTGAGTGGGCAGTTCACTGCCTTAGGGGCAGCACCTTCAGGGGTTGTGCCTTGTGGGGTGGGGTGTGGTGGGTGGAATCTGCGCGGCACGGCACTCGGTGCTCAAGTAACCGATCTGGCGTTCAAGGCCTAATGGACACCGTCAGAGCCGACCGGCCGGCGGCTCTGGTTCGCGTCAGCTCTGGCTACGTCAGGGGTGGAATTTGAGTCTTGGGCTGGAAGCAATTTTCCACTACCACACCTCGCCCCACAAGGCACCGCCTCTGGGGGTGTTGTTTCCTTAAGGAGGTGGGCTTTCTACTGCTCCTACTGCTGGCAGGTGAGGTGGGATGGGCTGGGTGGGTGGGTGAGTGAGAGGGGGCTTTGAACCCCTTGGGTGGTGAGTGGGGGTTGAAACCCCTTGGGTGGGAGAGTGAGGGTTGAATCCCCTTGGGTGGGAGAGTGGGGGTTGAAACCCCTTGGGTGGGAGAGTGGGGGCGGAAACCCCGTGGGTGGGTGGATGAGTGGGGGACTGAAGCCCTTGGGAGGGCTGAAACCCCCTGGGTGGGTGAGTGGAAGGGAAAGGGGCTGAAACCCCTTGGGTGGGTGAGTGAGAGAAGGAGGCTGAATCCCCTTTTTTGGGTGAGCGAGATGGAAGGGGCTGAATCCCCTTGGGTGAGCGAGTGAGTTGAAAGGGAGCTGAGATCCCGTGGGTGGGTTTGTGGAAGGGAAGGGGGCTGATACCCCTTAGGTGGAAGAGTGAAGGGAAGGGGCTGAAACCCCTTGGAAGGGTGAGTGTGAGAGAAGGGGGTTGAAACCCCTTGAGTGGGTGAGTGTGAGAGAAGGGTGTTGAAACCCCTTGAGTGGGTGAGTGTGAGAGAAGGGTGTTGTAACCCCTTGAGTGGGTGAGTGTGAGAGAAGGGTGTTGTAACCCCTTGAGTGGGTGAGTGTGAGAGAAGAGTGTTGTAACCCTAAGGGAGGGTAAGTTGGAGAGGAGGGGGGCGAATCCCCTAGGGAGCGTGAGTGGGGGAGAAGGGGTTTAAACCCCCCTGGGTGGGTGAGTGGAAGAGAAGGGAGTTGAAACCCTTATGGTGGGCTAGAGGGAAGGGGGCTTACATATAATTGTAAGTTAACAGATGGAGAACTGGGGCTGAATCTTTGTGGTAGTTGAGTGGGGGATGCATACTGAGGGGAAACCCTAAACACAGGCACAGGCACTGGCAGTGGCACCGGCATAGACATAGGCACAGGCACAGGCATAGACATAGGCACAGGCACAGGGTCAGGCACGGGCACAGGCACAGGCACAGGCACGGGCAGAGGCACGGGCACAGGCAGAGGCACGGGCACGGGCAGAGGCACGGACACAGGCACGGGCACGGGCACGGGCACAGGCACGGGCAGAGGCACAGGCACACGCACGGGCAGAGGCACGGGCACGGGCAGAGGCACGGACACAGGCACGGGCACAGGCACACTGAAGTCCACTGCTGTGGCTGAGCATGTAGTAACCAGTATACGAAAGTGGGACGCCTGTCGTTGCCGCCTGGCACTGGTTCGAGTAGTTGGCTTCCAGTAGACAGTTCTTCTCTAGTTGGGTTTCTGTCTCACAGCAGAAAGTATTGGTTACAGGTTGACTGTTTGGTGATGCACCATCTGTTTCACCTAGTTGCCACATACTTACTGTATGAGAAGTTTCAGCAATGTTAGCCAGCACCCAGCCAGCTATTTATTATTTTTGCACAAAATGGTTTTGAGTATTTTTCGTACCGGTAATTGACTCTGGAGACACCATTAGTTGTGGTGGTGTAGTCTTTCATACTTGAGCAGGCTTTCTGCTTACCAGCGTTATACAATTCTCCCACTTTCACTGTAACAAGTGGCATATTCGATACAAGTATTGACATTCAGTGCCTGTCTAAACACCTCCTCTGAGAGGAGTCCTCTCTCCCACTACTGCTCATTCCACTGCTGACTGTATTCAACCACTTGGCCTTTCTCTCTGTCACTCCATCATCTCCTTTCCCACACTCTACTGCTCCTTTTGCTGCTGCTAGTATCCCCCCCACTCTTAACTGCATCTCTGTCACTCTCCCACGCTCTGTTGCTTCCGCTACTGCTACTTCTCCTGCTACTGCCGCCTGTATCCCCCCCGCTCCGCCTCTCTCTCTGCGAGCCCTCACTTGGACTCCACCTCTCCACCCTCGTGCCACTGCTGCTGCTGCCGCCACTGCTGCTGCTGCCGCCACTGCTGCTGCTGCCGCCACTGCTGCTGCTGCCGCCACTGCTGCTGCTGCCGCCACTGCTGCTGCTGCCGCCACTGCTGCTGTTGCCGCCACTGCTGCTCTTGCTGCTCCCGCTCTTTCTCCCTCTTCCCCATGCCATCCCTCTCTCCTCACCCCCATCCACAGGCCTTTCTCTCCTGTACCCGCCTCTACTCTCCCTGTCACTTTCCATGCTGCCATTTCCCCCAGCCTCTTTCCCACTGCCTCTGCTGCCCCTCCTGCTCCCCCTGCTCTCCCTGCTCTCCCTGCTCTCCCTCCTACTCTGCCAGTCATTGCTGCTGCCATGGCTGGCAGGTGCAGCAGTGGCTGCTGTCGGCTGTGCCTGCCTCCTGACATTGAGTTGACATTGAGACGGATGGGGAGGGGCAAAGAGGGAAGGGAGGGAGGATAGGACTATTGAGTTGACATTAAACTGCAGCAGGGGTATGCCTCCTGTGATTGAGAAGGGAAAAAAAGGGTGCAGCAGCAAGGGAGGGTTTATATAAATGAATAATTAATTAAATAAATAAATAAATATAGAAAGTTGATTCAGATGCCATGTATCTCACCTGCCATGCGGCATCCACATGCCATGCTACTCACTTAACATCTGCTGCTGCCACGAGCCAAGCTTCTTAAGCTTAAGCTTACCTGATAGCTGCATGCGGCGTTTCTGCTGCTGCCACGAGCAGAATGCCGGCTGATGAGGATGATGCTGCTGCTGCTGCTGCCGCAGTCACAGCCTTTTGGCGGCACGACGTTGCAACATCCATAATCACACCTGCCACGCCACCCCATGTGTCATGCCCCTTACCTGATAGCTGCATGCGGCGTTTCTGCTGCTGCCACGAGCAGAATGCCGGCTGATGAGGATGATGCTGCTGCTGCTGCTGCCGCAGTCACAGCCTTTTGGCGGCACGACGTTGCAACATCCATAATCACACCTGCCACGCCACCCCATGTGTCATGCCCCTCACCTGATAGCTGCATGCGGCGTTTCTGCTGCTGCCACGAGCAGAATGCCGGCTGATGAGGATGATGCTGCTGCTGCTGCTGCCGCAGTCACAGCCTTTTGGCGGCACGACGTTGCAACATCCATAATCACACCTGCCACGCCACCCCATGTGTCATGCCCCTTACCTGATAGCTGCATGCGGCGTTTCTGCTGCTGCCACGAGCAGAATGCCGGCTGATGAGGATGATGATGCTGCTGCTGCTGCCGCAGTCACAGCCTTTTGATGGCACGACGTTGCAACATCCATAATCACACCTGCCACGCCACCCCATGTGTCATGCCCCTTACCTGATAGCTGCATGCGGCGTTTCTGCTGCTGCCACGAGCAGAATGCCGGCTGATGAGGATGATGCTGCTGCTGCTGCTGCCGCAGTCACAGCCTTTTGGCGGCACGACGTTGCAACATCCATAATCACACCTGCCACGCCACCCCATGTGTCATGCCCCTTACCTGATAGCTGCATGCGGCGTTTCTGCTGCTGCCACGAGCAGAATGCCGGCTGATGAGGATGATGCTGCTGCTGCTGCTGCCGCAGTCACAGCCTTTTGGCGGCACGACGTTGCAACATCCATAATCACACCTGCCACGCCACCCCATGTGTCATGCCCCTTACCTGATAGCTGCATGCGGCGTTTCTGCTGCTGCCACGAGCAGAATGCCGGCTGATGAGGATGATGCTGCTGCTGCTGCTGCCGCAGTCACAGCCTTTTGGCGGCACGACGTTGCAACATCCATAATCACACCTGCCACGCCACCCCATGTGTCATGCCCCTTACCTGATAGCTGCATGCGGCGTTTCTGCTGCTGCCACGAGCAGAATGCCGGCTGATGAGGATGATGCTGCTGCTGCTGCTGCCGCAGTCACAGCCTTTTGGCGGCACGACGTTGCAACATCCATAATCACACCTGCCACGCCACCCCATGTGTCATGCCCCTTACCTGATAGCTGCATGCGGCGTTTCTGCTGCTGCCACGAGCAGAATGCCGGCTGATGAGGATGATGCTGCTGCTGCTGCTGCCGCAGTCACAGCCTTTTGGCGGCACGACGTTGCAACATCCATAATCACACCTGCCACGCCACCCCATGTGTCATGCCCCTTACCTGATAGCTGCATGCGGCGTTTCTGCTGCTGCCACGAGCAGAATGCCGGCTGATGAGGATGATGCTGCTGCTGCTGCTGCCGCAGTCACAGCCTTTTGGCGGCACGACGTTGCAACATCCATAATCACACCTGCCACGCCACCCCATGTGTCATGCCCCTTACCTGATAGCTGCATGCGGCGTTTCTGCTGCTGCCACGAGCAGAATGCCGGCTGATGAGGATGATGCTGCTGCTGCTGCTGCTGCAGTCACAGCCTTTTGGCGGCACGACGTTGCAACATCCATAATCACACCTGCCACGCCACCCCATGTGTCATGCCCCTTACCTGATAGCTGCATGCGGCGTTTCTGCTGCTGCCACAAGAAAAACACGAGCTGATGATGTCGCTGCTGCTGCTGCTGCCGCAGACAGAGGCTTTCGGTGGTATGACGGTGCAACACCCGCAGAACTAGCAGCACGAGCACCAGAAGCAGCAGCAGTGGCGGCGGCAGCTTCAGCTTCAGTCAGCAGGGCATAGCCCATTGCCAGCCGCAGCACATCAGATGTGGCACTAGCAATGTCCGTTACGTCTCTGGAGCTGTCCGTTGCATCTGTGCCAGTAGGCGCTGCTGCGGGCAGCACAAAAGAATAGCCTTCCTGTGGTGAAATCTCCTTCCCTGCCCGTGCGCAAGTGTTCTTCAGTGGGCAGCGAGGGCAGACCTGCGAACAAAAAACGAGGACACAGAAAAAAAAAAGGGTAGCTGAAAAGCAGAGACGGAACAAGGATTGCAGGGCAGGGGAGGGAGGCGGCTAGAGGAGAGGAGCGTGGGGGGAAAGGGGGGAGGGAGGACAGGGAGACGAGGGTGCAGTGAGGGATAAGGGAGGGTGCAAGAGGAGGGGGAATAAAAGCGCACAGAAGAAGAATTTCGGGGGAAGGTTGAGCCGACCTTTGCCTCTCACAGGGAGAGAAGGGAGCATGGAGAGGGAGAAAGGAGGAAGCAAGGAGAAGAGGGTATGGAGTGAGGGGGTAGGAGGATGCAGGGAAAGGGGGATATGGCTAGAGGGGCAATTAGCGAGGACGTGGAGGGTGCGGAGAGGACCTTTGCCTCAGAGAGGGAGAGAACGGATTCGGTAGAGTGGAGAATGCATAAGGGGGAGGGAGGATGCGGAGGGTGCGAAAAGGTTTAGAGCTTAACTTTGCCTCAGGGAGGGAGAGCAGGGTGCAGGGAGAGAGGGGAGAGCTGGTGCAAGGACGTTGCAACAAGAGGAGGGTGTTTGGGTGCAAGGGAGGGAGCAAGGAGGGTGCAAGGGAGGGAGCAAGGAGAGGAGGGTGCGGTGAGGGTTGAGCTGACCTTTGCCTCAGAGAGGGAGAGCAGGGAGCGCAGGCGCTTGGCTGCATTCACTGCTTTCCGGTCAGTTGACGGGCAGCCTGCAGAAACAATTGCTCGCACGTCGCCCAATGAGAAGGAGCTGTCATTGGGTGGAAACGGGAGAATAGGGAGAGGGAAAAAAAGGGGGGGCAGCTTAGTGCAAGAATTGAACAGGCGCTTCAGACTAAAACCGTAATTCGGCTCACAACAAGTGATTCAAATTGTTGAAGTTCTAAACCCCGGACCTTAAACCCGAACCCTGAATCCTGGATTTCCCGCCCGCTCCTCCGCCTAAAAGCTTGCACCATGCCTAGCGCTAAGACCCTGTTCCGTGTCCCAAACTCTCTTCCCTCCCTCCCCTCTTCCCCCCCTCCCCCTCACCCTCTCTCTCTCTCTCTCTCTCTCTCCCTTTTTCCCCGCTTCTACCTGAACAGATGCGGCGAGCATCTCGCTAGGGCCAAAACGGCGCGTCCAACCTGCCTTGATTGGCATAAAGGCGACGCCTTCTCCCCACAAAAACATTGTTCTATGTCGCTTAACCCTCTCCCTTTCTCCCCGCTCCTACCTGAACAGATGCGGCGAGCATCTCGCTAGGGCCAAAACGGCGCGTCCAACCTGCCTTGATTGGCATAAAGGCGACGCCTTCTCCCCACAAAAACATTGTTCTATGTCGCTTAACCCTCACCCTTTCTCCCCGCTCCTACCTGAACAGATGCGGCGAGCATCTCGCTAGGGCCAAAACGGCGCGTCCAACCTGCCTTGATTGGCATAAAGGCGACGCCTTCTCCCCACAAAAACATTGTTCTATGTCGCTTAACCCTCTCCCTTTCTCCCCGCTCCTACCTGACCTTTTGCGGCGAGCATCTCGCTAGGGCCAAAACGGCGCGCTTCGCCTCTCCCTTGTCCGCCAGAATCGTATCCAGCCTAGAATCCGAAATCAAATCGTTTGGAGACTGTCCCAATACAACGGCTTCGACAAAGTCGTCTGTGCGGGGCGCCTCTATTTGTGGCGTCTGTGACACGTCATTTTCAAGCTCCTGCAACGCTGTCGCTGGCCGGCAGTCTGCGACTTCGCCACGTGCACCCAGGAACTGGTGTGCGACGAGCTGCGACGCAAAGCGACGCCACTGATGCGACAGCTCGGCGCTTTCCGATCTGTCTTTACTATCAGCGGATACGACATCTTGTAGCGGGGATGTTCCTAGCGGAGCGGCTGGAGCATCGAGCGAAGAGCGCGTAGCCACCGATCGAGAGTAAGTAACGGAAAGACGACTGCGAGGAGCCGAGCCGCGTGGGATCTGGCGGAACGTTGCTAAGGTGATTAAGGAAGTATGGACGCGCTGTAATCGCGGCACGGGCGGGGACGCGAGAAGGACGCGCACTGGAGCCCGACAGATCGCCATGCCTGATGGATGGTGCTGATCGTGTTAATTGCGTGAATCGTTCTGATTCTAACGACCATACGTCAACGGTGGCGATGAGGCGGTCGATTCTCGCAAAATGGCCTTTCGATCGAACTAGGTGGCAAACGAGACCGTTGATGAGGATGATGCGCTTCTGCCGTTGTCGAGATGTAAACTCCACGTGGAATAAACAGTTTTCAACAAGCCAGTACACATTCTGGTATGATTGGCACCACGAGTCAGCCATGACCCAGAACCCGAATCCACGCAGAATCTGACTTGTCCTGACGTGGATTGCAGGAGACTTTCTCTACGTGTTGGAGAAATTGCATGCCAACTCAGCTCTTCGAGTCCCGTGGCGAGCGTGTAGTTGGCCAATCGTGCTCTCCGGTCGGTTCTGGAGGTGCACCAACATCGCGCTTCGGGGAGTTGGTTCAGGAGAAAGGGGAGATAGGGCGAGTGGTTGAGAGGAGATTGGAAGGGGGCGAGGGGGGAAGAGGGTGGAGTTGCGGCCAATATCATTGATACTCAGATTATGCCAGGCGCGGTTTGCGAACGTAATCAACCGACATTTTCTCGGTAGAGTAACTACATTTACTGTTAAATCCAGTTTTAAGCACAATTCTAAAACAATTCGCCACCAGCACCTCAACCGCACGTACCCAACAAAACAGGAAAAAATACTAAAACGCTTGGATATTAACCTTAAATGAGCCTTCAAGTTTTCACAACTATGCCTTACGCTTGGATTATTGCAACGAACAAACGACACCGTCCAGCAGAGCTTGGTGGCCGCAGGCAATTAAAAATAAACTCTATGCTTAAAGGCATCCAGTACGGATGGCACCAACCTTAAACACCTTGTCGCATGACGTGTAAGGTAGATGCCTCCGTTACATAACATGCCATTCGGTGTAATTTTAAATTTCTTCTATTCTAGGACAGCAGGTCCATGGTCGACGGAGGGTTGACGGTGCCGTCGACCCCATTTTGTTGAGTTACTCCCAGTCTGCATCCTTTTTCCTAAATGTTTTTTTAAACGCAATTTGCGCTTGATACAATTTTTATTTCTTGGGTAGCACCTCGACACAATTGTTCATATTCAACTTAGGTAATTGCGTTTTGTTTCTGTCACATTTCGGAGGTGATATTAGCGTAAAAGTGTGATTGAAAAGCGATGACCAATCAGCGATGAGAAATCGAGGTTGAGTACCGATGCAAACTTTCTCTGGCATACTTTGAGTATCAATGATATTGGCCGGTGGAGTTGAACGGGGAAGGGAGGCGGCGGTGGGGTGAGGCACATTTTATGCGAGGGAGGGGATCAATTTTCAATCATGCCTCACATTTTCTCACAAATTTCATCGCTTTCCCGTCGTTTCCAGCTCGACCTGTCTGCTTCTTGGCATATCTGTTACGCGCTCCTGGTAGGAACAGACGACTTCGGAGCGTTGTAGTTTCTTTATCACTCTCGGTTTGGTTCATTTATTCTTAGCCAATATTTATATTTATATATCGACTCATGGACTCTTGCACAGCTGAGGCCACTGCTACGACTGCACCCGATGCCGCTGTTGCTGCTGCCCCAGTGACTAATAACAGTGAACAAACGACCGCACATGTAGCGCCTTCCGCTGACCCGCATTCCGCTGACGCGCCGTCTGACGCGCCCACCGCTGATGCCGCGCCTTCGGCTGACGCGCCATCCGTTGACCTGCCTCCCGCTGACGCGCCTTCCCCGAACGTTGCCGCCACGGAAGCCGCTCCAACCGCGGAAATCACCGTAGCCGACGCCCCTGCCGCGGCTCCAGCGAACGTGATTACGTCAGCAACCCCCGAGATTATCCCAGAGCCTCTGGCTGAGACACCCGTTGCTGCCCCTGACACGGCGCCCGCCGCTGAAGCCATTGACCCCCCCAAAATGCGCAAGGTTCTGATTCCTCTAGACGACACGTCAGCGAGCCACGAGGTGCTGACGTGGGCACTGGATCGGTTTCTGGAGCCGACGCGTGACTACGTGTTCCTGCTGCACGTGCTCTCGCCTTTCATGCCCGGTGTTGGCGGCCCTGCGTCCGTATCCGGCGGCGCGGTTTCGCCGTTTCCCTCCATGATCACGCTACCAGGTGCGCCCCCCGCGTTCCCCCAATCCCCACAGTCTCCCTCGGCCCAAGATGAAGAATAACGCGGGCCATTTACGTCGCTTGAAAGCTGAGTTTTAGCAGGAAAATACCAAGAGGATAAACAAAACCAAACACGGATACTGCCTCGGACGCGAGGAATTGACAAGGAAAAAACTTCAACTTCTTTCACTCCCTTTGTTCTGCAGGGCAAAACGGTAGTTGATATATAGTATTTGCACAGAGGGCACGCGCCAAACCCTTGCATACAGCAATGCTGTTAACGCCCTCCCTCCCCCCTCTCAACATCCTTTCCCCTCCCCCCCCTCCCTCTTTCTTTCTCCCACCCCGTCCCATTCCCCTTTCCCTTCTTGAGCACATATTCGAATGTGTAGATTGAACGATTTCTACCTCTACTGATCTTCTTCCCACTGCTTCGTCAAACCGCATTCCATGCCCATGGCAGGCCTCCATGTCAGCGGTGATGACTTGGCACAGGCAGCAGCAGCACGGAAAAACGATGCACAAGTGAAGCTGCAGGGAGTGGCTATGGAGCTGACAGAGCGCGGGCTGGCGTGTGAGGGCCACGTGGAACTTGGGGATGCACGCCACGTCATCTGCGATGTGGCAGGACACTTCCACGTAGATGCTGTGGTGATGGGCAGCAGGGCTAGAGGAGCCATGAAGAGGTAAGGGGGATTGGGGTCGGTCTTGGGTGAGAGGTTTGGGGACAAGGGAGAGAAGTCATTGTAAATTGGGGGCATGCTGGTGTACGTTAGTGGTAGCAATATGAGGGAGGGGTCATGACCTTGAGAAAGAGAACGTTTGGTCATGATGTAAAGGACTAAAAGTGGAGGGTAAGCATATGTCCGCTTTCAGTGTGGTTGTGCAGAGACAACGAGAGATTGCCTGCAAGAGGTAAGAGAAGGATACGAGAGGGAGTCATGTTCTTGAAATCATTTTCCTTCATGTTTTTCTGCCCAATTCGTGTAATGCCCCATTACTACAGGATGATGCTTGGCAGTGTCAGCGACTACTGCGCACATAATTCCCCAGCACTTCTTGTAGTGCGGCATCATCAGCAGCAGCATCATCACCATCATCACCACCACCATGACCTTAAAAACGGTAGCAGTAGGAGTTCCAGCAATGGGCAGGATGCACAAGAGGCTGTTGGTGCGTAGTGTTTACTTCTCTGGTACCTGTTGCTTGGAGATTATTCAGTAGCTGCCTTTAGTGTCGGTAGGGCACAGGCGCATGCAGGATCGTAAACATCAATGCCAGGCCAGCCTCAATAAAACTGTCAGAGGTTATTGCAGATGGTGTCATGGGTATATGTAGGTGAATCAATCTGGCCAATGTCTAGTGTTGAGAAGTGGTCCACATTCACAACAATCATGGCAGGACACTCATGGCGCACATGTTTGTGTGCACAGCATTCTCAAGTCATTGTTCGAGCCAACAGACAGAGTGGAGAAGGCAACACTGGTGCTGTTGCTGCATGAAAGTAATCCTGTGTGATTCGAGAAAGTCTTAACCTGCGAGGAAAACAGCATTGCATCAGAAGCAGGTTGGGGACCTGGTGGAGTCCATTCGAGATACTCAACCTGACAGATTGGAGCAGCAGATGTGGGAGCACTTGAGACATCACAAGTCCAGAAGGATGTGGGAATGCATGCCATGTTATGGCACCATGAGCATCCGTCGGCTATGTTGTTCATAACAAAAAGGACAATGAACGCTGACGTCAGCCTGCAGGAAACAGTTGGAGAGACCGATTAAGTAGGAACATAGAAGGTCCTGGCAGCATTGAAAGATAGCACAGCTATTTCAGTCAGACTTACAGGGAAAGAAATACAGCAGCAGCAGCCATACGGATTCTTTGCTGCCATGCTGTGTACTTCATCGTCACAGGAACGCCTCGTCCCTCGCCCATCAACGTATCAATGGCAGCAGGCGTTGCTCTCAGCAGGCCAACAAAGCTGGGCTTTGGCCGGATCAACAGAGCAAACCCAAGGAAAATTCCTGAGAGGAGCCCGCCAATGCAGGTGAAGATGTCGATATAAGGCATCAGTCCAATGGCGAGATTGACAAGTCCCAAGAGTGTCAGGACTGCAAGTGCTTGCCAATGGTTGTGGTAAAAGTTGAAATTGACAATGACGTCAGAAAAGGTAGCTCCGATGAGACCAAAAAGGGGGCCTGATACTCCAGCGGATATATTGTCTCCAAGAAACATGGCTGAAAACACAGCACTGGCGATTCCGGAAAAGAGAAACACGACCAAGGGACGCCCTGCGATCGAGAGACACATCAGAAAACATAATCGAGAACACGCAACTGGTAGCAGATATCTGCAGCCGCACACGTGTCTTGAAAAGGCAGGCAGCCTACTGACACATGGTCCAAATTCCTGCTCCAACCTGACGAAGACAACAGTGAGGGAGATGAGGTTACAGATGACATGGACTGTGCCAGCATGCAACCACATGGTCGTCAGAAGCCTCCATCCCTGGCGGTGGTTCCGCACCAGGTCCGCATTAAGGGCTCCCATGTTAAGAAAACTGTCCAGGCGTTGATAATTGCATACGACAAATGACGAAATTTAAATACAAGACGAGGCTATTCTTTTACCTTACCGTTCCGTCCACTCACGTGCGTGCAGACGGCCCAAAGAGGGGATTTGCTCTCAGCGGCTCAAAAGAGAATCGGTGTAGAAACCTCCATACGCAGGTCTGGCCATCAGGGTGAGCATGGCGGGGACAGTTATTGACACCCATGGTAACCAGGAACACAATGAGGAGACATGTCACCAGAACGGGAGTCATCCAAGGAAATTTCAGCGGCGGTTTTTCACTTGACGTTTCTTTCAGGGTCTCGATACGCTCCAATGTTGATACTGAGTTCCCAGAAGATGAAACTGGAGGTGCGGTTGCAGTAGAAGTTGAGCTAACGGTTCTCGTTGGTGACATTGCAGGAGAATCAGCCGTTCGAAATCTGCTACTCGTGAACACCGTCGCATCTTCTCGCGATCTGGTCATACGTGGAGTCTCGGCTTGAGACAATCCGGATGCAGAAGGCGAAAACGGCGGACGAGGCGGAGGAGCGAGAGGAAACTGCCATAAGGAGCTTCCAGATGACAGCGACCGATTATGACCCGAATCATGATCAGAATTCGTTCGGGAGTTGCTCAGATTACCGGACAGGCCAGGATAATCGGAAAAGCCAGGCGCCAGATGGCTCGGGAAAGGGCTTCTTCTTGGAGAGAAACGACCGTAAGGAGAAGCTGCTGAGGATGGTGGTAACGGAGAAGCATCGTTGACGAAGACGTGCGAACTCGACGCGGACGATGCAGTAGCAGACGACCATCGCGGAGCCGAAGCTTGGCGTTGCGTGAAGGCATTGTCATTATCGGATTCGTCGATTGGCATGCCATAAGGTCGCTGCATGATTTCAGCGAGGCCCTGAGTCCTACTATTGCGATGTTACCTCAGCATCGATCCCTAGTATTGATCAGCAGGATTACCAACGCAGAACGGATGAATGCGCGTGAGGTCCGCTAGCATGGATTCCGCATTGCATCAACACTCTCATGAGCACCTGAAATGGATGTTGCGAGCTGAATCTGATGTTGGCCAACTGAAGGTGATGGACCTTCCAATATGGAGCGGGTGGTTCATCGACCTCACCACCGCGCGGGAGTCCTCCCAAAGTACCTAATACTAAATATTACCGCTTTGTAACGCGAAACATCGTTCAGCCACTCAGCCGAGCTCTCAATGACTGCAGCTTTAGGGTGCGTTTCTATCCCGTGTCAGACATCAGGTCAAAGCTTCGGAAGACACAAAGTGACTCGGTTTGTGTCTTCCGAACCTAATTTTGCCAGCATTCCAAGTCCCTTCGGGTCTTCCCAACCTCAACTTCGTGTCTGGCTTCGTGTCTGACACGGGATAGAAACGCACCCTTAGTATTCAAGCAAAACATACCTTTTTTGGCTTGCGTAGCAACCTTATACATTTGGTTTCACTTTTTGGGGAAGACCGTGAACAGTGATTTTCCCTGACCTTTTTGGGAAAAGAACACTGTTCAACTGTTTAAGTTCCCCAAAAATGTGAAACCAACTGTACCCAATAATTCCATAGTCGTCGATAAGTACGGCGAATGGAAAAATTGGTTTGACCAAATGACAACACGCCCTAAGACACATACACAAACTATCACACGCGTGAACATATATAAAAACCACATTTGGAAATCGTGCCTGTTTCGAAGAGATTACTAAATGCATCAATGCTGCAACTGAGATTGGTGTGGTGCGGAAAAGGCAAGCAAAGCTGCCCCACCGACGATGACAACCTCAATTGCATACACGGAGGCACCTAGCATTACACCCCCAAACAGACACAACACGTTACACAAACGAAAGCACACAAGCATGTGCAAAAACGAGAACTGTTGTGAATGCATCGAAGCTAATGCTAGAATGCATCGATAATGCAACTGAAATTGATCTGGTATGGAAGAGGCGAGCAAAGCTGCCCCACCAACGATCACAACCCCAGTTGCATTTACGAGGCACTTAGCACCACACCCCGAAACAGACACAGACACTAACACGCGTATACACGTGCACGCACGCACACATACAGGATCACACACACATACACACACAGCACAAAAACATACAGCTAATAAGCATGAAAGCCTAATCAATTAGGTTCAGCCATGTATAAATTATTGCTAGCATGTCCCCCAATCTCCTCCCTCCCTCCCTGGTCTCCTCCCCCTCTCCCCCCCCCCCCCCCTTCCCTTTTCTCTGCAAGAAACAAAGAATGCAGCTTGAACTCCCTGCACAGGAAAGAAAAAACAGCGAATGCAACTCACACTCCCTGCACCAACAAGGACAAAATCAGAGTATAATTCTTGCATGAGCTGCAAAAGACAACAAAATCAGAAAATGCAGCTCTCACAATGCATAAGAAACAAATTAATCGCTAAAGAAATTGCTGATGAAACTAAAGAGTGATTAAACAATCAAACTTGAGTGCATGCAATACCTCGCAGCCACCCTTGCATTCACCCTCACATTCATCCTCACACTCATACTTGCACTCACTCTAGCACTCACTTTCCCACCCACTAATGCCCACACAGTCGCTCTCAGCTTTTATAAGACACACTCACAGAAACACACTCTCAAACCCTGGCACTCAACCTTGCACTTAAGCTCGCGAACATGCTCGCGCTCACTCTCACACTTACACAGAAAATCACACACATGCAATCACACACACCCACTCACCCTCGCCCTCACACTCACCCTTGCACTCACTCTCGCGCTCATACCCGTATTCACCCTCACACTCACACTCGTATTGCTCTCACACCCACCCTCGCAATCATTCTCGCACTCACGCTCGCACTTGCTCACATTGACCCTCTCGTACATACACTCGCACTCACTCTCGCAGACACCCTCAAGTGCATGCGCACGCTCACTCTCACACCTGCTATTGCTCCCGAATTCAAACCCGTACTCACACTCTCGCACACGCTCGCAGTCACTCTCGCAACCACTCACGGACACTCGAATATTTTTTCAACCGTTCTCATACACACTCAAGGAAACACACACAAACCCTCGCACTCACCCCCTGACTCGCGCTCACGCTCACCCGACCACCCACACACGCACGCGCGCACACATTGCGCACACCCTCAAACTGAACTTGCACTATCACACTCGCAATCACGAGCCAACGTCAGCGGCCCTCAGCCTAACGCCGGAGCACCAGGCGCCTGTGCCCAAATCGTCATCGCATTACGTAAACGTGCTACAGCCAAGCATCCTAGGAGCCAACACAATGGCCAACCTTTCACATACCCAAATATTTAGTATTATCTCTTAGCCCTGCCCTATAACTCAACAGAAACCTTCTCTCTCTATCTCTCTCCCCCTCCCCCCCACCCCACTCGACCTCTCGTCATCTCACAATTTCCAACACTCTAACCTTCCTCTCATCGCATTGTGCCGACGATGCTCGCACCCTGCGTTGCTGCTGCCGCCGCCGATAAGAGGAGAGCTCATAGGTTAGACCCCTGGAAGGAAGGGGTGGAACGGGCGGGGGCAGGGAGGGAGGGAGTTGTGAGCATGTGCGCCTCGCATCAGCAAACGCAAGGCATGTGCATACCATGCCTTAATACTTTCCACTAGAATGCGACGGAAAACGCCTAGAGCCAACGAAATTAAAGCCAAGGAGCCAAAGGCGCCAGCGCCAGCGCCCAATGGCGCAAGAACCAGCGCGCAAAGGCGCCAGCGCCCAAAGGCGCAAGAACCAGCGCGCAAAGGCGCCAACGCCAGCGCCCAAAGGCGCCAGCGCCAGCGCCCAAAGGGGCCAGCGCCAGCGCCCAAACGCGCAAGCGCCAGCGCGCAAAGGCGCCAGCGCCAGCGCCAGCGCGCAAAGGCGCCAGCGCCAGCGCCAGCGCCCAAAGGCGCCAGCGCCCACGGCGACCGCGCCCAACGGCGCCAACGCGAATGGTGCCAGCGCCCAACGGCGCCAACGCCTTACGCGCCATGACGCCTAAGGCGCTAGCGCCCTAAGGCCAATGCCCTTGGCGCTTACGCCCTAGGCGCCATAGGCCTAGGTTCCAACGTTTAGGAGAGAGCGCCCTAGGGTGAATGCTCTATGCTATATTGGGCTCTAGGCGCGCGCGGCTTAGGCATTAAGAAGGTAGCAATCGTTAGAACTACCTGAGCTAGTTGACTTCTTGATGACATCGCAAGAGTTGGAAAGGGCATGAGGGAAAGCCTCGAGAGCACTTCGGGAGGAGTGGTTGGGTGGGAGGGCAACGAAACCCTAGCCTACTGTTCACCCAATCCCAACAAAGTCAGCAAAGAAAGATTCTTTAGTGCAATCTGTTCCTAGCGTTATAAGTCCCAATCTGTTGCTAGTGGTTTCATGGTTGACAATTGAATTAAAAACATACATGGCATTCTTATATTGTTATCAATTCGGTATCCACTCTTTGAATATATGTGAGGGACGCTATAAGAGAGTAACACTCTACGCAACCCTTCCGACGTTAAAGCGTCGAGTCTTGTTATTTTCACAGGTATACCAGATACACAACACAAGAGCATGAAAAAATATGAAGCTATTTGCAATGCAACATACATAAGCACAAGTGTAAGTTCTAATTGCAACAGGGTGGCTTACACCCTACAAAAACGCTTAGCAGAACACTCTGCCTTGGAAAACCATTCAGACCTCGATGCCAGGGCATCTCACTTGCAGCCCAGGATTTTGCTCACGAGAATCAACTGCACTCAGCCACCCTTTGTTGGCTCGCCGTACAGGGGAAGGTTGCGGCGATCCCTTCTGTGCTGCAACCCCTTCCGATGTCAGAGCCAAGCCATTATTCACCTTAGTATGTATGGGCTTGCTGACATGGCAGGGAGATGAGCTGCTGTTGCTGACATGGCGGTTGACATGGCGGTCATGGAAAATCATCTGTGTGCTCATCATGCGATCGTGGCCAATGAGACAGAGGCGATCCGGATACACGTCAATCTGGCCGAAGGCTGAGGTTCCTGTCGGGCATTCAAGTGCCTGCCAGAGGTAAGGGGGATTGGGAAGCATGAAAAATGAATTAAAATCAACCAACAGCACAATTTTTTACATCTCCACTTCACCACCAAGCACAGATTTAAAAAAATATAAAATGTATCCGAAAGAGTAGACAGCTCTAAGCACTTCATACCCATGACAACAACCAGAAAGTTTCCACTCACTGCCTCAAGAATCCGGTGGTGAATGCCCTTGTCGTCGCAGGTGTACGCTCCAAAGTGTGCATGGCCAGAAATGGCCGCCACCACACAGTTGTGCTGCTGAATGGTCGCGAGAACCTGATGAGGGACATAAAAGGGGTCGAGCAGATTAGTCAAGCGCGGATAACAAGAGGGTGAGAAATTGAGGAGGCGAAAGGGGGAAAGGGGATGGAGGAGGGGAGATGCCGGGGAGGAAAAGCCACAAAGGATAATTGATACTTCGAAAATCCAGATGAGACTCAGCTGTAGAGGAGCAGCATTCACCTTGTCATAGTTCCAGATGAGGCACGTGGAGGTGGGAAGGGCGTTGGGCTCCACAGGCAGGTGACAGCAGATGATCACCGTCTCCCCACACTCATCGCTCTCCCTCAACACCCCCTCCAGCCACCCCAGCTGCGTCTCACTCACTCCCCCATTGAACTTCAAAAACCGCCGCTGCATCCCCACCATCCCCTCTGGGCTGTTCTTCTCCTCATTCGGATTCTGCCGCCCGAGAATCTCCGCCGCCAGCTCAGCGTGCGGGTGGCCGGACGGCCAGCCGATCATGCTGATGTCGTACGGGTCGAGGACGACGAGACGGAAGCCGGGGAAGGGGGAGAAGTGGTAGTAGGAGCGGTGGTCGGCGGAGGGCGGCATGGCAAGCAGCTTGTTGAGGGTTTTCCGGGGAAGATTGTACAGGCAGTGGTTGCCTGCAGGGGTGGGTGGATACAGGAAATTTCACACATTGAGCAAAGCTGCATTGAGCAATGATGCAACAATGCTGCAAGGAGCAGAAGAAGATAAACGAGATAAATTAGCAATGATACACCTGCCGCGCGGAGCATACCTAGCATGTGGTACACAGGTCCGTTGGTCAACTTGCCGAACTCGCCCAGAACCTGCAATGGAGAGGTTGGCGGGGAGGCGAAGAGATGGAAGCAGGCGGATAGAGCCACAGGCGGAGAAGGGGAAGGGAGAAGGAGAAAGGGAAGGCATTGAGTCGATCTGAGCATGAGATCGGGGAAAGGGAAGCTTGACGAGGCAATGCAGTGGGGAATGGGATGGGAGAGCGGTAAGAGCACGGCGTGCATTAGATGTGGTGCTGAGGCAAGGGAAGCTATGAGGCGTTTCTCCTGGAGATTCGGCGAGTGCTGGAGTATTACCGTTTGAAAGGCCTCGAGCGATTTTTCGCGAGGGCACAGTCCGTCGACGAGGTCGCCGAAATGCACTGCGAAGGAAATGTGGTTCGTCTCGTGGTTCCAGTCGCGAACCGCCCTCTTCACCACTGCCAAATCAGAGTCAGCCAACCGTCGCGTGATGCGTGTCAGAACCATGCTAGAAAAGCTTGTCGGAAAGAATATGCGATGCTCAACTACTTCCGACGGCATTAAAACATCGGAGGACAAAAGCGAGAGCCAGCAGGAAATAATAAAATAAATCCTGCTGCCATCAAGAAAACGGAAAAAGAAGTTTCCCCACCTTCTAAGCTGTGTCGGTAGAATCGAGGGATGCCAAGGAACGAATGTCCGTCGTCGATATCGGCGTACTGCACGTCCGTCATCACGCCGAACGAAAACAGCGGTTTCTTCCCCTCCGCGTCCTCCCTCTGATAAAAATACGACCCGGCCACAGACGGTCCGAGCGCCCTCCGCTCCGCAATCAGCAGCTGCTGAATATTCCACCGATCGCGGCTGGCGCGCCGCATGAGACGCTGCTTGTTCTGGCGCTCCGGGTCGGTGCCGTTCCCGCGGTTCTCCTCGCAGTTCTCGCTTTGAAGATGCCGGATATGGTGGGGGCCATCGTCGTCGGAGCAACTGCTGCTGCTGCTGCCGCCAATCCTGCTGCTGCCGCTGTTCCCGCTGCTGCGGCTGTGCGACGACCCGTCGTCCTCTTGCGACGAGTCGTCGCAGTCGCCGTCGTCAACGGCTGTCGGCGACCATTCCGGCCAATCATCGTCATCGCAGCTCGAGCCATTCTCCGCTGCGGCCTCGAGAAGCTCTTTCTCCCGGAGAGCCGCGGTCTCAGCTTCTTTCGCGCGCTGCTGGAAGAGCGCGAGAAAATCGTTGGTCGGCTCGAGAGCACGAGGCGGACGGGGATTGTACCCGAGCGGAAAAGCCGGGGCGAAAGCCGGAGGTGCGGAGGGCATCCGCGAGGGGAATTCGACTAACGGTGACGACATGTTCTTTGACGGAAATGGCTGACGTAGAGGAATATGTTTCCGTCGCTGAAATAGCTCCTTGTAAGGGCGGAACAATTCAGAACAGGTAATTTTGCTCTTAGTGTGATAACAATGACAAGTGACTGCGGATAAGGATGTTTCTTTGCTCCTCCTTTGATTGTTCGGTCTCTGACCAGTGAATGGCAGAAACGTGTCTCAGTGGGGTCTGAGAAAATGAGGATAAAATTCTTGACGATAAAAACGGATACTCCAAGCGGAATTGTCGGTAGAGAAAGTTACTACCGCAAGATTGAAAGAGAAGTAACCGGAGTATGGTTCAGTCACAACGCCAAGACAGAAGGGAGCAACTGAACTCTGTATAGCCGCTTATGTACAAAGGGGGCTCGGCAACGGTCTACCAAACTCTCTCAATTTCAACGAGCTCCACTGATGTCGTTCAGACGGAAATGTGGGTCACAAACATCACAGTAACTGACGCTGCAACTAAGGAAACTCAACTCAAACCCTATCATTAAGGCGTGTAAAGAAGAAACAAAGATTAGGAGCACGAGGGAATAAGAACAGCGAGAGGACAGGGGGTTTGACGGAAGAGAGGCGATTGGAAGGTGCGCCAACAAAGCAGGACAGCACCAGTGGGAAAAACCCCGCCAGCTAGGGAGCGCGAATGGTGGCCGAGGGAATTTGGTCTTCCAGTCACGCTGGTGTGTCGCATGCGTGGCAACAATGGCGGCGCGTGGTTGCTTTGCCCTTTGCGGGCAGATGCATGCGAGGAGAATGCTGCGGCTCCCAGCCCCTGGGAGTTGACACACTTGAGAGATGTTTCGCACAGGCACGAGCTCAAGCGGGCACGAGTTTCAGCAGGCGCCCTGGAATGTCCCAGGTCTTTTTAAAGCTCCCACTGGTGTGAGAACTTAGTGAGCATGTGTATTATCCTGGAGCGCTTCACACAAAATATTGCGGCATGGGTTTTGCTCGAGTTGCCCCAGAATGAATGTGGCTGACGCCGAAATTTGCTTGCCAACTGAATACAGGTAGGATCCAAGTCAGCATCGCCGCTTTCCGGCCCGCTTTTGGGGCGATCTGCGTGAGAGATGACGTTCGTGTGACTGTGTCCACGTGAAGTCTTGGCAAGCGTGTGATCAAGCTCGGCCATCTCAGCGCAGCGGGATTTCCTCCACAGATCTTGCCGACCAAAATGTCGTACCCAATGAAGTGGACAACTAACACGCATCATATGTTCGCGCGTGCGACAAAATAGGGAGGCAGATTTGCACCAAGTTGACAGCGACAAGTAAAGTACACATACAGTTTTCGTTATCAAAACTTGCACTATGTACATTATGCAATTCAATGAGATAACACATGACAACTTCACCACCCCGTTCTCCTTCCAGGTTGCATCTTCTTCAACTGCTCTTGCAGCATAGACACTTCTTTTTTCAGTGATGTTGCACTCCTAGCCTCGGTCCGAACCCTACTTAATTCTTGCTCCAATGATGTGACTTTCTTGTTGGATGCTTGAAGCTCCTTGCGCACAGTTTCCACATCGACCTTCCCTTGTCTCTCTGCGAGGGATATAGACTGGCACAATAAAGGGTCAAAAGAAGGGGGGGTGGGGGGGGGGGGGGGTGAAAACAAGCAAAGAAATAAAAGGAAAGAGAACAAGGGGTGGTGAGGAGAGAGCGGGTGGTATGAAACAAGCTGAAGGTTGGGTGTAAGTATTTGGCACAACTCAGCATAAGGGATGAAAAAGTTGGGCTCTTGATGGGCTCAACGTGGGAGAAAAGCGAAAAAGGTTCTAAAAATTTATAACAGTTGGGCATCAATTTCTCACCTTCTCCAGCATGTCGAGCCGTCGGGCCATCACCTGCCCCTCCTGCCTCATCTCCACCACCAGCTGGCACGCCGCCCGCAAATGCCCCTCCACCCGCTCTCTACAGTGCTTTGCCACGTCCTTTTGCAGCAGAGGCAGTGTGCACCCCATAGGGGCGTACGGGCAGGAAACAGATTTCATCCCACAGTCCGTCGCACAGTGCCTCTCCATCCCCGCTCGTGCTATTGTCAGTCTACACCCCTGCCGGCACGGCAGCATCTTAAGGGGGCACTTCTTATCGTGTACACCCATTCGGTACCGCGACACCCGCTCCCAGCAGGGCGCGTTTGCACACGGGACCTCCTCAAACGGGCACCGTTCCCGGTGCGAATCTAGCCCCGCCACAGTGCCAAATTGTGCCGAGCAATGCGCGGTACCCGCGGCATCAACGCGGCGAATCAGCGACTGTGCAAGGTTGATCCTTAAAGCCTTGTCAAGCAGGTCCGATTCTTCCAGCTGCTGAGCTAGAGACGCCACCTTATCTTCAGTATATTCCACGCGCCTGAAGGCAGATGAAAAGCGACTCAGCAAGCTCTGGCGCTGGGCCACAAACTCGTCTAGAAGAGCCTGAATGGTGGTAACCACAGGAGTGTTGCACGGCTGCTTCTCCTCTCCATTCTGTTTCAACTGCTGCACTGCTGACACCGAGGCTTCATTCCTTGAACTACTGGCTGCAGCGTCTGTTCCTCCCTCCCCTCCTACTCCTCCATTCCCCCCCTTTTCTCCCTTTTCCTCCTCTCCCCCAAGCCCATGCCAGACCCCAGTCCAAGCCTCGGTAACATCAACAGCAGCAGGAGTCACAGCAGCAGTGATCAGGCTCTTAGTGCGGGAGTCGAGGAACGTGAGCAGCTCGCCTTTGACTGCCTCTGCTGCTTCTAACGGGGATGGAGGGGAGGTGAAGAGAGTTACCGAGCTCTCTAATTGGTCGATTGTGGCCGCTGCTATGGCAGGAAGCAGCCTGGAAGCCACGGCTCGGACCTGAGAGATACACACAAGAGGGGACGGAGAAGCGGGAAGGGGTTACATCAGTATGAGAAGTAACATGCGGACCAGTTACACAAACAGCAACCGGGTATCTGAAAGCAACTATCTTGCCAGATACCTCCAGTATGGTAGTGTGGGGAGGGAGGGGAAAATGGAATGGGCTTGCCTGACTGACCACCAGCGCAACCGAAAAATGATTACAGGTAGCACTCTACACATGCTGCATTTTTAGCAGTGATCTTTTGTGGAAAGATAAACACACTACACGTAATGCACTTTGCACCTGCTCCACATCTGAATTGGGACACTGAACGCTCCCCAGAGGGTCTGTAGCCGCCGTTACACCGATCCAATACACAAGCCCAGACGCTGCTGCTGCTGCCCCCCCTGACCCCAACTGGACCTCCGCTCCCCCTGGCTCCCCCCCAGCCTCCCCTATTCCCGCTTCCGCCTCCGCCTCCCCCTCCAAACCCCCGTTTCCTTCTTCCCTCCGCATGGCTCTCCCCCTTTCCCCTTCCCCCGCATCCGCGGAAGCGCGCCTTTCTCCTCCCCCGTTTCCCCCTGTCGCCCCCGCTAGTGCCTCGAGCTCCACTTCCCGCTGCGCCGGTGACTGTACGGAGGGGGAGAGCGGAGGTGACAGATCCGGAGGTGACAGATCCGGGGGTGACAGATCCGGGGGTGACAACGGCGAGGGGAGGTCTTCCTCGAACGGCGACGACGGAAAGAGTGAAAACGCGGCAGCTAATATCGAGGGTGAAGAACTGACGGCGGATAAGGTTGGCTGCGGCGATGCTGCTGCTGCTGCTGATGATGACGATGCTAGTGCTGATGCTGACGTGGCTGAATGTAAAGGTGCTGCGTGTGGTGACGTGGAATAGGCAGGCTCCAAGGAACCGGAAACTCGTTCAGTTCCAGCGATACCCGCGTTACTGTCACAAACTGGTACAGTCACACCAGGAGACCTCGCGTGATCGCGCTTCGACGGATCAGTCGATCCTGAACCGCCTATTGCATGAATTCCTGTCATTTCCTCCATTACAGTCCCCTCCGCTAGAGGAATATCGTGGTATTCCTCCGCGTGCTCTTCCGTTGTCCCCGGTTTAAAATCTCGAGACTCCGTCGTTGCGATCCCGTCGGTGCAAGCGACATGATCCGAATCTCCGACATGATCTGCGGAGCCGCCTTCGCGACTGAAATCTGTCAATTCCGCGGTTGGCGCGGCTTCCGGTGTCATATGGGAGCGTTCTGGCAGGTGCGAAGGAGAAATTACAACGAAGAAATCACGTGACGGTTGGAACCAGTCAAGCGACACCGCGATTAAGGGTAATGAAACGGAATTCGCCAGCCTCACTAATACTAGGCAAGTGCCTGCCTGAATGCTTCAAACGGGATTCATGCTGACAGAATTATCACTTTGGCTGGGGAAGCTTGGGCCTCCTGACTCGCTTGAGAGAGACTCGGCTTGATGTCTCATAGAAACATATCATGACGGGAAACCCGAAGTAACGGGAAACGGGAAACCCGACATCTCAAGTTCCGATATCATGTATGGTGCAAATTGGTAGAACATTTTGTTTCATTTATGAGAATGTCGGAGCAATTATTAGTGCGTACAGCACATTTCCGTCTCGCAATGTGTCCCCCCATCCACGAACATGTTCGAATCGAATCGAACCCACCAGCCCCAACAGTCAGACAACCATTCGCTCACCGCAAAATGCGGCCATTCATGCTATCTTCCCGTCTCTCCGCTGTATCCCCTCCCCTCGTATCTTTCCCCGCATCCCCCGTAATTCTCACTGCGCAGCTGACTCCTCAATCCTTCCGCCACCCTCTTCCGCCAATGTTGCCCCCTTCAATCCGCGTCCTGAATCCCCGCCCCTCTGCGCAAGTGCCAAACCGCGCAATTTTCCGTCTCCCGGCTGCGCGCGGCGGCGCGCAGAGGGCATACAGCGCGGGAGCAGGAGGCGGCGATGGAGGAGCGGAGGGGGAGTCCGGCTCCCCTGAATCCGAGGCGCGGCGGCTTGCGCTTGACGACGCGGTGCGGGCGGAGATGAAGGCTCGCTCGGAGCTCGCGCTTGCGGCGATGGTGGAAGGCTCCGGTGGAGCGTCTGCCGCGGCGGGATTCGCGCAAGGAAGCGCCCCGGACGCGCCTGGGAACGCGGCGGGAGATGCGGGAGGGAACGGCGGCGCTGGTGACGGCGGCGCGTGGAAGTGGGCGGTTCGGAAGGGCGTGTGGGACGAGCTTGAGGCGCGTGACGTCGCGCGACCACCGCGCCCCGTGCACCACCGGATTCCCAACTTTGAAGGGGCGGACAAAGCTGCTGCCATGGTATGGTGGGGAGTCGTGGAACTGGGGGAAAAACGGAGAACGGGGGAGGGGGGGAGGGGGGGGAGGGGGGAGTTCGGGGGAGGGGGAAAGGGGGGAGGGGC
Source organism: Closterium sp. Naga37s-1 (assembly GCA_947471745.1). Lineage (NCBI taxonomy): Eukaryota > Viridiplantae > Streptophyta > Zygnematophyceae > Desmidiales > Closteriaceae > Closterium > Closterium sp. Naga37s-1. The sequence goes on from CANJKZ010000536.1 coordinate 149,506, forward strand.
AGGGGAAGGTGAGACCACCACGCCCTGTGCACCACCGTGTACCCAACTTTGACGGGGCAGACAAAGCTGCTGTTATGGTGGGGATGGGCAGCGGGGGAAGGGGAAGGGGAGAGGGGAGAGGAGAGAAGGTGAACCCCGGCACACTAGTAGTTCCCACTTTCTCCTTTCCCTCTCCTCTCCTCCTCTCCTCCACCCACACCCCCTCCCCCGCAACTTGAACCCCTTACCAGCTCGCATCATTACTGAAGTGCCAGGCAGCACGGTGTGTGAAGGTCAACCCCGACACTTGATGAAATAAATCCCTCCTCCCCCACCCCAACCCCCAACCCCCCCTCCCCCGCACCTCAACCCCTTTACCAGCTCGCATCATTACCGGAGTTCCAGGCAGCAGGGTGCGTGAAGGTCAACCCCGACACGCCTCAGAAGGCCGTGCGCCTCGCGGTGCTGGAAGGTGTGTTGTGCAGCGAGCAGGAAGCATTCGTGCAGCTGTGCGGTCGTGTGCGGTGCAATTGACATGTAGTCACACTCCACACTGTGCTGGAACTGGAAGGTGTGTTGTGCAGCGAGCAGAGCACAGGCATAGGCTATGTAGCATAGGCAGAGGCACACTGCCGTACTGTGCTCCAGAGCATAGGCAGAGGCACACTGCCGTACTGTGCTCCAGAGCATAGGCAGAGGCACACTGGGGTACTGTGCTCCAGTGTGGCAGGCTGGCAGCCGATGCAGTGTGGTGAGGTGCGTAGGCTGCTTTTGAGTCGACTCAAATGTTGCATAGCCTGCTCGCTGCATAACAACCTTCAGACCCTTTTCAGCGGGCAGGAGCATAGGCATTGGTTTTCCAAGCAGTAAAAGGTAACAGTAAGTCGATTTTTGAGTCTACTCAAAGGTAACAGTCATTTGTGCAGAAACTTTTGCGCTTCCCTGCTAACCCACCCCATGCATTGAGGTGTATTTTGAGGCGCCTCAAAATAAACCTTTGCGCTTCCCTGCTAACCCACCCGAGCCCCACCTGCGAACCGGTTTCTTCTCCCGCCTCTCATGCTTCCTAGTACCTTACCCCTATACCCACCCGTCGCTTTTCTCCTTCCCCGGCTGCCCTGCCCCGTCCACCCCCATCCAGGCCTCAAGCTCCTGCTCACCCCCCAGCCCCGCCTGCGAACCGGCTTCTTCTCCCGCCTCTCCACCGACCACATACCGCCCGACCAGCTGTTCACCCCCACTCTTCCCCCTCTGCTCCCCCTCCCATCCAGCCAACAAGCTCCTGCTGACCCCCCAACCGCGCTTACGAACCGGCTTCTTCTCGCGCCTCTCTGCCGCCCACATACCGCCCGACCAGCTGTTCACCCCCACTCTCACCCACTCTCACCCCGCCCCAACTTCCCCCCCCCAGCCAACAAGCTCCTGCTGACCCCGCAACCTCGCCTCCGCACTGGTTTCTTCTCGCGCCTCTCTGCCGCCCACATACTGCCCGACCAGCTGCTCGCCGCCTGCACGGCGGCCGGCGTGGCTCGGCACGGAGTGCCGGTGGCACTAGAGGACAAAGTTGGCGTGGATATGGTGGTGCTGGGGTCCGTTGCTGTTGACCCCACGACTGGTGCCAGGCTGGGGAAGGGCGAGGTGAGGGAAGGCGAGCGAGAGATGTTTTGCCTCATGGATTGCGGCAGATGTTGCCTCAATCATTGCCCCATGCATTGCACCATGCATGGCAGCATGCGAGTTGGGGTGGATACTGTGGTCCTGGGGTCTGTTGCTGTTGACCCCACGACTACTCCCTCCTCTGTGTTATACACCCATGCGTCAATCCCCAACCCACAGGGCTTTGCAGAGTTGGAGTATGGCATTCTGAGGTGGATGGGGGCAGTCACTGACGACACTGCTGTGGTCACCACCACCTGCTCTTACCGCACCGCACCACGTGCTACTCCCTCCTATGTGCTATACACCCATGCGTCAATCCCCAACCCACAGGGCTTTGCAGAGTTGGAATATGGCATTCTGAGGTGGATGGGGGCGGTCACAGACGACACCCCTGTGGTTACCACTGGTGAGCCCGCTGACTCAACACAATGCTTGCTTCGCGTCTACTAGGCAGTCACCGAGGTTGGTTCAATGCCACACACCTTGGCTCTAGCGGGGGCTTTGCAGAGTTGGAGTATGGCATTCTGAGGTGGATGGGGGCGGTCACAGACGACACCCCTGTGGTTACCACTGGTGAGCCCGCTGACTCAACACAATGCTTGCTTCGCGTCTACTAGGCAGTCACCGAGGTTGGTTCAATGCCACACACCTTGGCTCTAGCGGGGGCTTTGCAGAGTTGGAGTATGGCATTCTAAGGTGGATGGGGGCGGTCACAGACGACACCCCTGTGGTCACCCCTGGTGAGCGCACCCTTGATGAGGTCGAATCGGTTGTTACATCAAATTGGCTCAGTAGTCACCTTGAGTCGCGTCAACAATGGTCACATTGGATCGTCGAACCCGAACCCCAGCCCACTTACACTTACACCGCACATAACTCCCTCCCACCATTACTCCCTACTTAACCCCCCCCTGCAATACACGACTGTCAGCTAGTGGCAGCAGGCGCCATCCCATCCCAACCAGCAACCTGGGGCAGCACGACCTGCCGGTTGACATCATCTGCCCGTCCTGTGCCATGGGATTGCACTCATACTTCTCACCCCAACCCCACCCCACTTGAACCCTGCAGTGCATGACTGTCAGCTAGTGCCGGCAGGGACCATCCCAAGCAGCAAGCTGAGGCAGCACGACCTGCCTGTTGACATCATCTGCCCTTCCCGTGTGGCTGTGCCGTGTGTTGTGACTCCCTACCCCAACCCACCACCAGTGCACGACTGCCAGTTGGTGGCAGCAGGGGCCATCCCAAGCAGCAAGCTCAGGCAGCACGACCTGCCTGTTGACATCATCTGCCCTTCCTGTGCCCTGTGCCTTGTGTTGTGACTGCTATCATACTCCATTCTCCCTACCCATTCCCCCCACCTGTACCTCCTATCCCACCCATAACCCCAATCCCACCCATCAGTACATGACTGTCAGTTAGTTGCAGCAGGAACCATCCCCACCAGCAAGCTGAGGCAGCACGACCTGCCTGTTGACATCATCTGCACGCCCACTCAGATCATCCGGGTTTCCAGCAAGATTCCTAAACCCTCAGGTGAGGCACTACAGGTGAGATGCTTCAGGTGAGTTGTCGTCGGTAACCCGTGCGCACAACCAAATCACGACTTGCCCGTCGACATCATCTGCTCAGGTGAGAGGCTCAGGTGAGAGGCTCAGGTGATCAGGTGGGCGTTCAGGTGAGACGGTTGGGTGACGTGTGAGGGGGCATTTTTAACCCTGCCCCCTCCGTCCACCCCTGTTATCCCCTCATTTACTCCAGGCATCATTTACTGGCATGTGCTGTGCCCCCCGAAACTGGCCCAGAAGCTGGCTCAGATTCGCATCTTGCAGCAACTCAAGGCCACCCCATTCCCACCTATCCACAACCCCTTATCACCACTTTCCACCCATGTCCGCCCCTTTACACCCTCCAGGCATCTATTGGCACCTGCTCTCTCCTCAAAAGCTAGCTCAGATCCGAATAATGCAGCAACTCAAAAGCACCCTGTTTCCACCAATTCAGAACACCTTATCCTCCCTTTCCACCCCTTACCATCCCTTTCCACTCTACACCCTGCAGGCATCTACTGGCACCTACTCTCCCCCCAAAAACTAGCTCAGATTCGCATCCTGCAGCAACTGAAAAGCACCCTTGAAGCACAGACAGGCGCCGCCCTCCCGCTGGGACCAGACGAGGAGCTGCCGCCCGTTGCCGCTCGGCACGGGAAGGGGGGCCAGGGAAAGGAAGGGGGAAAGGGTGGGGGGGAGGTGGGGGAGAGAGGAGGGGTGGGGAGGGGGAGGGGGGGGAGGGAGAGGGAGAGGGGAGAGCAGGGGAGGGGAGGGGAGGCGGAGTGAGAGAAAGGTGTGGAGGAGGGGGAAAGAGAGTGAGCAGCGAGCAATGCTCCAGTTGCCAACGTCCAAATGCTTCATATTTCCTGGTGACTTTTGAGTCGACTCAAAAGCCACAATGCTCCAGTTCCCAATGTCCAAATGGTTCCTATTTCCTTTTTGTGTTTGTTCTTCATGTTAAAATTTTGGTGAAGGTGCTACTGTGTCTGCTCTGCTGAAGGGGTAAAAAATCCCAAGCAAAATTGAATGAATCACTTGGCAACAAATTGGCTTCTAGCATTTTAAACTTCAGCCGTTAAAGCTCAAGGCCCAAATTGCAGAGCGCGCGGGACAAGCTTACTAAAGTTGATCGGAGTGCTTTCTGAGTGTTGTTTTGGTTGCGAATTGTGGTTACGAGAAGTGCGATGCAATTTGATTGGCCATCAATTTTTGGACGAATCGGAAAGCAGGAAACACCAAGAATATTGTGAGTGCAATTTGGGACTCGAGAACCAGAACCGAGTTGCTTCCTGGGGTTTGCTGAGTCAGCGAAAATTCTGACTGTGTAGCGAGAAGCTGCGCGAAACTAAACACACCAACTTCAAACAAGTCAACCTTCCTCTCACGCTACCCAAAGGTCAACCTTACTAAGGTTGAACAATTTGGGCCTTGAGCTTTAATGAGTTGGCAACAAGTGCCCCTGCCCACACAACTCTCTTGCCTTTGCCCTCCGAGGACAAATGCCCTAATGTAGCCAGCCAGAGCTATAAAGTATGGACAATGGATGGATCCAGCTGACGACATTCTTCCACATGCATCCCATCTCTTGTTGCACCACCACCAGCAGCCAGGACCAGGATCCCTTTTGAGGCGCCTCAAAAGTGATGTAGCCAGAGCTATGAAGTATGGATAATGGATCCAGCTGATCACATTCTTCCACATGCATCCCATCTCACCCTCACCCTCACCCCTCCGCCACTCCTCTTATCCTCTCCATCAGTTCAGCCTGCTCGCCTGCCCGTGTGCCAGAGGGGTGCGCCCATTCACCCCTCTAGTGCGGCCCCAGCTTCGATCCTCTGATGCCCTGCTTCCAGTCGCCCCCCCCACTGCCATTCACCAACCTGCTCTCGCCCCCTCCCCCCCCCCCCCCTCCTCCCCTGTGGTGCTCTGGCAATGCTGTCGGTGGTGCTTTTGAGTCGACTCAAAAGCAGAACCAACCTGCTCCAACCTGCTCTCGCACCAACCTGCTGTCAGTGGTGCCGGTGGTGATGATGCAGTCAGACGGGAGGGAGGGAGGGAGGGAGCAGGTGGATGGGATGAGAGTGTGATTTGATGGGAGCAGGGAGATGTGTTTTGAGGCGCCTCAAAACAGGAAGGCGGCAATGCTGTCTGTGGTGCCGGTGGTGACGATGCAGTCAGACAGGAGGGCTGCCAGGGAGGGAGGGAGGGAGGGAGGGAGGGAGGGAGGGAGGGAGGGAGGGAGGGAGGGAGGGAGGGAGGGAGGGAGGGAAGGAGCAGGTGCAGATGGGGAGTGTGTGATGGGGGAGAGGGGGAAAGGCCGCAACGCTGTCAGTGGTGCCGGTGGTGACGATGCAGTCAGACGGGAGGGCAGGGAGGGATGGATGGAGGGAGGGAGGGAGGGAGGGAGAGCGAAGGGAGGGAGCGGGTGGAGGTTGGGTGAGTCAGCGCAAGTGATGGCATCTCAGTGCCCCTGGTGATATGACTTGACGCCTCCCCACCCCGGCCCATCAAACTCATGACGGAGCCAGGCGGCTGCCCCAGCGTCCACAGTGCCCAGCGACAGCATGGCAGTCAGGAACAAGCAACGGACACTCATAGCACTGGGGGCCGCATGCATCACCTCCCCACCTCGGCCCATCAAACTCGGCCATGAGACGTGTCCCCACAGCGCCCATGACGGATCCAGGCGGCTGCCCCAGCGACAGCATGGCAGTTAGGACCAAGCAACGGACACTCATAGCAGAACGACAGTCAGAATGCCCATGACAGAGTGACAACGAGCAATGGACACTCATAGCACTGGAGGCTGCACAGCCAGCATGGCAGTCAGGGTGGCAGTGGCAGAGAGTGCGGCAGAGAGTGAGAGTGGGAGCATGAGTGTAGCGGGATTCAAGGCGCACGGGGGTCGAGGCGGCGTGGGGACGGCAATGCGCATCCGCGGCACTACGCCGCAGATTGGGGAAGCCATAAGATGCAAGGTCATGAGAAAGGTAGGAACCATGAAAACTGTTACAGATCTAAACTGCAAGGCGATGACCGTCGAACGTCTCTTTCGCTGCGCGGATCCTTGATATGGTAGCTGCGCTGATCCGTCAAGCCGATGATTGCTCCGCTGATTGCGCTGATTGATGCGCGGACAGTTGCGCCAGTCGTTTTGCGAATCGCTCCGCTGATGGTTGCACCGATCGTTGCGCTGACCGCTGGGTTGAGCGCGGCGCTGATCGTTCCGCTGCTTGCGCTATTAGTTGCGCTGATATTGCGCTGACCGTTGCGCTGATCGTCAGATCGCTCCGCCGTGCGACGGAACCAACGGCCGTGTCGTAACTCATTCTAGCTGTAACACTCATTCCAGCTGTAACACTTCAGGATGTACCGAAAGCTGGACATAACGAGTCTATCTTCGCACTAAGCCAGTCAGTCAAGCGATAGCTTGGGAAGCTATACCGGGATTCTGCGAACGAGTGTTTTAAGGTCAAGATTATCGAGAGTAATATCGAATTTCAACCAGAGCCTGCAAATAAGTCTACTAAGGTGAATGGTCTCAGAACGATTTGAGGCAACCACAGTCATGAGATTAATTGCTGCTGGAGACACGAGGTTTGGAGTTAGGAACTCAGGAGAAACTACGAAAAGCGTAACTTTCATGTCCTAGCCACATTTTTCAACTAATAAGTTTCACGACAGAACTCCGTCCAAGGTGCCATTCATACGAGAGTACAGAGTAATTCATTATATAGAGAGGCACAAGTCAGAACCGAGAGTCGTTGCTAAGCTATCTAAGCTCCCTAAGCCAAGCGTAAACAGATCCAGTTGAGCCTCCACAGCAGCGCCTCGACTCCAAAGCAGCTTGAATATCTTCTTATCTTCTAGCCTTCACAGCAGCTTGAGTCTTGACTGTCTTCTGATCTTGTCTTCTTGACCCCTCTTGGCCGTCAGAGGCAAATGCCCCTGACGTTACACCCACGCACCACGATGAGGTGAGGGTCATTCGCGTGGGGCTTGGGAGGGAGGGGGGGGGGGGGGGGGGAAGTGCTTGGGGGGGAAGCGGTTAAAATTTGTGACGGGCAGATCAAAATAAACACCTCGAATTTGACGATAGGTTCCCCGTTGATTGTTGTCAGAATGCTGTCAGAATGACGGCCAGCCGTCAAGAGGACAGCCAGCCGTCAATAGGCATACCTGAACGCACCTTTACCACCCAAACCTGAACGCCCGTGTGTGTGTGCCTAATCGAGTCTGTCTAACGCTCCTAAACGTTCTGTACCCACTAGCACACCTCTTATAGGCCTGGCGTTTGCGCTGGATGCTCCCGCTTGCGCCAAAACTGCAGGAAGGGCGGGCCGGGAGGGGAAGTCAAATTCCACCTCGCTCCTTGCTCCTTGCTCCTCGCTCCAGCCAGCTCCTCGCCGCGCTCCACGTGTGTGGAGCCTCCCTCGAGACCAACTTACCTGCACCACAGACGACAAAAAAAAGACCATTAGTCATTTTGAAAACGAAACAGCGCGCTAAAAGCGAGAAACATGCGGAAGCGTGACAGAGAGAGAAGCGCAAAAGGCGACGAGCGGAAAGGTGAAGAGACGACGGGACGAAATGACCACCACAGCAGAGAGAAGCGCCGTCACTCACCGTGCGCCGCGGTGCGCCGTGCTCTGATGTCCCGCCGTTTGCTCCTGCTCCCGCTCCCGCTAGTCCTGCGCTAAAAGAGAGCAAACGACAAAGGAAGTTAGAATCTGGAAAAAATGAAGAAAATAACTGAAACTGAAACTTACCAAGAATGAGAAGTCCTCGTAGCTTGACCTCCCGTCGCCGCCAGCGCCGTTGCTCCCGCTCCCGCTAGTCCTGCGCTAAAAGAGAGCAAACGACAATAGAAGTTAGAATCCGGAAGAAAAAAGGAAAGGAAACTGAAACTGAAACTTACCAAGAATGAGAAGTCCTCGTAGCTTGACCTCCCGTCGCCGCCAGCGCCGTTGCTCCCGCTCCCGCTAGTCCTGCGCTCAAAGCGAGCAAAGGACAATAGAAGTTAGAACATGGAAAAAATAAAGAAAATAACTGAAACTGAAGCTTACCAAGAATGAGAAGTCCTCTTAGCTTGACCTCCCGCCGCCGCCAGCGCCGTTGCTCCCGCTCCCGCTAGTCCTGCGCTAAAAGAGAGCAAACGACAATAGAAGTTAGAATCTGGAAAAAATAGAGAAAATAACTGAAACTGAAACTTACCTAGAATGAGAAGTCCTCTTAGCTTGACCTCCCGCCGCCGCCAGCGCCGTTGCTCCCGCTCCCGCTAGTCCTGCGCTAAAAGAGAGCAAACGACAATAGAAGTTAGAATCTGGAAAAAAGAAGAAGAAAATAACTGAAACTGAAACTTACCAAGAATGAGAAGTCCTCGTAGCTTGACCTCCCGTCGCCGCCAGCGCCGTTGCTCCCGCTCCCGCTAGTCCTGCGCTTAAAGAGAGCAAAAGACAAAGGAAGTTAGAATCCGGAAGAAAAAGGAAAGGAAACTGAAACTGAAACTTACCAAGAATGAGAAGTCCTATTAGATTGACCTCCCGTCGCCGTCAGCGCCGTTGCTCCCGCTCCCGCTAGTCCTGCGCTTAAAGAGAGCAAAAGACAAAGGAAGTTAGAATCCGGAAGAAAAAAGGAAAGGAAACTGAAACTGAAACTTACCAAGAATGAGAAGTCCTATTAGATTGACCTCCCGTCGCCGCCAGCGCCGTTGCTCCCGCTCCCGCTATTCCTGCGCTAAAAGAGAGCAAACGACAATAGAAGTTAGAATCCGGAAGAAAAAAGGAAAGGAAACTGAAACTGATACTCACCACGAAAGAGGGAGCCGTCGGCGCCGTTGGGATGCGCCGCCAAGCGCCTCGGTAGACGCGCCTTCCGCCCGGGGTACGCGCCGTCCACCAACAGCCCGCGAGACGCGCCATTCACCCGGGTTACGCGCCGTCCGACCGCGAGAGACGCCGTCCGTCCGCGAGACGCGCCATCCGCCCGCGAGACGTGCCCGAAGAAGCTTCACCAGCTGGTAGCGAATCGATGAAGCGCCGCCAAGCGCTTCCGTGAGACCCGCTGCGCCATTCGTCCGTCAAGGCGCTGCTCTTAGCGACTAGCCGCGTCGCCGAGCGTAGTAGGGTCGTGGAGCCTCCACCATGTGAGCCAATGGTGGTTGACGGTAGGATCGTCGTGGTTGACGGTGGAGCGTTCGTCACCGACGGCAAAAGCATGACCTTCGATCGCCAAGGTCTGTAGAAAAAAAACACGTTAGTACTAGAAAAACGCATTGCCGAAATGATGGCATAAAGGTGTACGTTCATTACGAAAAGATAGCACGAAAAGAACTTCACTGACCTTGGCCCATCTCGGCGCATATCGGCGGCAAAGGCGCTATCGGCGGCGGCAAAGGCGCTATCGGCGACGACAATCTCGGTACTTGGGCGTTCAAGGCCGCGAGCGCTGCTCCGTCGGCGATCGTCGCTGCGTCGTCGCTTTCGAGTCGCTTTGGAGTGGCCATCTTAGGACGGTCGCCGAGGCCTGAAAAAGAGGAGGCAACAAATTAGTACTTTAAACGAAGCACTAAACTTGAAGTTACTGAAAGACGAGTGAGTAAGGGAAAGGTGGTCAAAAGTTAAACTTAGAGATGCGTCAAGTTACTGAAAGACGAGTGTGATCAAGATGAGTGAGTAAGGGAAAGGTTCACGTACCCCGATTTGGCCGACCTGTCCGCCGTTGGCGACGGCACTTTGAACTAGACGACGGTGAGAGCCAATAGGCGATCGGCGATTTGAACGCGATGATCGGCGAGAGCCAATAGACTTCGGGTTGGGCTTCAGGCTGGGCCAATCGGCGTCCAGCTTGACTTGGGTTTCAAACTTCAAACTTCAGCTCCCGTCCGTAGAAGCTTGAGCTTGACGTCTGCAGGAAAACAAGGAACGCGTTAGAAGTATTCTCAGAAGCACGTCAAAAAGGCGGAAAACGAACGATTCAGCGTAACAAAACAATGACGAAGTTGAAGAGAAATTACCGTCTCCGTGTAGGAAGGTCGGAGGGAGGTCGCACCTTGAATCAGCATCTTAAACTCGTTGAAGAAACTTGAAGCTGAAGCTCTTTTCGAGACGAGCTTGGAGCGAAGACGCGACTCGCATCCGGAGCTCGGGCCAACGGCGATGGTGACAATCCGAAGTTCACTTGGGCTTGAGGTTGGGCTCATCACTTGGGCTTCAGGTTGGGCTTGAGTGAGCTCGAAGCGCCAGCGACGGTAGATGCTCTCATCCGGTTTTGAAGTGCGACCAGAAACGGATAAGGAGGTCGTCTGCAGAAAAACTAAGAGCGAGATGTGAAAAGGATTTAAAAAGAAGTCGAACTATTTTTTGCGGATCTGGAAAACACAATAAATAGTCCTTACCTCCACTCGATAGTCATTCTGTTGGAAGACTTTGCAGGTGGAGCTTGAAGATATCGGACCTTTACACCGAAGATATCGCCGGTCCGGAGCTTGAAGCATCCCGCCATTGAAGTGCAACCCGCGTTTGAAGCGTCTTCCCACTCGACCGTCTCCGTGTTGGTGACGGGGAAGAGACCGCAGCGACTTCCCTTGGAGGCAGCGACGGGGGTGGCCGCAAAGCTCTCTTCGCCGATTTGTAAATCTTAACGGCGACACTTCATGTCTCGCCAAGACGGTCGCCACGAGGTCTGCGGGAAGAAAGCAACAGGTTAGTACCTGAACAATGTTAAAAAGCTTAAGAACTTAACTGGCCTAAAACGGTTACAGGAAGAAGTCGAAAAACTTTGCACTTACCCCACTCGACCGGTGAAGACCGCCGGGGAGCGACAGTGAAGTGGTTTTTGCGGTTGCGAGAATTGTCTTCCCTGCAACAGCGACGGGGAAGGTCGGCAACAGCGTCTTGAAGCTGACGCATTTGAAGCTGAATCTCTGGCCGAGACGAGCTTGGAGCGGAGACCCCGTTGCGATATTTTCGCCGTAAGAATCCATGGCGTGGAGATATTGCAGAGATGATCCTGGCTGTGTCGGCGCTCTGATTTGCCGGGAAGATCGCGCCGTAAAACTCTCGCCGTGGAAGCTTCGTGGCGAGAAGATCTCTAAGAGAAGTCTCGCGAAGACTCGCCATGTAAATCTTGCGGAAGAAATCATAGATATTCGCGGTGTAAAGGTTGCCGCGAAAGGGTTTCGTACACGGTTCGGCCCAAGGCACTTGGCAGCTCGCTCCTCACAGGACTCTACCCACCCACCCCACCCCGACCTCTATTCTAACTCAACGCCGCTTCATGCCATGGGCTTCTCCGTGTACTAGTAACCGTGGCTTCAGGTAGCATAGTTTGCTCCGTGGAGCTTCTAGCCTGAAGTCTAATCTCATTAGGTTGGAGCTTTCAAAGTATTCTTCAATGAGTTTGAGAAGAAAATGGACGACAAAGACATAACATCGATGGTTATGCTCAGAATGGTTGCGAAGGTCGCTGCTGAAACAGAAGGAAGAAAGTGCTACTAATGAATGGATGAACGAACGAACCCAATTCAGCAATTCAGCCACTGCGGCGTCTCGTAGCGCGACTTCAGATCAAATGTGATGGGTCAACAATGGATTGAGTAATAGAAAGTTAAGGCATTAACTTAGGTGCAGTACGGTCGGACGGGGTGCCACGCTCTTGCTCTGCCAGAGTGGGAGGGAATTACTGAAACCACGCTGGGTGCGCGGTGCGATAGTAAACAGAGTGTGTTGTGAATGGGTGGATGGTGGTGGTGTAACCACCCTCAACGGTGAAGATTGCACTTGGCTGTGGCATGGGATGGAGGCGTGGTGGTGGCCATTGTCATTGGCCAATGAAATGCCCCGCCGACTAAGCGGCAGAGGACATTTCCCGAGAGCGCGTGTTGTGGCGGCTCAAACTGTGTCCCCGCCTCATCCATCCAGCCAGAACCATGTTGTACATTCATCGAACTGTACACAGTTCGGTTAAACTTGAATATTTGGTTGAAATTGTCAGTATGCAAACGAATTTTCTAAGGGCGTGTATCTCTGCTGGGGGGGTTTGTTGGGTGTGCTGGTCTGCTAAGGCAGGCTCGAACTTTCTAGGAGGTGGTTGACGTGGCGCTGTTTTTGGTTGGGTCAGCATGAGTGAGTGTTTTTAGTTTCGGCGTGAGTTGCGGGACGGCTTTGGTCTGGTTGGGGGTATTCGTCCGTGGCGCTGTGACTTGCTTCTCCTTTCTCGGGCAGCTGGGAAAACAATGGGTGGATGAGAAGAGATTTGCGCAAACCAATGGGGATGATTTGCGTTTTGACACCCTGGCACAACCACCACGGCAATTTCAACACCCGAACCTCGATTTTCCGAACCTGCCACACCTAATGCTTCTCAGCTGCCATTGTGCAGATGTGAAATATCGCGAATAATATTATTACCTCACCCTAGTTGTGTTCGGTAGTAGTTTTTCTATGTCAGATCTTAGCGCGGTAGCCGATATAAGTAGAATTCTTTGACAATGCAGCAAGTGTGTGCTCACTCCTCGGTCGTACGTACAGTTAGTCGCTTCACACGTCTATTGGCGCGCTAGCAGTATTAGATATGATCAGATATCGCAGTCTCGCTAAGACAATTTCAAGTTGCGCGCTCCAGATCTGACTTCCATTTACTTGCGTAATGCGGACAGAATCATAACGTTTGTCGGCGGACGAGTTACTATCGTCGATTTCGCACGCATCAGTCACGTAGTGCGTTTCGTCGATTAGACAGCGCGTTTCGTCTACCTCACAGCGTCGACTGTATCCTGGACGCAAGACGCGGTAAGGGAGGTGAGTGGAGGTGACGGTAATTTCCCCTCCCCCCTCCCGTTCCCGCTGTCCCCCTCATTACTTCAGGGCGTCGACGGTAACCTGTACTCGGGACGCGGAAAAGGAGGACGGGAGGTGAGCGGAGGTGAGTGGAGGGGAGAAGGACGGAAAGGATCGGCGAAAGGTCACAGGCAAAGCAGCCCCTTTCCCTTGATTCCCCTCTCCCCCTCCCCCCGTTTCCCCCCCTCCCCTTCCGCCGCTTCCCCTTATGACCCTATGACCTAGCCTATGACCTAGCCTACACTTTCACCCTATGACCTAGCCTGGAAACGTCATTCATCTCTCCGCTTCCCAGCCCTCCCTTTTCTCCCTTGGCAGGCCTAGAAACGTCACGCATCTCTCAGCTTCCCAACTCGCTCATCCTCCCCGCTCTCCCCTCATCCTCCCCGCTCTCCCCTCATCCTCCCCGCTCTCCCCTCATCTTCCTCGCTTTCCCCTCATTCCACCGCTCTTCCCTCTTCTCCCCGCGCTCCCCTCATCTCCTCGCTCTCCCCTCATCTCGCCCGCTCTCCCAAAATTTCCCCGCTTCCCCCCCATTCCCCCACTCCTCCTCTCCTCATCCTCCCCGCTCTCCCCTCATCCCCCTCGCTTTCCCCTCATCTTCCCCGCTCTCCGGTCATTCCCCCCTCTCCCTTCATCCAACCAGCTCCCCCTTCATATCACTGCCGCGCTCTATTGTTTCACTCCGTTCCTTCACTCCATATCCCCCTATTCCTTCACGCACCCTCATCTCCCCTTGTCTCACTCCGTTCTCCCTCTCTCCCCATCCTCCCCTGTTCCCCGCTTTCGGGCTCACCCCTCATCCCCTTCCCCCTCCCATGGTGATGCCTCGTCTCCCCCTCTCCCCCCCACCTCATCCACCCTTCAACTCCCTCCCCTCCCCTACCACCGACCCCTCATTTCCCTCATCTCTCACACCCCCCTCCACTCTTCCACAACCCAGCCACTCAAGTGGGTGAATTCCGTTGTTTGTGCAACACTCTCAGGCCTGCCTTCACCGCACCATTTTCTGTGAGTGTGGCTGCTTGTGTTTGCCGCATGTCATTTGACTTCTCAGCTGCCTGCTCTGGCACTGGCTGCATGTGGCGTGACTGGTTGACTTGGCAGCTACAGAAACGACTCTCTAGGTTCCTGGGCTGACGCGTGGCTGCATTTGGCAGGCCCACTAGCTCCCGCTGTACAAGTTTTGATTTACTTATATAGCCTGTTTGTGCCTACCTACCACAGTGTTGTTATTGATAAAACATTTTGGTACTGCACCAGCCTGCTATGCAATTCTGTCCACCTGTTCACATCATAATAAAAGATTATCTTGAACTTGAGCAGTTTGCAGCTTGGCAAGAAGCAACATAAGTCACGGTACAGGTGCCTGTGCTGAGTACCGGTGCTACCACACCCAGCCTTGGCTTATTTTGCACTTCGTCTCAAGAACCCTTCTCTAGCGAGCAGTGCAGAGCCAAAAGCAGCACCGGTGTTGCCTGATGGGGTCACAGGCACTCCCACCCAGGGCTGACTTTTCGAATAAAACCACTCTGATTTTTTTGGCCCCCCAATTTTTTTTAGTCTGAGGCCCATTTTCCAAAAAGTGAATACTCTGATTTCTCAGGAACCAGAGAAGTATAACTCTGAAAATTTTATAATTCAGAGACTAAGAGCGTATTCCTACGGGGCCACCTCGTATCAAGAATGGTACTCCTGCCTGTAAATTGACAAGTTCGCCAAAACCTCATATCAGTAAAAGTTGCCGGTTAACCCACATGTGCGACTCCATCAACAGCTGATGTGGCATGTTGCGACCCAGCATGAACAAGTTTGCACACTTTGCACGTTCGCGCGCGGCGCACGACTGCCACCGTGTGCAGTTTCGCATGACTGTTTGTCGGCCGCATTCACTGGACTGACGACTTCGCGTCAACTGGAACCGTGCGTCGGAAAATCAGCACGTTCACTTCTGGGTGTGCGAGCATTTTCATTGGTGCGCTGGTTCGGTCTATTCTTGATATAAGGTGTTTTATACCGTAAACAAAAGTCAATTTCATTCTTGATACGAGGTGGCCCCGTAGGAATACGCTCTAAGGCAGGTTTTCCTACTAACGAACCTTTTGCACAAGTTCGGAGGGATGGGTTTTCCTCGAAGTAACAGGTATGGCGAAGGGGAGTTCGTACTCTGTAGTATGAAAACTCATTATCCGGTAAGCAAGTTCTCTGAATTTTTCAGTATCGAAAAAACCATTAGTCTGAAGCACTCATTTTTCAAAACCAGCCAACTCTGAAAAATCAGGAATGTCAGGAAAATAGTCTGAAATTTCAGACAATCAGACTAAAATAGTCTGATATCGTCAGCCCTGCTCCCACCACTCGCCCCCTGATATGGTATCCATGTGTAGTTATTTCGCGGTGTGTCTCAAGAATCCTTCTCTAGCGAGCAGTGCAGAACCAAACGCAGCATCCGTGTTGCCTGATGGGGCCACAGGCACTCCCATCTCTCGCTCCCTTATAGCACTCCATGTAGGGTTGCCTGCGCCTCCCCCTGCGGTGTACACCCGCTTCACTGGTGGCGACGCTCCCAGGTCAGCTAATAACGAGTATGCCCTGGCCTGGTGGGGGAAGTTGGTTGGGGAGAGCAGGAGCGAATCATGCGTGTGGGCGTGATGTGATGTTGTGTGTATAGGAGCATATGGGAATGAGCAATTGAGTGTAATGGTGCTTGTGTGAGTGTATGTGACTGTAACAAGGCAGAAAAGACTAGGAAGTAATGAAGAAAGCGACTGAGGAACAGAAGCGCACCTCAATCATGGCTATGGACTCAAGAATGCCGTGCAGGAACAGAGATCGACGGAAGATTTCTAAAGTGAATGACGGAACAAGGGAGTGGGGAGCAGAAGCGCACCTCAATGGTGGCAATGGACTCAAGAATGCCGTGCAGGAAGAGAGAGTGAGATGGAACATTTTTTAGAATAGAAGGGGGACAAGGAAATGACGAGCACAAGGGAGGGAGTAATAGAAGCGCACCTCAATGGTGGATATGGACTCGAGAATGCCGTGCAGGAAGAGAGAGTGAGATGGAAGATACTAAAGTGAGTGACGGAACAAGCAAGTGGGGAGCAGAGGCTCACCTCAATGGTGGCAATGGACTCGAGAATGCCGTGCAGGAAGAGAGCGTCGTCAGCAGGGCGAGGAGTCAAGCTGCATTGAGAGAGAGAGAGCAAAGGTGTGAATTATGCAATCCAGTAATTAGTTGCTTGTGCCATCAAATGCCATGCGTGGGTGCACAGGAACAAGCCTGTATGGCACAACGCTCGGACACAGACAGACGCACTGAGAACAAGCATGCGATAGGTTGTAGATAGGTTTGGATCCGAGGCTGCACACTCACCGAGGCAGCAGGTCAGGGTCGGACACGGGGAACCTCTCCCCAGGGCGAGTAAGTGGGTAGTAATCAAGTTTACACTCTACACTCGGGTCTATTCTTGCACTCAGCTCCCTCAGTTGCTCGTCTGTGAAATACCCCCGCAGCACTGCGCCACCCGTGTTCGACGCCCCGCCGACCAGCCACTTGCATTCCTTGTCTTCTTCTGCCGCACCTCCCTGCTCTGCCTCCCCCTCATTCTCCACCCCGGGCGGCGCCCAATCTCCGGGCGGCAAACGGTGGCTGTATACTCCAAAACGTGCATCGTCAATTCTCGCAGTGCTGACGAGCTTGACAGCGAGGGTAGATCAGAGGGAGGTGACGGCATACCCGGGGGTAGTTACCCTCGCGGCCAGAAAGGCGGCAATGCTGTCGGTGGTGCCGGTGGTGACAATGCAATCAGACGGGAGGGCTGCAGGCAGGGAGGGAGGGAGGGAGCAGGTGGATGGGATGAGAGTGTGATTTGATGGGAGCAGGGAGATGTGTTTTGAAGCGCCTCAAAACAGGAAGGCGGCAATGCTGTCTGTGGTGCCGGTGGTGACGATGCAGTCAGACAGGAGGGCTGCCAGGGAGGGAGGGAGGGAGGGAGGGAGGGAGGGAGGGAGGGAGGGAGGGAGGGAGGGAGGGAGGGAGGGAGGGAGGGAGGGAGGGAGGGAGGGAGGGAAGGAGGGGGGAAAACGTGGGGAAGGCGGATGTTCATGTCCCTCGCAGCCAGGAAGGCGGATGTTCATGTCCCTCGCAGCCAGGAAGGCGGCAATGCTGTCGGTGTGATGCAGTCAGAAGGGAGGGCTGCAATGGGGAGGGAGCAGGTGAGAGTGTGATGGTGAGTGTGTGGTGGTGAGTGCGTGATGGTGAGTGTGTGATGGTGAGTGCGTGATGGTGAGTGTGTGATGGTGAGTGTGTGATGGTGAGTGTGTGATGGACAGTAGTGTGTGGTGGTGAATGTGTGACCAGTGCAGGTGACCGCACATAAGATATACATGTATGGCTCATTGCACGACACGCACTAGCATGGCATGACATAAGATTCTAAAGCCAGCAGCGTGCGTGTCTTGTGTGGACACCAGTGCAGGTGTCCACACATAAAACTCCCCCAGCTCGACTCACCAAACTCGGTCGTGAGTTCTGCCCCCACGGTGCCAATGAGGGAGCCAGGCGGCAGCACCCGTGGCAGCATGGGCGCCAAGGGCAGCGCGAGCAGCCAGTCGGGGTAGGCGCTGCTCTCAGGGTCGTAGCCCAGCTGGGAGGAGGGGGGGGGGGGGAGGTAAGGTGTATTGGGGGAGGCGTGCTTTGAGAATGATTGGGATCACCCTGCCAGTCGAATTTTGAGTTGACTCAAAATTCACCTGCCGGTCTCAAGGTAGTAGCCCAGCTGTAGAAGCGGGAAGGGGTATTTGGGGGAGGCTTATTGGTGATACAGGAAGGTATCGACGTCCATCCTACTCCAAAACGACATCTTATTAGCACCATCTGACCCACCTACACGACCATCTCGTTATCTCATCGCACCTTGCAAGCTGCGCCAATGACATCACATCTCATCAAACCTTGAGTGCGTTATTGAAGTCAGTGTGATGCATCTCCCAATGCACGTCCGCTGCTCCACACAGCTGCTCCGGTAGCTCATCATCAGCAATCACCCATGCTGCCACCCCACCAACATCCCACCCATCAGCACTATCACCCCATGCAGCCACCATCCCACATACTCGTACCTTGAGTGCATTGTTAAAGTCAGTCACATGCACGTCCGCTGCTACACACAGCTGCCCCAACAGCCAATCCGCCTGATGCACCATCACCACCTCCCCCTCTCCCTCCCCTCCCCCTCCTCCTCCACCTCTTCCCCCTCTCTCCTCCTCCCCACTCCCCTCCCCCTTTCCCCCCACCACCCCCCCTTGCCTCATCCACCAGGTCATCAGCTTGCACAGCGTGGACGTGGCAGCTGTCGCCGTGTGATTGGCCGGCGCCACTGCTGCCACGGCAGCCACTGCCTCAGGGCTGCCCGCCTCGTTGTACATCATGGGGCGGGCCACGGGCTCACGTGTTGAGCTGGTGGGAAGGCAGGAGAGGAAGGGAGATAGTCAATCAGTCTCTTGAATTACACTGCCTCAGCGCTGCCCACCTCGTTGTTCATCATGGGGCGGGCTAAGGGCTCGCGGGTAGACCTGAGAGAGGAAGAGATGGGGAGGGAGGGCAGCATTGAGTCAAATCTCTTTAGTTGGATCATTGGACTGCCTGCCTGCCTCAGGGCTGCCCGCCTCGTTGTTCATCATGGGGCGGGTGATGGGCTCGCGGGTAGACCTGATAAAGGGAAGAGATGGAAGAGACGAGAGAGAGGGGGGGAAACAGTCGATCGGTCCTTTGATTAGAACTGCCAGCCTGCCGCACCACATTGCACCACATTGCACCACATTGCACCACATTGCACCATGGGCTGCCCGCGCAGTCAAGGGCGTGCGGGTGGTGCTGGTGAATGGAGGAAGAAATGGGAAAGAGGGGGAGGAGGAGTAACAGTCTATCACCCTCTTGAATTGGACTGCATGCCTGCCTGTCTCCGGGCTTCACTGCACCGCACTGCACCCCTGCAAAGGCACTCTCACCAACTGATCACCATGGTGGTGGTGGCGCTCGTGCCGTCCAGCACCATGTCACCTGCACCGCACTGCACCCATGCAACACTGCCCCATGTCACCATGTCACCATGCCATGCCTGCACCGCACTGCACCCCTGCAGATGCTCTCTCACCGGCTGACGACCATGGTGGTGGCAGACGTGCCTTTCATCATGTCACCTGCACCGAACCGCACCGCACTGTACCGCACACCCCTGCAACAGCGGCGCTCTCTCACCGGCTGACGACCATGGTGGTGGCGGACGTGCCGTCCAGCCTGCACCGCTCTGCACCCATGCAACACCGCCCCATATCCCCATGTCACCATGTCACCATGTCACCATGTCACCATGTCACCTGCACCGCACTGCACCCCTGCAGATGCTCTCTCACCGGCTCACGAGCATGGTGGTGGCGGACGTGCCGTCCAGAGACACTGCCGCCACTCGCCGCCTCAACTCCTCGGGAATGTCGCGTAACAGTCCAAACAACGCCGCCCGCCACCCCTCCGCTGCTGACACGTCACCGTCCGGGTCGCTTCTGCTGCCGACTGCTGACTCGGATGCTGACTCAGCATGGGCGGCAGGAGGGTACTTCCTCTTGACGTCAGCAAGAATGGTCGCGTTGCCATCAATAACAACAGCACGCGCCCCTGACGTGCCAAAATCAAATCCCAGGAAAAGCTGGGATGATTCAGTGGCTGACGTGGACGCGCGCACCAGGACGGCGCCGTTAGGTTGCCGGGCACGTGGCATTGCCTTGAAGCTGCCACGTGGCAGCATTTCCCAGGACTGGCCTTCGACAAACGGGTTGATCAGGCGGTTC
This sequence comes from Closterium sp. Naga37s-1, assembly GCA_947471745.1. Lineage (NCBI taxonomy): Eukaryota > Viridiplantae > Streptophyta > Zygnematophyceae > Desmidiales > Closteriaceae > Closterium > Closterium sp. Naga37s-1. Next base: position 169,382 of record CANJKZ010000536.1, read on the forward strand.
CTGTGTGGTCGACCTATCCCCGTCCGCCAATTAGGTTGATCCACGTGGCGTTTGGAGGCGCATTGCCCTCCCACGGTCGTGCTGATCGCTGGGGCAGCGAGAACTACGTTGTTGTGACTAAAACGGTGGGTCGCATCCTGGTTCCGAGCGTGACTGTGGAGGGGAGTGCGACAGAGGGTGAGAGTGCGAGTGTGAGTGCAGCGGGATTCAAAGCGCGCGGGGGTCGAGGCAGGCTGGGGACGGCAATGCGCATCCCGCGGCAATGCGCCGCAGATTGGGGAAGCCATAGAATGCAAGTTCAGGACAGAAAAAGCGCTAGCTTACCTCTCGTTTCGTAGTTTGCCTCGCGCTCACTCAAGCTCGTTGCTGAAAGTATAAAAGCGCTAGCTTACCTCTCGTTTCGTAGTTTGCCTCGCGCTCACTCAAGCTCGTTGCTGAAAGTATAAAAGCGCTAGCTTACCTCTCGTTTCGTAGTTTGCCTCGCGCTCACTCAAGCTCGTTGCTGAAAGTATAAAAGCGCTAGCTTACCTCTCGTTTCGTAGTTTGCCTCGCGCTCACTCAAGCTCGTTGCTGAAAGTATAAAAGCGCTAGCTTACCTCTCGTTTCGTAGTTTGCCTCGCGCTCACTCAAGCTCGTTGCTGAAAGTATAAAAGCGCTAGCTTACCTCTCGTTTCGTAGTTTGCCTCGCGCTCACTCAAGCTCGTTGCTGAAAGTATAAAAGCGCTAGCTTACCTCTCGTTTCGTAGTTTGCCTCGCGCTCACTCAAGCTCGTTGCTGAAAGTATAAAAGCGCTAGCTTACCTCTCGTTTCGTAGTTTGCCTCGCGCTCACTCAAGCTCGTTGCTGAAAGTATAAAAGCGCTAGCTTACCTCTCGTTTCGTAGTTTGCCTCGCGCTCACTCAAGCTCGTTGCTGAAAGTATAAAAGCGCTAGCTTACCTCTCGTTTCGTAGTTTGCCTCGCGCTCACTCAAGCTCGTTGCTGAAAGTATAAAAGCGCTAGCTTACCTCTCGTTTCGTAGTTCGTCGAGCTGCTCGCTCAGGTGAAGCAGCTATACTCACTACTCACCGCTAAGGAGCAAAAACAGGGACTTCGTACTCTCGTTTATAGCCATACGCGAGCGTCGCGACTTGCTTACCTCAGTCGAAAACCTCGAAAACCTATTGCGCGACGTGCTGGACGAAATTAGGATCGCGCCATTTCCGTGCAGCTGCTACTTCACGTTGCTGGAAAATTAGGTCGCCGAACCGCTCGCTCGTACCGGCCACGAACATCGAGTTCAGTTGCGTGGGTTGTGTTCAGGACCTTGCAGCACGCCGCCAGCACGATATTTCACCTTCCGCAGCACGACCAGCTGTTCCGCGTCTTCCCTCCCTTTGGCAACTGCACCGCCCCTCCCCACCTCCCAAATTTCCCGCCACCTCGCCGCGTCTGCATCCTCGCTTGCAGCTGCCCCTACAGCATCCGCAACCTCGCTTCACGAGACCTCTCGCGCTACACCACCTAACAGCTACATTTCATTTTCCAGCTTCCTTCTTATGCTTCCTCACTTTCCACATTCACTCCACATGCCACGATCCTACTACCCAACAAAATGACAAGCCGCAAAAGGGGCCGTGGAACCCAAGACTCTGAACCCACTTCTCCTCGTCCGCCTGCCCGTTCGCGACAAACTCCTGCCTTTGCGACTCTTTCAACCTCCCCATCAAACCTTGCACCACCCCCTACTCCTAAGCCTAAACCATCTTCTGCTCATTCCCAGCAACCTTCGACAACACCAGCCCCGAAAATTGTATCGGAAAAACAAAAGGAGATTCTCCAGCACGTCCTGAAGGGCACCCTTCCTGATTCTCCGTCTTCAACACGGCCTGAAACCTCTCACCCTCAGCCCTCGACTTCCCGGGCCCATCCTTCATCCACCTCAACACCTCCTCCGACGACTGCAGCGGATGCTCCTGATCCCACAGCCCCTGCCGACAACACGCACCCACTATCACACTATGAAACTGCTGCTTCACCTTCTCGAGATCTCCCTCCTCCTTCCCCTACCCCTCACTATACGCAGCCATGCCCGCAACCCTGCCCGCCCTCATCAACCTCCGATAACCCACTACCTCCTAATTCTTGCCCCACATGTCGACGCACCTTTGCCAACCCAGGTTCGCTGGCCCGTCACCTTCCAGCCTGCTCTCGCAACACCGCCACACGTCAGCAAGCTGCTCGGCCTCCTCCTCCCCGCTCATCAACCCCAACCTCGGCGCCTGCAGCCGCAGATCGACCTGCAATTCCTCAAGCCACTTGGGAGGCCATTCCTTCCTGGGATTGGCCTTCCTTCTTCAGCCCAGCAGTCTCACCTGGCCCTATTCTCCGCCGAATCCCCTCCCGCATCCGACTCCTCATTCTCGATGCACTTCTCATTCCACTGCGCCGCCTTGCACAGCAGCCTTCTGACGTCGCTGCACACCTCATTCTCTTGGCATTTCCGCGTCTCTTGCTGCGCCTACCATCCGCCGCTGCTCCCACGCAGTCCCTTACCTCTTCATGTGCCTCCTTAGCGCGCCGCTTCATCAATGGTGACTGGCAGTCTCTTTTCAGTGAGGCTGTAGCTGCAGCCACTCCAGCCGCCAGACCTCTGCACATGGCATCGGCACGTTCTACGGCGCTGCAGGCTCGTCTCAACCGTGCGAAGCGGTTTGCGAAATGCGGGGACTGGTCGCGGTCACTGGCAGCAGTGGAAGCTGGCGAGCTAGCTCCTCCATCATCAGAAACGGTTGCTGCCCTCGGCTCCAAGCACCCACCTGCTGCAGCAGAAATTCCTGACTGGGTACACAGCTTCACTCCTGCAGCCGCACCACAGCTTACCGTCCCTGTTCTCCATGCCGCTCTACAGTCCGCCCCTCGTGGCACAGCTGCTGGTCCTTCTGGGTGGTTCATTGAGCACCTCAGGGACACGTTTCTTTCTCACCAGCAGCATCTCCCTTCTCTCCTCCACGTATTCCAGAACTGGCTGCAGGGTGACCTTCCACCTGCAGTCAGGCCTTTCTACACCGCTTCGAACCTCGTGGCCCTGCACAATCCGCATGGTGGTGTACGTCCCATCGCCATTGGGGAAGTGCTACCACGCCTCCTTTCACGCTGCATCACTCTCCTTTTTAAGCAGCAGATGCGAGAGACATTCCTTCCTCACCTTCAATTTGGCGTAGCAGTTCCGGCCGGGATCGAGATTATGTCGCACGCAGTGTGCTCCGCCTTCTCCCTTCATCCAGACTGGGTGGTGCTTCAGCTGGACGTTGCAAACGCGTTCAACTCGTTCAACCGGGTTTCCATGTTTGAGGCATTAAGGCGCTCCCCATTCTCCAGTCTCATTCCCTTCTTCCGCCTATTCTACTCCACCCCTTCACCTCTCCACTACCGCAGCGGCCCCCTTCTCCACACATTCCAGTCAGCTTCTGGTGTTCGTCAAGGCGACCCTTGTGGCCCTTTCCTTTATGCCCTAACACAGCAGCTAGCCATCCAACCAACCCAGCAGCAGTCTCCCTCAATTTTCATTACCTCATACGCAGACGATACCTACTTGGTCGGCCCTCCCTCAGACGTCTTTTCCGCATCCACTGACCTTACCTCCCGCCTTCTCTCTCTCGGCCTTACAGTCCAACCCTCTAAGTGCTCTTTATGGGCCCCTATGGACCTGCCTGAACACTGCATTCCGCCCCCGGGTATTTCCATCGCTGCAAACGGTCTCACTGTCGCCGGCGTTCCTACTGGCTCCGACGGTTACATCATCTCTACAGTTCGTGACAAACTCGATTCTTTCACTTCCTCCCTCCCCTTACTGCATCAACTGCAGGACCCACAGATTGCCTCACGGATCCTTTCCTTATGCATCACTGCCCGACCTTCTTTCCTCCTCCGAACTGTCGCACCTTTTCCCGAAATCCAAGAGCTTCTCTCTTCATGGGACAGCACCATTTTCAGCCACTTCTCTCAGCTCCTGGGCTCTGAGTACTGGAATCCCACCTCTGAACAGTCCACATCGGCCCGCCTCCAAGCCTCGCTCCCTATCCGCTTAGGTGGCTTCGGCATTCGCAGCTCTGCATCCATCGCCCCCCTCAGTTACCTCTGTAGCTGGGCGCAGACAGTTTCGACCTTATCCACCCACTTCATCACTGATGGTGCTCCTCTTTTCCGCCCCTACGTCACCACGGACTCCATTAACCTCCTCGACCCTTCAATCTCATCCACCATGACTATGCTTCCCCAAGACATTCGTGATCGCTTCCCATCATGGCCTGTGCTTCAATCGGGCTACCCTCCTAAACTCTTTACTCATCTCTCCCAACACCTCGAAGCCGATTTGCTGGAGAAGGTTCGAGCCACAGTAACGTCCCCGCTTCGCCTTGCTCGTCTAACCTCTTTGCAGGGCCCGCATGCAGGTGACTGGCTCACTGTGGCTCCATCCTCCCCGCACATGCAGCTTTCAGAGACTGAATGGCGCATTGCAGCAGCTATCCGCTTAGGCCTTCCTCTCCCTCACCTTTCATCTTCGCTCACCTGCACCTGCAACTCCCCGTTCACCGATCCTTCCATCCATTCTCATGTCCTTCGCTGCCCTAGCAACAACGAGCCTACTAAGGTGCACGACGCAATCAAACGAGAAGTTCATCGCATTGCCTTGGAGCTTGGGTTCTCTGCGCAGATGGAAGACCAGCATCTCCTGCCTGGCCGCCGCACAGACATCACGTGCCGCGACATTAGCTCTGGTACCACCTGAGCCTTGGATGTTTCTGTTGCTGATCCACAAAAGGGGTTTCCGCACTCCAACGCAGCTACGGTGATTGGTTCAGCAGCAGCCACTCGTGAAAGTGAGAAGACCACCCACTATGCTACAGCACTTCATGACCGTCCAGACATCAAACTGTTTCCCCTTGTCATCAAAACCTTCGGTTGCTTCGGCTCTTCGTTCAACAACTTCCTTCGCCAATGTAGCCGCAAAGGGGCGTCACAACTCCGCGACTTGAGTGGTGCTACAGATTCTCTTCCCCTGCTGTTTGAGACCAATTTCTACAAACGGATTTCTCTGGTCCACCAACGTGAGCAGGCTCGCACTGTTTGTCGTCGTGCACAAATTCGTTTTACCGAGGGCGTCAACCACGCACCACCCGAGGTGACTTCTCTTTCTGCAGCTGACTTTGCCTACTTGGGAGAGGACCACTGAGACATCTCAGAGGCCTATTTGTAGGCCTCACAATAGGATTAGCCTGCATGTCTTTCCATGCACTAGGTGTCTGGATTTGCCTTGTATACATTGTACATTTACTATAGTGTCAATAAAGAGGCATGATTCTCGCTTAGGGTGCGAGAGGTCCCGAGTTCAATTCTCGGAACGCCCCATTTTATTTTCCACCCCTATTTTTGTCCCACTGCATTGCCCTCACTGCTAGCGAGGAGTACCCTGACCTACTTCTTGAGACGACCCATCGGCAGCTCTTACCAGTACATGTGTGTGGCTCTGCATGTTCTGCATGTTTGCAGCACCACAGCCTATGCTGCATTGTCCAAAGGTTTGCAAGGCTTACCTAGGAACATAGGAAAACTGTTTAAGTATGTTTAAGTACCGCAGTCACTCTTCCCAATTGCTCAGATACCGGTACCTTAATCGTTTACGGGCATATATACACATACGGATACTAGTGTTTCATGTGCACTTGCTTTGCTAGCTGCGTGCACAGTACAGAACAGGATCTCCAGAACAGGATCTACAGAACAGGATCTCCAGAACAGGATCTCCAGAACAGGATCTCCAGAACAGGATCTCCAGAACAGGATCTCCAGAACAAGATCCCCCAAGATTCCTTATATGCACCTCACTTCATTCCCTAATTACCCGGCGTGCTGTTGCGCCCGTGTGTGCTACCGTATGAATCCGTGTTCCTGCTACCGGGCGGGCTGGCCATAGTGCGTGTGCAGGTGGCGTGTGAAGCACTTCAAGCCCCGGAGCCAAAGCCTGACCGCCAGTGCGACTGCTACCGGGCGGGCTGGCCATAGTGCGTGCGCAGGTGGCGTGTGAAGCACTTCAAGCCCCGGAGCCAAAGCCTGACCGCCTGTGCGACTGCTACCGGGCGGGCTGGCCATAGTGCGTGCGCAGGTGGCGTGTGAAGCACTTTAAGCCCCAGAGCCAAAGCCTGACCGCCTGTGCGACTGCTACCGGGCGGGCTGGCCATAGTGCGTGCGCAGGTGACGTGTGAAGCACTTCAAGCCCCGGAGCCAAAGCCTGACCGCCTGTGCGACTGCTACCGGGCGGGCTGGCCATAGTGCGTGCGCAGGTGGCGTGTGAAGCACTTCAAGCACCGGAGCCAAAGCCTGACCGCCTGTGCGACTGCTACCGGGCGGGCTGGCCATAGTGCGTGCGCAGGTGACGGGTGAGATCCACTTTGTACCCAAACGCCCTCCCACACTCTGTGAAGCTGCAGGGGAGAGGTGGGATGGAGGGCGGACAGAGTGGGCTGAGCAAGGAGGGCAGGTGGGAATGGGAGTGCGTGCACAGGTGACGTGTCGAATCTACCTTCTACCCAAACGACCTTCCACACTCCGTAATCCTCCATCGATGAGATGAATGGGCTCACGAGCAGTGGAAGGGTTTCTCCCCCGTGTGCGTGCGCAGGTGGCTCTTGAGTCGACGCACAAGGCAGCGCACGGGCATTAGCAGTGGATGGGCACGACATGTGAGACTCACGAGCAGTGGAAGGGCTTCTCCCCCGTGTGCGTGCGCAGGTGGCTCTTGAGTCGACGCACAAGGCAGCGCACGGGCATTAGCAGTGGATGGGCACGACATGTGAGACTCACGAGCAGTGGAAGGGCTTCTCCCCCGTGTGCGTGCGCAGGTGGCTCTTGAGTCGACGCACAAGGCAGCGCACGGGCATTAGCAGTGGATGGGCACGACATGTGAGACTCACGAGCAGTGGAAGGGCTTCTCCCCCGTGTGCGTGCGCAGGTGGCTCTTGAGTCGACGCACAAGGCAGCGCACGGGCATTAGCAGTGGATGGGCACGACATGTGAGACTCACGAGCAGTGGAAGGGCTTCTCCCCCGTGTGCGTGCGCAGGTGGCTCTTGAGTCGACGCACAAGGCAGCGCACGGGCATTAGCAGTGGATGGGCACGACATGTGAGACTCACGAGCAGTGGAAGGGCTTAGTGGATGGGCACGACATGTGAGACTCACGAGCAGTGGAAGGGCTTCTCCCCCGTGTGCGTGCGCAGGTGGCTCTTGAGTCGACGCACAAGGCAGCGCACGGGCATTAGCAGTGGATGGGCACGACATGTGAGACTCACGAGCAGTGGAAGGGCTTCTCCCCCGTGTGCGTGCGCAGGTGGCTCTTGAGTCGACGCACAAGGCAGCGCACGGGCATTAGCAGTGGATGGGCACGACATGTGAGACTCACGAGCAGTGGAAGGGCTTCTCCCCCGTGTGCGTGCGCAGGTGGCTCTTGAGTCGACGCACAAGGCAGCGCACGGGCATTAGCAGTGGATGGGCACGACATGTGAGACTCACGAGCAGTGGAAGGGCTTCTCCCCCGTGTGCGTGCGCAGGTGGCTCTTGAGTCGACGCACAAGGCAGCGCACGGGCATTAGCAGTGGATGGGCACGACATGTGAGACTCACGAGCAGTGGAAGGGCTTCTCCCCCGTGTGCGTGCGCAGGTGGCTCTTGAGTCGACGCACAAGGCAGCGCACGGGCATTAGCAGTGGATGGGCACGACATGTGAGACTCACGAGCAGTGGAAGGGCTTCTCCCCCGTGTGCGTGCGCAGGTGGCTCTTGAGTCGATGCACAAGGCAGCGCACGGGCATTAGCAGTGGATGGGCACGACATGTGAGACTCACGAGCAGTGGAAGGGCTTCTCCCCCGTGTGCGTGCGCAGGTGGCTCTTGAGTCGACGCACAAGGCAGCGCACGGGCATTAGCAGTGGATGGGCACGACATGTGAGACTCACGAGCAGTGGAAGGGCTTCTCCCCCGTGTGCGTGCGCAGGTGGCTCTTGAGTCGACGCACAAGGCAGCGCACGGGCATTAGCAGTGGATGGGCACGACATGTGAGACTCACGAGCAGTGGAAGGGCTTCTCCCCCGTGTGCGTGCGCAGGTGGCTCTTGAGTCGACGCACAAGGCAGCGCACGGGCATTAGCAGTGGATGGGCACGACATGTGAGACTCACGAGCAGTGGAAGGGCTTCTCCCCCGTGTGCGTGCGCAGGTGGCTCTTGAGTCGACGCACAAGGCAGCGCACGGGCATTAGCAGTGGATGGGCACGACATGTGAGACTCACGAGCAGTGGAAGGGCTTCTCCCCCGTGTGCGTGCGCAGGTGGCTCTTGAGTCGATGCACAAGGCAGCGCACGGGCATTAGCAGTGGATGGGCACGACATGTGAGACTCACGAGCAGTGGAAGGGCTTCTCCCCCGTGTGCGTGCGCAGGTGGCTCTTGAGTCGACGCACAAGGCAGCGCACGGGCATTAGCAGTGGATGGGCACGACATGTGAGACTCACGAGCAGTGGAAGGGCTTCTCCCCCGTGTGCGTGCGCAGGTGGCTCTTGAGTCGACGCACAAGGCAGCGCACGGGCATTAGCAGTGGATGGGCACGACATGTGAGACTCACGAGCAGTGGAAGGGCTTCTCCCCCGTGTGCGTGCGCAGGTGGCTCTTGAGTCGACGCACAAGGCAGCGCACGGGCATTAGCAGTGGATGGGCACGACATGTGAGACTCACGAGCAGTGGAAGGGCTTCTCCCCCGTGTGCGTGCGCAGGTGGCTCTTGAGTCGACGCACAAGGCAGCGCACGGGCATTAGCAGTGGATGGGCACGACATGTGAGACTCACGAGCAGTGGAAGGGCTTCTCCCCCGTGTGCGTGCGCAGGTGGCTCTTGAGTCGACGCACAAGGCAGCGCACGGGCATTAGCAGTGGATGGGCACGACATGTGAGACTCACGAGCAGTGGAAGGGCTTCTCCCCCGTGTGCGTGCGCAGGTGGCTCTTGAGTCGACGCACAAGGCAGCGCACGGGCATTAGCAGTGGATGGGCACGACATGTGAGACTCACGAGCAGTGGAAGGGCTTCTCCCCCGTGTGCGTGCGCAGGTGGCTCTTGAGTCGACGCACAAGGCAGCGCACGGGCATTAGCAGTGGATGGGCACGACATGTGAGACTCACGAGCAGTGGAAGGGCTTCTCCCCCGTGTGCGTGCGCAGGTGGCTCTTGAGTCGACGCACAAGGCAGCGCACGGGCATTAGCAGTGGATGGGCACGACATGTGAGACTCACGAGCAGTGGAAGGGCTTCTCCCCCGTGTGCGTGCGCAGGTGGCTCTTGAGTCGACGCACAAGGCAGCGCACGGGCATTAGCAGTGGATGGGCACGACATGTGAGACTCACGAGCAGTGGAAGGGCTTCTCCCCCGTGTGCGTGCGCAGGTGGCTCTTGAGTCGACGCACAAGGCAGCGCACGGGCATTAGCAGTGGATGGGCACGACATGTGAGACTCACGAGCAGTGGAAGGGCTTCTCCCCCGTGTGCGTGCGCAGGTGGCTCTTGAGTCGATGCACAAGGCAGCGCACGGGCATTAGCAGTGGATGGGCACGGCATGTGAGACTCACGAGCAGTGGAAGGGCTTCTCCCCCGTGTGCGTGCGCAGGTGGCTCTTGAGTCGACGCACAAGGCAGCGCACGGGCATTAGCAGTGGATGGGCACGACATGTGAGACTCACGAGCAGTGGAAGGGCTTCTCCCCCGTGTGCGTGCGCAGGTGGCTCTTGAGTCGACGCACAAGGCAGCGCACGGGCATTAGCAGTGGATGGGCACGACATGTGAGACTCACGAGCAGTGGAAGGGCTTCTCCCTGGTGTGCGTGCGCAGGTGGCTCTTGAGTCGACGCACAAGGCAGCGCACGGGCATTAGCAGTGGATGGGCACGACATGTGAGACTCACGAGCAGTGGAAGGGCTTCTCCCCCGTGTGCGTGCGCAGGTGGCTCTTGAGTCGACGCACAAGGCAGCGCACGGGCATTAGCAGTGGATGGGCACGACATGTGAGACTCACGAGCAGTGGAAGGGCTTCTCCCCCGTGTGCGTGCGCAGGTGGCTCTTGAGTCGACGCACAAGGCAGCGCACGGGCATTAGCAGTGGATGGGCACGACATGTGAGACTCACGAGCAGTGGAAGGGCTTCTCCCCCGTGTGCGTGCGCAGGTGGCTCTTGAGTCGACGCACAAGGCAGCGCACGGGCATTAGCAGTGGATGGGCACGACATGTGAGACTCACGAGCAGTGGAAGGGCTTCTCCCCCGTGTGCGTGCGCAGGTGGCTCTTGAGTCGACGCACAAGGCAGCGCACGGGCATTAGCAGTGGATGGGCACGACATGTGAGACTCACGAGCAGTGGAAGGGCTTCTCCCCCGTGTGCGTGCGCAGGTGGCTCTTGAGTCGACGCACAAGGCAGCGCACGGGCATTAGCAGTGGATGGGCACGACATGTGAGACTCACGAGCAGTGGAAGGGCTTCTCCCCCGTGTGCGTGCGCAGGTGGCTCTTGAGTCGACGCACAAGGCAGCGCACGGGCATTAGCAGTGGATGGGCACGACATGTGAGACTCACGAGCAGTGGAAGGGCTTCTCCCCCGTGTGCGTGCGCAGGTGGCTCTTGAGTCGACGCACAAGGCAGCGCACGGGCATTAGCAGTGGATGGGCACGACATGTGAGACTCACGAGCAGTGGAAGGGCTTCTCCCCCGTGTGCGTGCGCAGGTGGCTCTTGAGTCGACGCACAAGGCAGCGCACGGGCATTAGCAGTGGATGGGCACGACATGTGAGACTCACGAGCAGTGGAAGGGCTTCTCCCCCGTGTGCGTGCGCAGGTGGCTCTTGAGTCGATGCACAAGGCAGCGCACGGGCATTAGCAGTGGATGGGCACGACATGTGAGACTCACGAGCAGTGGAAGGGCTTCTCCCCCGTGTGCGTGCGCAGGTGGCTCTTGAGTCGACGCACAAGGCAGCGCACGGGCATTAGCAGTGGATGGGCACGACATGTGAGACTCACGAGCAGTGGAAGGGCTTCTCCCCCGTGTGCGTGCGCAGGTGGCTCTTGAGTCGACGCACAAGGCAGCGCACGGGCATTAGCAGTGGATGGGCACGACATGTGAGACTCACGAGCAGTGGAAGGGCTTCTCCCCCGTGTGCGTGCGCAGGTGGCTCTTGAGTCGACGCACAAGGCAGCGCACGGGCATTAGCAGTGGATGGGCACGACATGTGAGACTCACGAGCAGTGGAAGGGCTTCTCCCCCGTGTGCGTGCGCAGGTGGCTCTTGAGTCGACGCACAAGGCAGCGCACGGGCATTAGCAGTGGATGGGCACGACATGTGAGACTCACGAGCAGTGGAAGGGCTTCTCCCCCGTGTGCGTGCGCAGGTGGCTCTTGAGTCGACGCACAAGGCAGCGTACGGGCATTAGCAGTGGACGGGCACGACATGTGAGACTCACGAGCAGTGGAAGGGTTTCTCTCCCGTGTGCGTGCGCAGGTGGCCGTGCAGCGAGTTGACTCACAAGGCAAGTAACAGGCAAGCAGGTCTTAAGTTGACTCAAAAGGCAGGTGTGACTCACGAGCAGTGAAAGGGTTTCTCTCCCGTGTGCGTGCGCAGGTGGCCATGCAGTGAGTTGGTCCACTTGAACGTCTTCTCACACCCCTCCCACGGGCACTGCAACGGCCGCTCGTCGCTGTGCGTGCGCTGATGCACCACCTGCTTGTTTCAGTTAGGGGGGAAAGGGGGTTGTAGGGGATGAGGGAACGGAGGAAAGAAAGTAAAGGTAACCTCCCACGGGTACTGCAACGGCCTCTCCTCGCTGTGCGTGCGCTGATGCACCACCTGAGGGAGGGGGAAGGGTTGGAGAGGAAGGGAGAGGGAGTGAGGAAAGGGAGTGTGAAAGTGATAAGCCTCCTCTGTTTTGAGAGGTCACAAAGAGCAGGGGGGCGAGCAGCACATGAGAGGACAGAGAGGCGAGCAAGGGCAGAGACTGAACCAGTGATCCGCGTCTCCTTCAACTCACCAGCCGTTCTCTGAAGGCGAACCGCTTCCCACACCCCGGCACCGCACACGCGTGCAAGCACTCGTGCTTCTTCACATGCCGGCCCAGCAGCTGCCTGGTGGCCATGCGCTCGCCACAGCCGTGCACGGAGCACTGGTAGGGGCGCTGCCCCGAGTGCTCGTTCAGGTGGTCCCTCAGCGACCCTGGTGTGGCAAACTTGCGCGGGCAACTGGTGTGTGGGCAGATGTGTGCTCGCTCGCTCGCTGCTATCAGCCTCTTGGTCTCCTGTAGCATCTGAGCATGGGAGGGGATGAAATGGAGAGAGGCGGAGAGGCAGAGAGGCAGGGAGGCGGGAATGAGAGAGGCAGAAAAAGGGCAGCTGGTGTGTGGCCACATGTGTGCTCGCTCGCTCGCTGCTATCAGCCTCTTGGTCTCCTGTAGCATCTCCGGCGAAAGTTGGGAATGTGAGAGGCAGAGAGAGAGAGAGTGCATGGCTCAGGTCCCTACCATCATCCCCCTCCCTGCCACAACTCCCCCTTCTCCGCTCACCTGCTCAATCTGAGCCATTGTCTGTCAGCTCCTCCCACGGCGACTGCAGCAACTCTCCACCCGCCTGCACTCGCCCCTTGACACTATGATCATCACCTACCTAACCCTACCATCATCCCTTCAATGCCACAACCCCCTCCCCTCCCATCTCACCTGCTCCATCTGAGCCACTGTCAGCTCCTCCCAAGGCGTCTCCTGCAACCCGCCACCTGCCTCTCCTCCCCCTGCTGCATGTGCGCCCTGTTGTGCCCCTTGGCCCCCCTCTGCTCCTCGTGCCCCTTGGACCCCCTCTGCTCCTCGTGCCCCTTGGACCCCCTCTGCTCCTCGTGCTCCCTGCACCACTCTGTCTGCCCCGTGTGTCCCCTCACTTGCGCTACCAGTCATAGCAGACTGAGCAGCAACAGCAGCACCATCACCACCAGTGCTAGCAGACGCGCCGCCCCCTGGCCCTGCGGCCATGCCAGCAGCCTCCAGAGCCATGCGGTATGTCATTGCCAGCTCGCACGCATCTGACCCTCTCAGCTGCTCCGGCCTGCACTCAGGGGGAAAGGTATGGGGGAAAGGAGCGGAAGACAGGGAGCATGGGGAAGGGGAGGATGCGTGTGCTTCTCCCAGAGCCATGCGGCATGTCATTGCTAGCTCGTATGCATCTGATCCCCTCAGCTGCTCCGGCCTGCAAATGGGCCAAACAGGTGGTGCAAGGAAGTTGCTTGTCTGGTACTTTGGACAGAAGAGGCCAACCCGACCACAATCACTGTCACACCCGATTAAATCAATTGACCACTCACTTCTTCATAGCCCGCTCATTTCAATGTCCCACCGACTCACTTCCTTGACCCACCCATGCCATTCTCCCACTCACTGGATTCGCTTCCACTTGGACAGAGCCAGCCTGCGCGAGAGAGACGCCCCCCTCCCCTTCACGCCCGCCCTCTCCCCCTCCCCCTTGCCCCCTTCCTTCTCCGCCCCCCCTCTCCCCCGCCCGCACCCACCTCCCCTCACCGCCCTCTCTCCTCCCCCACCTCCCCCACCTCCCCCACCTCTCCCGCTCTCTCCCACCTCATCGTCTCCACTGTCTCGTGCCCCCTCCTCCTGTCCCCTTGCATTCCTCTCCTCCTGCCCACCACTCCGGCCCCCTCTCATTCCTCCCTCTTCTCCCAACCACTCCATACATGCACCATCGTCAGCACCATCACATGCACCCCCATTCCCCTCCCCCTCCCTCCCCACCTGCTCCCCCTCCGCCCCCTCTCCCCTCTCCCGCCCTGAATTATGCGCTCTCTCTCCCCACACCTCTCCCCCCACCTCCCCCCCATCCATCTCCCCACGCTCCACTCGCCTCCTCTTTGCTCTCTGCTGCTCCACTTCCCCACCAGCACCGTCTGTCCCACACCGCTCTCCTCCCCTCGGCCCTCCCTTATCCCCCCTGCAACCTGCTCCCCTTCCGCTCCCCCTCATACCCTCTTCCCCCTCTCTCCCACTGTTCCCTGCCCTCTCTCGCTGCCCTGTTCTGAACCCTCTGCTCTGTCCTGCTTCCTGCCCCACACCACCGCTCCCCCACTCCATGCCGGTATGCCCCCCTGTGGCGGCAACTGCGGCATGCACCCACCGCTGCACGCTGCCCCCGTACCGCTCTCGCACCAGCTGCATCAGCCGTGAAAAGACTGGGGAGGAGAAGAGAGTGGGGAGGGGAAAGGAAAAGGGAATTGCGAGAATGATTAAGGGAGCACACTGCACCGCACTGCACCGCACGCTCATACGCTGCACCGCCCGCTCATACGCTGCACCGCCCGCTCATACGCTGCACCGCACGCTCATACGCTGCACGGCCCGCTCATACGCTGCACCGCCCGCTCATACGCTGCACCGCACGCTCATACGCTGCACGGCCCGCTCATACGCTGCACCGCACGCGCATACGCTGCACCACTCGCTCATACGCTGCACCGCACGCTCATACACTGCACCGCACGTGCATACGCTGCACCGCACGCTCATACGCTGCACCGCCCGCTCATACGCTGCACCGCCCGCTCATACACTGCACCGCACGCTCATATGCTGCACCGCCCGCTCATACGCTGCACCGCACGCCCATACGCTGCCCCGCACACTCATACGCTGCACCGCACGCTCATACGCTGCCCGCACGCTCATACGCTGCACCGCACGCGCATACGCTCCACCACTCGCTCATACGCTGCACCGCACGCTCATACGCTGCACCGCCCGCTCATACGCTGCACCGCTTGCGCATACGCTGAACCGCCCGCTCATACGCTGCAGCGCCCGCTCATACGCTGCACCGTCCGCTCATACGCTGCACTGCCCGCTCATACGCTGCACCGCCCGCTCATACACTGCACCGCACGCTCATACGCTGCACCGCCCGCTCATACGCTGCACCGCACGCCCATACGCTGCCCCGCACACTCATACGCTGCACCGCCCGCTCATACGCTGCACCGTCCGCTCATACGCTGCACCGCCCGCTCATACGCTGCACCGCACGCTCATACGCTGCCCGCACGCTCATACGCTGCACCGCACGCGCATACGCTCCACCACTCGCTCATACGCTGCACCGCACGCTCATACGCTGCACCGCCCGCTCATACGCTGCACCGCTTGCGCATACGCTGAACCGCCCGCTCATACGCTGCAGCGCCCGCTCATACGCTGCACCGCCCGCTCATACGCTGCACCGTCCGCTCATACGCTGCACCGCCCGCTCATACGCTGCACCGCCCGCTCATACGCTGGACCGCCCGCTCATACGCTGCACCGCACGCTCATACGCTGCCCCGCACGCTCATACGCTGCACCACACGCTCATACGCTGCACCGCCCGCTCGTACGCTGCACCGCCCGCTCGTACGCTGCACCGCCCGCTCGTACGCTGCACCGCCCGCTCATACGCTGCACCGCCCGCTCATACGCTGCACTGCCCGCTCATACACTGCACCGCACGCTCATACGCTGCACCGCCCGCTCATACGCTGCACCGCACGCTCATACGCTGCACCGCACGCTCATACGCTGCCCCGCACGCTCATACGCTGCACCGCACGCTCGTACGCTGCACCGCACGCTCGTACGCTGCACCGCCCGCTCGTACGCTGCACCGCCCGCTCATACGCTGCACCGCCCGCTCATACGCTGCACCGCCCGCTCATACGCTGCACTGCCCGCTCATACGCTGCACCGCCCGCTCATACGCTGCACCGCACGCCCATACGCTGCACCGCACGCCCATACGCTGCCCCGCCCGCTCATACGCTGCCCCGTCCGCTCATACGCTGCACCGCCCGCTCATACGCTGCACCGCACGCTCATACGCTGCACCGCCCGCTCATACGCTGCACCGCACGCTCATACGCTGCACCGCACGCTCATACGCTGCACCGCCCGCTCATACGCTGCACCGCCCGCTCATACACTGCACCGCACGCTCATACGCTGCACCGCCCGCTCATACGCTGCACCGCACGCCCATACGCTGCCCCGCACACTCATACGCTGCACCGCACGCTCATACGCTGCCCGCACGCTCATACGCTGCACCGCACGCGCATACGCTCCACCACACGCTCATACGCTGCACCGCCCGCTCATACGCTGCACCGCCCGCTCATACACTGCACCGCACGCTCATACGCTGCACCGCCCGCTCATACGCTGCACCGCACGCCCATACGCTGCCCCGCACACTCATACGCTGCACCGCACGCTCATACGCTGCACCGCCCGCTCATACGCTGCACCGCACGCCCATACGCTGCCCCGCACACTCATACGCTGCACCGCCCGCTCATACGCTGCACCGTCCGCTCATACTCTGCACCGCCCGCTCATACGCTGCACCGCACGCTCATACGCTGCACCGCACGCCCATACGCTGCACCGCACGCGCATACGCTCCACCACTCGCTCATACGCTGCACCGCACGCTCATACGCTGCACCGCACGCTCATACGCTGCACCGCTTGCGCATACGCTGAACCGCCCGCTCATACGCTGCAGCGCCCGCTCGTACGCTGCACCGCCCGCTCATACGCTGCACCGTCCGCTCATACGCTGCACCGCCCGCTCATACGCTGCACCGCCCGCTCATACGCTGGACCGCCCGCTCATACGCTGCACCGCACGCTCATACGCTGCCCCGCACGCTCAGACGCTGCACCGCACGCTCATACGCTGCACCGCCCGCTCGTACGCTGCACCGCCCGCTCGTACGCTGCACCGCCCGCTCGTACGCTGCACCACCCGCTGATACGCTGCACCGCCCGCTCATACGCTGCACCGCACGCTCATACGCTGCACCGCACGCCCATACGCTGCCCCGCACACTCATACGCTGCACCGCACGCTCATACGCTGCCCGCACGCTCATACGCTGCACCGCACGCGCATACGCTCCACCACACGCTCATACGCTGCACCGCCCGCTCATACGCTGCACCGCCCGCTCATACACTGCACCGCACGCTCATACGCTGCACCGCCCGCTCATACGCTGCACCGCACGCCCATACGCTGCCCCGCACACTCATACGCTGCACCGCACGCTCATACGCTGCACCGCCCGCTCATACGCTGCACCGCACGCCCATACGCTGCCCCGCACACTCATACGCTGCACCGCCCGCTCATACGCTGCACCGTCCGCTCATACTCTGCACCGCCCGCTCATACGCTGCACCGCACGCTCATACGCTGCACCGCACGCCCATACGCTGCACCGCACGCGCATACGCTCCACCACTCGCTCATACGCTGCACCGCACGCTCATACGCTGCACCGCACGCTCATACGCTGCACCGCTTGCGCATACGCTGAACCGCCCGCTCATACGCTGCAGCGCCCGCTCGTACGCTGCACCGCCCGCTCATACGCTGCACCGTCCGCTCATACGCTGCACCGCCCGCTCATACGCTGCACCGCCCGCTCATACGCTGGACCGCCCGCTCATACGCTGCACCGCACGCTCATACGCTGCCCCGCACGCTCAGACGCTGCACCGCACGCTCATACGCTGCACCGCCCGCTCGTACGCTGCACCGCCCGCTCGTACGCTGCACCGCCCGCTCGTACGCTGCACCACCCGCTGATACGCTGCACCGCCCGCTCATACGCTGCACCGCCCGCTCATACACTGCACCGCCCGCTCATACGCTGCACCGCACGCTCATACGCTGCACCGCCCGCTCATACGCTGCACCGCACGCTCATACGCTGCACCGCACGCTCATACGCTGCCCCGCACGCTCATACGCTGCACCGCACGCTCGTACGCTGCACCGCACGCTCGTACGCTGCACCGCCCGCTCGTACGCTGCACCGCCCGCTCATACGCTGCACCGCCCGCTCATACGCTGCACCGCCCGCTCATACGCTGCACCGCCCGCTCATACGCTGCACCGCCCGCTCATACGCTGCACCGCACGCCCATACGCTGCACCGCACGCCCATACGCTGCCCCGCCCGCTCATACGCTGCCCCGTCCGCTCATACGCTGCACCGCCCGCTCATACGCTGCACCGCACGCTCATACGCTGCACCGCCCGCTCATACGCTGCACCGCACGCTCATACGCTGCACCGCACGCTCATACGCTGCACCGCTCGCTCATACGCTGCACCGCACGCTCATACGCTGCACCGCCCGCTCATACGCTGCACCGCCCGCTCATACGCTGCACCGCTTGCTCATACGCTGCACCGCCCGCTCATACGCTGCACCGCCCGCTCATACGCTGCACCGCCCGCTCATACGCTGCACCGCCCGCTCATACGCTGGACCGCCCGCTCATACGCTGCACCGCACGCTCATACGCTGCCCCGCACGCTCATACGCTGCACCGCACGCGCATACGCTGCACCACACGCTCATACGCTGCACCGCACGCTCATACGCTGCACCGCCCGCTCATACGCTGCACCGTCCGCTCATACGCTGAACCGCCTGCTCATACGCTGCACCGCACGCTCATACGCTGCACCGCCCGCTCATACGCTGCCCCGCACGCTCATACGCTGCACCGCCCGCTCATACGCTGCACCGCACGCTCATACGCTGCCCCGCACGCTCATACGCTGCCCCGCACGCTCATACGCTGCACCGCCCGCTCATACGCTGCACCGTCCGCCCATACGCTGCACCGCCCGCCCATACGCTGCACCGCACGCTCATACGCTGCACCGCCCGCTCATACGCTGCCCCGCACGCTCATACGCTGCACCGCCCGCTCATACGCTGCACCGCACGCTCATACGCTGCCCCGCACGCTCATACGCTGCCCCGCACGCTCATACGCTGCACCGCCCGCTCATACGCTGCACCGTCCGCTCATACGCTGCACTGCCCGCTCATACGCTGCACCGCGCGCTCATACGCTGCCCGCACGCTCATACGCTGCACCGCACGCGCATACGCTCCACCACTCGCTCATACGCTGCACCGCACGCTCATACGCTGCACCGCCCGCTCATACGCTGCACCGCCCGCGCATACGCTGAACCGCCCGCTCATACGCTGCACCGCACGCTCATACGCTGCACCGCACGCTCATACACTGCACCGCCCGCTCATACGCTGCACCGCCCGCTCATACGCTGCACCGCACGCTCATACGCTGCACCGCACGCTCATACGCTGCACCGCCCGCTCATACGCTGCACCGCATACGCATACGCTGCACCACTCGCTCATACGCTGCATCGCCCGCTCATACGCTGCACCGCCCGCTCATACGCTGCACCGCCCGCTCATACGCTGCACCGCCTGCTCATACGCTGCACCGCACGCGCATACGCTGCACCACTCGCTCATACGCTGCACCACACGCTCGTACACTGCACCGCACGCGCACACTCTGCACCGCACGCTCATACGCTGCACCGCCCGCTCGTACGCTGCACCGCACGCTCATACGCTGCACCGCCCGCTCATACGCTGCACCGCACGCTCATACGCTGCACCGCACGCTCATACGCTGCACCGCACGCTCATACGCTGCACCGCACGCTGCACCGCACGCGCATACGCTGCACCGCACGCGCATACGCTGCACCGCACGCGCATACGCTGCACCGCCCGCTCGTACGCTGCACCGCCCGCTCGTACGCTGCACCGCCCGCTCCTACGCTGCACCGCCCGCTCATACGCTGCACCGCCCGCTCATACGCTGCACCGCACGCTCATACGCTGCCCCGCACGCTCATACGCTGCACCGCCCGCTCGTACACTGCACCGCACGCGCATACGCTGTACCGCACGCTCATACGCTGCACCGCCCGCTCGTACGCTGCACCGCACGCTCATACGTTGCACCGCACGCTCATACGCTGCACCGCACGCTCATACGCTGCACCGCCCGGTCACACGCTGCCCCGCACGCTCATACGCTGCCCCGCACGCTCATACGCTGCACCGCCCGCTCATACGCTGCACCGCACGCTCATACGCTGCACCGCACGCTCATACGCTGCACCACCCGCTCATACGCTGCACCGCACGCGCATACGCTGCACCGCACGCGCATACGCTGCACCGCCCGCTCGTACGCTGCACCGCCCGCTCGTACGCTGCACCGCCCGCTCCTACGCTGCACCGCCCGCTCATACGCTGCACCGCCCGCTCATACGCTGCACCGCACGCTCATACGCTGCCCCGCACGCTCATACGCTGCACCTCCCGCTCGTACACTGCACCGCACGCGCATACGCTGTACCGCACGC
Organism: Closterium sp. Naga37s-1; assembly: GCA_947471745.1. Classification (NCBI taxonomy): domain Eukaryota; kingdom Viridiplantae; phylum Streptophyta; class Zygnematophyceae; order Desmidiales; family Closteriaceae; genus Closterium; species Closterium sp. Naga37s-1. The sequence continues at coordinate 189,721 of CANJKZ010000536.1, forward strand.
TCATACGCTGCACCGCCCGCTCGTACGCTGCACCGCACGCTCATACGTTGCACCGCACGCTCATACGCTGCACCGCACGCTCATACGCTGCACCGCCCGGTCACACGCTGCCCCGCACGCTCATACGCTGCCCCGCACGCTCATACGCTGCACCGCCCGCTCATACGCTGCACCGCACGCTCATACGCTGCACCGCACGCTCATACGCTGCACCACCCGCTCATACGCTGCACCGCCCGCTCATACGCTGCACCGCCCGCTCATACGCTGCACCGCCCGTTCATACGCTGCACCGTCCGCTCATACGCTGCACCGCACGCTCATACGCTGCAGCACATGTCAGATTACCATCCTCATTGTAACCTACATCAACCTTATAAGCTTAGGTTAGAGATAGCCACCCAAACTTAGTTTGGGTGTAGAACTATGGCTAACCCTAGTTGGGGGGTTGGAACTCAAACCTTGGCCCCCAAGGTTGGGTTGGGAATTATTGGTCTCCCCAATAATGTTGAACCACTTGGTCAACATTATTGGTCCCCCCAATAATCCCTCAACCCAACTTATTGGTGGGGGCCAATAATGTTGGCTTGGTTCCAACCAACCCCCCCCCCCCCCCCCCCCCCCCCTAGCACTACTATGTATACCCCCATGTCTCCTAATGAAATCAATGGTTCTTCCTCACGTTTTCTCACAGCGCACGCTCATACGCTGCACCGCACTCTCATACTTTGTACCGCCCGCTCATACGCTGCACCGCACGCTCATACGCTGCACCGCCCGCTCATACGCTGGACCGCCCGCTCATACGATGCACCGCCCGCTCCTACGCTGCACCGCCCGCTCCTACGCTGCACCGCACGCTCATACGCTGCCCCACCCCCTCATACGCTGCACCGCACGCTCATACGCTGCCCCACCCCCTCATACGCTGCACCGCCCGCTCCTACGCTGCACCGCCCGCTCATACGCTGCACCGCCCGCTCCTACGCTGCACCGCCCGCTCCTACGCTGCACCGCCCGCTCCTACGCTGCACCTCACGCTCATACGCTGCACCGCACGCTCATACGCTGCACCGCACGCTCATACGCTGCACCGCACGCTCATACGCTGCACCGCACGCTCATACGCTGCACCGCCCGCTCATACGCTGCACCGCCCGCTCCTACGCTGCACCGCACGCTCATACGCTGCACCGCGCGCTCATACGCTGCACCGCACGCTTATACGCTGCACCGCCCGCTCATACGCTGGACCGCCCGCTCCTACGCTGCACCGCACGCTCATACGCTGCACCGCGCGCTCATACGCTGCACCGCACGCTTATACGTTGCACCGCACGCTCATAAACTGCACCGCCCGCTCATACGCTGGACCGCTTATGTGCTAGTAGCGTCTTAGCGTCCCCAAACCCATACAATCTACCGCAGTGTTTGTTCGTACCCCCATGCTCTCTGTAGCACTGAGGCATAACACCCTGCTTCCCATGGCATGCCATGACGACACACGTACCAGCAGCATCAATGTCAACCCTATTACCCTACCCATGGCATGACATGACGACACACGTACCAGCAGCATCCATGTCAACTTGCAGCCGCCTTGTTGACTTTTGGGTCGACTCAAAAGTCGCCTCGTTACAATGAAACCCATACCCTGCTCCCATCACGACACACGTACCAGCAGCATCAATGTCAACCCTATTACCCTACCCCCATGCTCCCATGCCATGGCAACACACGTACCAGCAGCATCCATGTCGACTTGCAGCCGCCTTGTTCCCCCTGCCGCACCCACATGCACATCCCTACCCTCCTGCACTCTACTTAACCCTCCCCTCTGCCCCTGCTGCTGTTGCTGCTGGTCTTGCTGCCTCGCCAAGCCTCCTCTCATCTGCGCTCTCTCTGCTTCTGCTTCCACTGTTCGCGCTCCCCCTGCCTGCTGCGTCCCCTCTGCCTGCGCCAGCTGCTGCAGCTGCTGGCCTAAGGCCAAGGGCAGAAAGCTCTGCACGGATGCCCTGCTGTGGGCTGCTGCGATATTGGTTGCCCCAGCACCAGTTGCCATGCCACTGTCACTGCCGTTGCCGTTGCCATTGCCATTGCCATTGCCATTGCATTCCGCCTCTTGCTCCTGCAGTGGCGGTGCAACCAGGATGGCAGGAGCAGTGTGCGGATGGGCCACCTGATGATGTGCATGAGTATGCGCATGGGCGTGGGCGTGGGTATCAGCACGGGATGGCATGTGCTGTTGAGCGGGTTGGAACGGCGCATGGCGGTCAGGCACATGCTGCTGCTGCTGATCACCATGCATGCAATGCTGCTCATGCTGCACATGCTGCACATGATGCGGATAGTGCATCTGCTCAAGCTCCTGGCCCTCGTTACAGCCTCCATGCTGTTGCTGCTCTTCCTGCTGCTCTTCCTGCTGCTCTTGCTGATGCTGATGATGATCGTGATCCCCACCGTCATTGGCAATCCCAAGGTCGCCTTCAGGCCGCCCGTACAGCATAACAGCATACTCCAACACCCCTTCTGCATCTGCCACTCCCCCCATCCCTTCCCCTCCCCCCATCGCATCTGGACCGTCCATTCCGTGCACCTCCTCCCCGCCAATCCCAAGGTCCTCTACAGTGATTTCATCATCATCATCACCATAAGCATCATCATTATCATAAACATTATCATTATCATTATTATCACCACCATCACCACCACCAACACTATCAGCATCATCATCATCATAATCCCCACAACCATCACCATCACCACCGTCGCCTGCAACAGCAGCAGCAGCATCTCTCCCTGTAAGCTCATCATCCTGTGCTGCCATCCCATCACCCCGCACTGCCGCTGTCCCGCCATTCCCCACCGCAAAGCCACGCCCCTCCTCCCCCTCCCCCTCCCCTTCTTCCTCCCCCTCTCCCCCCTCCTCTCTTCCCTCGTTATCACACTCGGCTGCTCCTCTCGCATCTACACCATTCGCCTCTAAGTGGTCCGCAGCTTCCCTCTCTTCCCCCAGTTCCCCCCGGCCCCTCCCTTCTTCCGCGCTACGCTCCGCTCCCCCATGCTCCGAATACCCCGGATCGCGCAGCGCCGCTGCTCCGCCATTCAGTGCGCGCGCGCTGTCCCCGCGTCCCCTCTCCGCGCTCTCCGTGCTTCCGCCACCGCTTCCGCGCGTAAACTGCGGGTCCCGACGGGGGGGCTCGTGAGCCGGGGTTAACGGGGGCGTTCCCCCGTGAAGCGCGGGAATTGCGACGGGAATCGCGCCGGAGTGCGCGACGACTATTCCATCGAGATTGCCGTGCGCCGCGACCGCATACCCCGCGTGGTGCAAGGGGGAAATGTACGGATAGTGGGGGAAGGGGAGATGCGCCAAGTGCGCGTGCGGGTGGGGGAAAAGTTCCCCCGCGGGCGCAAAGTGAGGCGCGAAAGGCGCGGAAAGGGGGAGCGGGGGGAGATGGGGGAGCTGATAGTGGGGGAGGGGGAGATGGTGCGCGTGCGGGGGGAGCGACAGGGGGAGGGAAGTAGGGTGAGGGGGGAAGCTGTTGTGGTGAAGTGGGGGAAAAGCAGGAGATGGATCGTGAGGAAGCTGCGCCATGGCGGAGGGGGAGATGGCGAAGTACGGCTGAGAACTGACTGTGACGCGACCGCCGAGAACCTATCGACGGAAAGCGAACATTACGGCTTGCAGTCCGTGAGGTCACTGGTTGCACATGACTGCATTAACTGAGCGCAGCCGTGCACATGACGTCACTGGGTCGCGGTATGGAGGCTGGTGACAGAATGGTTATGACGAGTCGGCAGGAGAGAAGCGGAATTTTCTCGCTGGTGGTGAGGAGACAAACGTCGCGCAAGTCGGCGACATTACCAGAAGTGCCGGGATGCGACTAGGACTGCCAGTATGCGACAGAAACGCCAGTATGCGACAGAAACGCCAGTACGCAACTCGGACCGCCAGTATGCGACTAGGACTGGCAGAAATCGATAATCTCTAGGTAGAAGAGCAGTGGCATGCGATGTATGGTGCATTGGTGTCCCAGGTTTGTGAACTGTTGCTTATTCTCGTTATAGAGTTGGCCTAACGACACATTAAGACACGAGACATGCTTGAGATCATACAAACATGAATACAACAACCAAGGTGGTACACAAAAGCCTGAATTACTTCTAAGAATCTGACAGACATTGCCACAAGGGAGATTTCTTGGTACTACGCACACAAATTTCTCGTCACACCCCTATCTTCCTAAGCTTGTGAACATTTAGCCTACGATATGCTTTGCAACATACTTCCTTCGAAGCAAATTGCCTGTCTTGGCCCCTTCGACTTCCGATCCTGCTGTTGCAACGTATCCAATCCAAGCCTTACCTCTCATCCCACAAACTATCCACGCCAAACCCGATCTCTTCTTGATTGCGACCTCATTTTGGCCTCAGGGGTTACACGCGCACCCACTGTCACCCATGTGTACAGTATCCAATCATACCCACCCATCAACGACTCTACGTGATGAGCCTGTGGGTGTTCTATCTAGTGGGTGTAGTGGGGGTCCTTGGTGGAGTAGGTGCATCTAGCTCTCCCCCCGCCCCTCCCCCTCCTCTTCTCCCCGCCGCACCGTTCTTTGAGGCGCCTCAAAAGCCGTCTCCTATCTAGTGGGTGTAGTGGGGGTCCTTGGTGGGGTGGGTGTGCCTAGCTCTCCCCCCGCCCCTCCCCCTCCTCTCGCCCCCGCCGCACCATTCCCCTCGTCCCCAATCGGCAGCGTCATCAGCTGCTGCAGAGTCTTGATTAGATTCTCCATCTGCGGCCGCCCGGCCGGATCCTCGTTGATACAGTGCTTCGCGAGAACGAGCAGTTTCTGCGCGCCCACGCGGGAATATTTGTCTTCTAGCCGCTCGTCCATGACTGCGTCGAGATTCGGGCGGCGCTGTGCCACATGTGCGCGCACCCATGTTGTCAGCTTGCAGTCGTCGTTGTCGCCTCCAGACGAGGGAGGCCGGCCGGTGAGAAGCTCGAAGTAAACGACTCCGAGAGCGTAGATGTCACTCTTTGGTGTGAGATGGCCTGGTGGGGGGCAAGGAGTGGGGGGAAAGGGGGGGGCCACGGGGAGGGTACGAGGAGGGCGAGCGGCCAATGAGGAATTAGAAGTTTACCACTCCGAGAGCATAGATGCCACTCGTTGGGGTGAGATGGCCTGGTGGGGGCAATTGGGATTGGGTGAGCGTGGGGGTTGTGGGAAGGGGGGTGTGAGGCAGAAGGCAGGGCGGTGAGGAGTTCAAAGTAGACCGCTCCGACAACCCCCCACGCTCCCCCAACTCCGAGCGCGTACATGTTGCTCTTCGGCAGGGGCAAGGAAGAGGGGGGTGGGGGGCGTTGTGAAGGTGAGGAAGGCATGTATGCGGAAAGCCAGCCGACGAAAACCACAGATCTCGCTCAAAGTATACCGCTCGTCAACGTGAACAACTTGGGAAGGATCTGATGAGCATAGATGCCGGTCTTTGGAGTGAGATGGCCTGATGGCGATAAGGAGGATAGGATAGGAAGGCTGGTGGTGTGAGGGCCGGATGCAATGCAAGGAATGACACGTGGAGGAGGGAGACGATGGCAATACCTGTCTCGAGGTACTTGGGGTCGAGGTAGTATCCCATGGTGCCCATGACGCGAGTGGGTGCGTCTACCTTGACTAATGCAGCGCCTCAAAGAGGGTGCACAGGGGAAGTGGGACACAGTAGACCCAGCGTACCTGTCTCGAGGTACTTGGGGTCAAGGTACCCCATGGTGCCCATGACTCGCGTGGAGATGTGCGTCTGCCCTGACTCCGGCCCCATGGTCGCCATGCCAAAGTCCGTCAGCTTCGCCCGCATCTCCTGCAGTGCCATGCATGGGTGGTTCGTTCGTGTAGGGCAGGATGGAGGATGGCAGGAGGAAGGGGGGAGGAGAGAGGCGGAGTTGAGTCACTACCTCTCAGGAAAGTTCCTCTAGTATAGAGGCACTCAATGCTGCCCCCTTGACTCCGTCCGACTCAATGTCAGCTTTTCTCGCATGTACTGCCATGCCATGGGTGGTGCACGGGCAGCAGGGGGCAGGAGGAAGGGGGGAGGAGAGAGAGTGGAGAGTTTATTCACTACATTCCGGGACAGTTTTGTTGAAAGAGGCACCCCTTAGTGTCCCTGAATCTGGCCCCATGGTCGCCATGCCAGAGACCGTCAGCTTCGCCCACAAATCCTGCCATGCCATGGGTGGTGCATGGAGGGGAGCACGGCCAGAGGAGGAAGGTGTGAAGAAGGCTGGAGGAGAGGAGGAGGAGATGAATCGAGACATACCTCAAGTAGGTCCGGTTGCTCATTCTGAGAAAAGGACACTTACCATATCACACTGCACCCCACCACATCCCCCCGCATCCCACCGCATCCCACCGCATCCCACCGCATTCCACCGCAGCGCACCGTATCGAGCAGCACGTTGCAGGACTTGAAGTCGCGGTGAATGACGTTCTCCGAGTGCAGATACGCCAGGCCCTGTGTGGCGTCCAGTGCTATCCGCACGCGCTCCTCCCACGTGAGCGCCCGGTGCTTGTACTTGCCTGTGTGGTCATCTGGAGGTCGTTGGACAAGGGGTGCGGGGAACGGGGCAGAGTGGGGAGAAGGAAAACCGTGAGGCAATAGGGACTGCAAGTATCTGTCTCTTTAGGTTATTGCACGGGTGCTTGTATTCGCCCGTCCGGTCCCCTGCCATTGGTTCGACAGGGGAGGAAGAGGGGTGACCGGGTGGGAGGATGGGATGGGGATGGAGGGTAGGGAGCAGGATAAAGGAAGGCATAGGGCAGTCAAGACACGAGGAGGGGAGAGGAAAGGAGGGGAGGAGAGGCGAGGAGGAGAGGTGAGGAGAGGAGAGGCGAGGAGGAGGGGTGAGGAGAGGAGAGAAGAGGAGAGGAGAGGAGAGGAGAGAAGAGGAGGACAAGAGAAGAGCCCACAGGAGAGGGAAGGAGAGGAGCAGAGCAGCAGCACTTGGGGAAGAGGCAAGAGTGGGGGTTGGGAGTACCTGGAAAAAGCCAGGAGTCGAGGCTCCAACAGTGCCTCGTCCCTGTCCGTGCTGTGTGCGCCAAAAGGTAAACAGACGAGATGAAGGCGTGCTGTGTGTGTTCAAACCCCTCACACCCCACCTGGGAAGAGCCAGGAGTCGAGGCTGCCATTCTCCAGAAGCTCGTACACCAGCACTGCCTCGTCCCTGTCCGTGCTGTACCCCAGCAGCCGCACCAGATTCGGGTGCTGTAGCCGCCCCAGTAACAGTACCTCCGCCTGCAGATAAAAAGGAGAGAGGGAGAGAAGGGGAACGGGGTGAGTGGAGCCTCGTCCCTGTCCGTGCTGTACCCCTACTGCTGCAGGTGGCCAAGCAGCAGCACATCCGCCTGCACATGGGAAGGAGTGAGGGTGAGACGGAGGCGGGGAGAGGAGGGGACAGGGAGAGAGGCGCACCGAGCTTCGTCATTGTCTGCAGGAGCCCCAGAAACAGTAGCTCAGCACAACCTGGGGACACCCTCCTCTTCCAATGACCACCCTCCTCCCTCCCAATCACACCCACCCTCCCCCCCTCTCACCATCCACTCGCCGAAGCCCTGGAAGCTCTCCTCATCCAGCATCTTGACGGCCAGGGGCCGCTTCTCACCAGACCTCTCGTCCCCCCCATCCCCCCGGCCCCCTTTTTTCCCTCTCTCCACCATACTTCCCCCGCCCTCTCACCATCCACTCGCCGAAGCCCTGGAAGCTCTCTTCATCCAGCATCTCTCCCCAATACCTCTCGCCCCCCTTTGCCCCCCCCGCCTTTTTTTCCCCTCTCTCCCCAATATCCCCTCTCCCCCTCTGTCACTCACCATCCACTCGCCGAAGCCCTGGAAGCTCTCCTCGTCCAGCATCTTGACGGCGAGCGGGCGCTTCTCCCCCTTGGGCAGCTCGCCCATCCACTCCTCCATGGCTCCGCGGTACACCTTGCCGAAGCTGCCCGCGCCCAGCACGCTCTCATCGCGGAACCGGTTGGTGGCGGCCTGCAGCTCCTTGTACGTGAAGCGCCGGAGGTTGGACGCTAGGATTGACTGCTCTCCGCCGGTCCCATCCGTGGATTCTGCGAGGGGAGGAGCGGGGAGGAGGGGGAGGAGCGGGGAGCAGAATGCAGCAGGAGGGGGAGGGGTCGTGGAACCGGTTGGTGGCGGCCTGCAGCTCCTTGTATGTGAAGCGCCGCAGGTTGGAGGCTAGGATGGATTGTTCTCCGCCGGTCCCATCCGTGGATTCTGGGCGGGAGGAAGTGGGGAGGGGAGGAGGGGAGGGAGGGGAGGAGGGGAGGATGGGAGAAGGGGAGGGAGGGGAGACGGGGGAAGAGGGGGGAAGGAATGCAGGAAGCGGTTGGTGGCGGCCTGTAGCTCCTTGTACGTGAAGCGACGGAGGTTGGACGCTAGGATCGACTGCTCGCCGCCGTTGCCGTCCGTGGGTTGCTCTGAATGGGCGGGCGGGGGAGATGGGGGGAAGAGCGGGGGAGCCGGATGCAGGGGGGGAGGGGGAGAGGTCGAGGAAGCGGCCTGCTTCGCATGCCCAGCGTGTCTCCGCGCGTGCTTGGAATAAATGCTGTATTGTACAGTTAAATGCCTTTTTTTATTTCGCACACCTAGCATTGCGTGATTCCTTATCCGGCATCCGTCGCTGACGGCGTGCCTCTTTTCATTGCAAGCACGACATTCATGGCAACCATGGCATTCAAGACTTGCGTGTTATTCGACTCGCGTACCTGACATCACATCCATACAATTCATGACATTCATGACATTCATGGCATTCATGACATGCGCCTTGCGTACCTGACATCCATGGCTGGCTGCTCTTGCTGCTCTTGCTGTTGCTGTTCCTGGTGATTTTGATCGATTGCTCCTCTATACTCAGGCAGCACCCCATGCCGCTTCGTCTCCCTCCTAACGAAAACACCCCTAAGCTGCTAAGTGACCGGCGATAGTGCTTCTACGAGTTAAGCCGTATCCATGTCGCATGGACCGGCGAAACTGCCGTACACGATCAGAGCTGGCTCTTGAATAATTATTCTATTCTTGATAGGTATTGGAAATGTCCAGCCGAGAACGAAACGCGCGAAGCAGATAAATATGTCGAACACGCGAAACAGCTCTAACCTACGACCTAACTTGGCGGTTAGCTTTATATGTACCTGGCACTAACGCCGGCTTGCACAGGGTCATCTCAGGCGGAAAATGCTACCCAACGCAAAAAATGCTTCCTACCTACCGACCGAACCAAACAAATACTCGTGACTGACTGATCAATGCAAGCTCGAATGCTACACCAGCGGGAACTAGAAACTCGGGAAAAAAATATCCGTCGAAATGTCCCTAACTAGCTGGCCTCGCGAACGCAGTCAGACATACGCCATTGCTCCGACGCGCAAGACGCTCCCATGCGTAGCCGCAGCCTTGAGTGCTTTTGTGGAGGGGAGGGAGGGAAACGGGTGCGCTTGGCGTGGTGTGAGAGGCGAGGCAACAAGACAACACGTATGTGCAGTTTGCACAAACAGAGAAACCCAACCCAACACAGAACACGGACGGACACGGCATCTATGCGTTGCAGCAGACAAGAACAGTGAAGGCCAGAAAACGTCACGGCTGAATGACAGAGACTGTTAGCAAGACTGCTGTGCTGTCACTGCCTCCGACAGTGCTGCTTCGGGCAACTGTAGAGCTGTTACCAGGTTATATAATTCGCTTATCATGACAAACTACATTTCACATGGTGTTGATATACCTACAGCTAAACCATGCATAACACCATTGGTTTCCAGCAGACACATTGTTTCAGAAGCAAACCAGGCCAACCATTAATCACAAAACGAGTTGAACTAGAAACGCTCAATTGGCAGCTTTCAATTTCTTGTCATTGCGCCTGCGCTTTCTGCACTCCCTCTCATCCTCCCCATACTCTTTTTTCTTCATTGCTCCCCACAGCCCATCCAACGCCCCCTTGGCTGCCTCCCTGGCCACTGCTGCCACATCCCCAGTCACAGACCACTGCAAAGCAGCCAATAGATCCTTGCCACCTGGCACTTCCCCATCAGCCAACACTTGATACTTCATATCCACTGAAGCCCCTTCAACTGCTCCCCCCAATGCTCCAGTGGCATCAGCAGCAGCATTTCCAACAGTCTTTTCAGCAGCAGCATGAGCGGCTGGAGGGGCAACACTCAGGACTAGAACACGAGCAACTGCAGCAAGGGCTATCCGGGCAGCAGTGGCAGCAGCTGCTGCCTCAGCTTCTGGAGTCACAACACTGTCGTCACTCGGAAGGGACTCTGCAGCTCCTGCTACAGTCCAAATCTTGCCATCCGGAGCAAAGGCAAGGCTGGTGGCTGACACTCCATCGTTGAGCATGATGCACTGCAACATGACAACGTGGAGCAAGGGGCGGGATGTTCAAAAGGCTAGCAAGGGAAACGGCACTGCTGCAAGCAACCAGTGCAAGGATGATACAGCTGCAACTGTAATCAGCATGTGGATCGTGAAGTGAGAAGCAGAGCGGGAAGGATGCACAGCCCACACACAGCATCACAGCAGAGCAAACATACCAGCACACTCACTCCCCTCCAGACACACACCCGCCTTAATGAAAAGGCAGTGGGAGGAGGGGAATGAGCGAACCAACGTGCCCGTCTAACCATGAGCAAATGGGCGGCAAGCCGCGTCTGCTTCTATCTGCACGAGCCTCCCTCCGGACCTCGGCAACAGGCCCGGAGCCCCTTCTTGCGAAGGAACCAACCGGACCTGCGCCAAGCCTGCAAGGGGCTTATTTGGCGCAGTTATGACTCGAAATCCTTCCATGGGTGCGCCTGGCTCTGCCCCCGAGGGGGAGAGGCGCAGGCAGCACGGATAGGCGCTCTCAAGGACTGCGCGGGGGGGGGGAGACTGATGCCTGCCAAAGGGACTCGGCAACTCGTTTCCACATGTGTATGACCGACTGACAGACAGGAAGAAAATGAAAACGGCATCGAAAAGAAGAGGTTGAGAACGCACCTGACCGAGTTGCAGTGTGCTCGCGGAAGGGTCGAATCGGAGCAGACAAACGCGTGGCACGCTGAAAAGAAAAGCGGGAAGTGAGAGCAAAAACAGGGAAGGAACGGGCACGGATGGGGGAGGCGCTGTTAGAGGAGAGCATGCGGAAAGGAACGGAAAAGTCACCAACGGTTGGTCAGCATCGCCTTGCAGACCTGCTTATACAGTCTGAAACACACAAATGCTGGCAAGCTCGCATTGCATAGCACATACCCGGCAACAGCTCCAGCGACCAAACAACCACTCGGATCGACCGCCACTGCTACCAGCGACGAACCATCCGCTGTTGATCCTGCCTTCCCACCCCTGCTTCCCCCCGCATCTTCTTCAGGATTAGCTACACCCTCGGTCTCCGCCGTGCCTCCCGCCTCTGCTTCCGCTTGTTCTCCGCGCGCACCCGCGGAGTCCACCGCCATGGGGGAAGGTCCTTCCGCCTGCGCAGGCGTGGGCGGAGGCGGCATGCGCAGCACCTGAAGGCAGCGGCCGTCTACAGGGTCCCACAGGCGCACCTGCGATAGCAGAGAGACGAGAACCACAGGTTGCAAGAAGCCACGTCAGTTATCAGGGTTCGGAAGTCGAGAGGGGGGAACCAAACGTCAAGAGCAAACCCACGACTCGGCAACCCCGCGCAGGACGGAAAAAGGGCGAGGAAGCACTGACCGTTGCATCAGCCGCGGCGGAAAGAAGCAGCTGCTGCGAACCATCGCCAGCTGCGACGGCGCCGTCAGTCTCGCTGTGCTTGGCTGATGCAGGCTCACCGACAAAGGCCAGTGCTGTAAGGAAACTGGCGAAGGGTAGGCATTCGAGTCGAAGGGTAGCAAAAACGGCAAGAGAACAAAGAAATCAATGGGGGTTAATTAATACAAGGAAATAAAAAGTGGGCAATAGCAACGTATCAATGGCGATCTCGGGGGAAATAGCGGAAGGAAAGCGTTACAGCACAGAGGTGACCTTGAGCATGCTCGGGTACCGGACACAAATGCCATAGCAACGTACCCTGTATGTCCGAGGCAGAAGCTCTGGATCTCATGCGCGCCTTCCAGAGGATGGTCCGGGAACACGGACACCTGTGAGAGAGTGGACATATACGAAAGCAACTCAGCAAGAACATTTTAATGAGAAACACGATCTAATCTGATCCAGCCATGAGGAGAGAGGAAAACAAAGCAGGTAATTCTCAGACCACACAAGCCCTGAATCAGCACTGGGTACCACAACGCACCTACACGAATCTTTCCGTCCCGATCGCCGGTAGCGATGAAGCGATTGCCGTGCGACACCGCCTGCAACAGTAAGTCGGGTAACAAAAGAGAAAACCACAGGACAGACCTCTAAAATGAACTCTTCGATTTGAAAAGAATTTTGCAGAATAAAACACAGAAACTGAAGGGCCTAGCAGATGCACGAAATGAAGCAACATGTTAGTATTATTTGCTCGAAAATGCATGGACGCACGAGGCAGGTGATGATGCTGCAGCAGTGGCCCAGCAGCTGCTTCGCTGTCTCCACCGCTCGCTTGCCTTCGCCTCCTCCTCCGTTCTGCGCAGCGAGGTCGGCCGGCGACGGCACGGCGAGAGCGTGAACGACGCCGAACTTGTCGGCGAAGAGCAGCCAGCGACCGTCGCTGCTGAACCCCATGGCGCTCACTCGCTTCGATACCTTTCTGATAAAAGAATAAGACGAATTCAAGCAATACATAACAAACAAACAAAAAGGATGATAAGAGATTTTGCTATCAAGAAAAACGCATCATCTGGAACGACGCACATTAAGAATGTTGGTACAAAAGTACTCCAAATCTGACTTCTAAAACTTCACTTACTCTTTATGACAGCAGATCCAGCTGTTTGACGGCGACTGCTCCTCCCTGACCCAGAGGTAGACGATCTTATCGTCGCCCGCCGTCGCCATGACACGGCCGGTAGGGTCCACGCACATGGCTCGCACGGCGTCGCCATGAGACACCGCCTGCTCCGCACCGTCGCTGCTCTTGAACGAGACCGCCGAACCCGAACTGCATAAAAGAAAATGTGACGCCTTTAGGAATTAGCCACCTTGAGCCACTTGGAATTCGTCAACACAATAACATGGCCTGGACGATAAAGGCCCGAGATTATCTGGTGCTATAACTTTAGATCAATTACCTAATATCGAAGCCTCGGACAGCGGCACCCGCGGTGGCAAAGACAGGCGAGCCTGACGGGTGAAGCGCGAGGAGAGACGGAGCCAGCGAGCCTGTCTTCTTGCCTCCACTCCCCGCGTCGTCTTCGCCCGCTTCTTCAACACCCGCTTCCTCCTGCACCTCGCACGCGTCGCCTCCGGTACCCATCTTATCAGGCCTCTCCTCTTCACCTGTTGGCCGCTCGGCCTCCATTAGACTAGGATGGTGGCGCTCCTACCAAACACGGACCTGGTCTGACTACGCTCTTGAAGACCTCTTTTCCTTACAGTTGGTGTCTCGAGATTTGGTGGTCGGGGACTGCTGGGGGGGTGAGAGGGTGGTTGCCTCGCATTATTCTGAATAAGCAGCCCATCAGTGTACGAAATGCTAAGACGTCATTAACTGCAGTACTTTAGAATCTTCCCACATGTATGCACTACCAAGCATAAGAAGCCATTGTACCATATATTTGTACTTCTTAAAGCCGGAAGCCCAAATTGCACAAGTTTTAAAAGGATGACGCGAGGGGTTTTTCCTGGTTTGGGTTTTGGCGAGTGATTCTGATTTCGGGCATTTCGTTTTTTTCGCCAAACCCAGCCAGCCCACGTATTTCGCCCTGGGGGTTGTGTCAGCACCCGAAAGTCCCAAATTGCAGGTGCGCTACTTTTCAAAGCTTGCACACTGCACTTCTTCAAGTTTTAAAAGCATGACCCACGCGCCTCGCAATTTGGGACTCGGGCTTTATAACCCGAGGTCCACAGCTTTCAATGGTAGGAAGGTTGGTTGGAAGAAGGGCCTCAACTGGCTCGCGAACTACGGTGGTGTCGAAATAGGTAGAAGCAGGTCGCGGAGTAAGAAAATTTCGCGAGAGTTACCACATCTCGAATGCAACTCGTGAAATGTTTCGCTTAGAATTTGGATTAACGGGAAACCATTGCGCGAAATGGTAAACTGCTGTCGTCGTGGGCTGGTACAGTAATTTCGGATCTCGAAATTCGTTCCGACGATTCGCGAAGTAGACTGTTCTCTACTGGGTCACACCCAACCAAAATTAGGAAGGTTGAGGCAGTTTTGGGGAACTTGAGACCCCGGTTTTAAAGTACGCAGCCGAGTACTCATTTTGAAGATATGGTATCCAATATAAAGTTTTGCACAATACTGGATAAATCCTTTTAGGATCATCCCGCTTCCTGTTCCCCCTCCATCTCCTCTCCTCTTGGAAGTTCGTGTTGGAAGTTCACGCTGGAAGTTCCCGCTGGAACTTCGCATTAGAAGTTCGCGTTGGAAGTTAGCATTGAAAGTTCCCGCTGGAAGTTCGCACTCGAAGTTCGTACAGGAAGTCCGCACTGGAATTTCGCGTTGGAAGTTCGCATTGCAAGTTCGCGTTGCAAGTTCGTGTTGGAAGTTTGAGTTGGATGTTGAATTTGGATGTTTGCGCTGGATGATCACGCTGGATATTCGCTGTTCGCGCTCGATGTTCGAGTTGAATGTTCGCGCTCGATGTTCGCGTTGGAAGTTCGATGAGAAAAAGATGGTGAGAACAAGTGGTATGAGAGACGTATGGCGAGAACAAGCGACATGTGAGAGAAGCGAGAACAAGCGACATTCATAGGCGCCGATTATTTCTTTGAGCACGAACCGAGCAAAAAATGCTCATTTAGGTCTATTTGAATATGAACAACCCGAATATGCAATCACATTCAGGTTATTCGATGTTTTTTCCTACACCTATAGGGATTCATGCGCATTCTAAGCATTTGTCGATAAGAACAGCAAGAATCATAGGTGCCGAACTTTTCTTTGAGCGCAAACCGAGCTAAAGATGCTATGATAGGTAATCTT
Organism: Closterium sp. Naga37s-1; assembly: GCA_947471745.1. Lineage (NCBI taxonomy): Eukaryota > Viridiplantae > Streptophyta > Zygnematophyceae > Desmidiales > Closteriaceae > Closterium > Closterium sp. Naga37s-1. The sequence goes on from CANJKZ010000536.1 coordinate 204,814, forward strand.
GAACATGAGCCACCCGAATATGCAATGGCATTCATGTTGTTTAATGCCTTTACATACGCCGAAAGGGAATCATCCGCATTCTAAGCATTTGTAGGAAAGGACAGCAAGAATATTAGGCGCCGAACTTTTCTTTGAGCACGAACCGAGCTGAAAATGCTCTGATAGGTGATTTGAGCATGAGCCACCAGAATATGCAATGACATTCAGATCGTTCAATGCTTTTCTGTACGCTTAAAGCTCAAGGCCCAAATTGCGGGCCGCGCGAGGCAAGTTTAGTAAGGTTGATCGAGTGCTGCTTTGCAGCTTTAGCTGGGCGAATTGTGGTTACGAAATGTACGAAGCCATCTGATTGGCCAGAACATTTGAGTCAGCGAATGGAACAGGTGGTGCGGGAAACTGGCAAGAGTAATATTTGTGCAATATGGGACTCGCGCAACCAAACCTGAGCGTCCCCTAGGCTTTGCTGAGTCAGCGAATTTTGTTTTGAGTGTGGCGAGAAGCTGGGCGAAACCAAACCCCTACACCCCTCAAACACCTCGACTTTCCTACTCTGCTTTCCCACCACCCAAGGGTCAACTTTAGTAATCCTGAACAATTTGGGCCTTGAGCTTTAAAGGGATTCATACGCATTCTAAGCATTTGTCGGCAAGAACAGCCAGAATTATAGGCACCGAACTTTTCTTTAAGCACGAACCGAGCTGAAGATGCTCTGATAGGAAATTCTGAGCACGAGCCACCCAAAAATGCAATGACATTCAAGTTGTTCAATGCTTTTCCATACTCCTATAGAGATTCATGCGCAATCTAAGCATTTATCGGCAAGAAACGCCAAAATCAGAGGCGCCAAACTTTTCTTTAAGCACGAACCGAGCTGAAGATGCTCAGATAGGTGATTTTGAACATGAGCCACCCGAATATGCAATGACATTCATGTTGTTCAATGCTTTTACCTATGCCGAAAGGGATTCATGCGCATTCTAAGCATTTGTCGGCAAAACAGCTTTTGGGGACGAAAACGCTCGTGCCGAGCGTTTTTCTTCCGTCCGGTCACGCGGTTGTGTGCCTTTGGACCTATTACCAAGCCAGCAAGAGCGTGGGAGGGTGACGAGCATGATCGGTCATTGGTACTGGCAAATGAACCATGCTTGCTGCATTTTCTGCACATGTGCGGATCCTTCCACGTTTTGGGGATGAAAACGTTCGTTCCGAGCGTTTTTCTTCCGTTCGGTCATGCGGCCGTGTGCGTTTGGACCTATTACCAAGCCAGCAAGAGCGTGGGAGGGTGGCGAGCATGATCGGTCATTTGTGCTGGCGAATGAACCATGCGTGCTGCATTTTCTGCACATGTGCGGATCCTTCCGCTTTTTGGGGATGAAAACGCTCGCTTTGAGCGTTTTTCTTCCGTTCGGTCACGCAGCCGGGTGCGTTTAGACCTATTACCAAGCCAGCAAGAGCGTGGGAAGGTGACGAGCATGATCGGTCATTGGTACTGACGGATGAACCATGCCAGCTGCATTTTCTGCGCATGTACGGATCCTTCCGCGTTTTGGGGATGAAAACGCTCGTTCCGAGCGCTTTTCTTCCGTTCGGTCAAGCGGTCGTGTACGTTTGGACCTATTACCAAGTGAGCAAGAGTGTGGGAGGGTGGCAAGCATGATCGGTCATTTGTGCTGGCGAATGAACCATGCCTGCTGCATTTTCTGCACATGTGCGGATCCTTCCGCTTTTTGGGGATGAAAACGCTCGTTTTGAGTGTTTTTCTTCCGTTCGGTCATGCGGCCGTGTGCGTTTAAACCTATTACCCCAGCCAGCAAGAGCGTAGGAGGGTGACGAGCATGATCGGTCATTGACACTGGCAAATGAACCATGCCAGCTGCATTTTCTGCACATGTATCGATCCTTCCGCGTTTTGGGAACGCTCGTTCCGAGCGTTTTTCTTCCGTTCGCTCACGCGGCTGTGTGCGTTTAGACCTATTACCAAGCCAGCAAGAGCGTGGGAGGGTGGCGAGCATGATCGGTCATTGGTACTGGCGAATGAACCACGCCTGTTGCATTTTCTGCACATGTGCGGATCCTTCCGCGTTTTGGGGATGAAAACGCTCGTACCGAGCGGTTTTTCTTCCGTTCGGTCACGCGGATGTGTGCGTTTGGACCTATTACCAAGCCAGCAAGAGCGTGGGAGGGTGGCGGGCATGATCGGTCATTGGTACTGGCGAATGAACCATGCCTGCTGCATTTTCTGCACATGTACAGATCCATTCGCGTTTTGGGGATGAAAACGCTCGTTCCGAGCGTTTTTCTTCCATGCGGTGTCAAACATTGTATATGTTTGTGTTCTGTAGGCTATAGTGGGTTTAGCCTTAGGGGGTACAACTTCTAGGTTTTCCTACTTGTACTCCCAATGTTGTTAGTTCAATCACTTCTCTCATTCTGACATGGTATTACGAGCCTAGGTTAGGAACCTAGGACCGACCGTTCCTAAGGGCCCACCATTCCGCTAGTAGCGCCCTCATGCGCCCTCTCTTACTCGCGCCCTCGTGCGCCTCGTTCCTAGTGCGCCCTCGCGCGCCCCGTTTTTCGTGCGCGTCGCCCACTAGTCGCCCGCGCGCGGCCCTTTTCTCATGCGCGCGACCCCCTAGCCGCCCACGCGGTCGACGCCGCCCACGTGTAGCCCGCCCTGGCCTCACGCGGCCCCTAGCGCAGCCCTCGTGCTGCCCGTCGACCGGAGTGCGCCGCCGCCTCGCCCTCGTAGGCCGCCGCCCGCACGTAGGCCGCCGCCCACACGTAGGCCGCCGCCTCGAACCGCGCGCCGGCCCACCCTCTCTGCCCGAGCCGCGCCGCGCCGTCCTGCTCGAGCCGTGCCGTCCTGCCCGAGTCGCGCCACCCTGACCGAGCCGCGCTGCCCTACTGTGCACCACCTGCAGCAACTGCTGCTCCTGCTACTGCTACTGCTACTCCTGCTATTGCTACTACTGTTCCTACTGTTGCTACTGCCACTATGGCCAGTCCTACCGTTCTCACTTTTGACGCTGAGGGCCGTCCGATTAAGTTTGACGTTTGGCTCGATGACCTGCACCTGTTCCTCCAGATCACAGCCAAGGATGATGTTTCCCTGTTTGACCACACATCCGGCGTAGCCCCCGCACCTGCTGCTACTGCTGACAGTACAGCTCGCTCACAGTGGCAGACCCGTGATGCTCACGCTCGCCTAGCCGTTCGCAGCCACCTGCCGTTAGATGAGCGCGAGCACTTTGGCCAGCATAAGACAGCTAAGGAGCTGTATGATGCTGTAGTTGCGCGCTACTCCTCCCCTGCTACTGCTGCGATAGGCCGTCTCTCGCTGCCCTATCTTTTCCCCGATCTGTCCGCCTTTGCCACTGTAGCTGACCTCATCACTCACCTCCGTACTAGTGATCTCCGCTACCGTGCCGCGCTTCCTCCTGATTTCCTCGCCAAGAACCCTCCCCCGATGTACCTCACACTCTACCACCTAGTCACTCGCCTCCCTGACTCTCTTCGCGCTGTCAGGGACCACTTTCTCGCCCTCTCTCCCACTGACCTCACTGTCGACCTGCTCGAGAAGGAGCTCCTTGCAGCTGAGACTAGCATTGTAGCTGTAGGTGCCTCTCGTGGCGACCCTCGCACTCCCTTCTTTGTGGGATGTTCCCCCTCCCCCCTTCTCCCCTCCATTGCATCTGCTGCTGCTGTCGACTACCTCGGTGCTGAGGAGGTCGGGGCTGCGCCTGCTCCTAGTTGGAGGCGCAAGGGCGGCAAGGGCAAGGGGGGCAAGGGTGGCGGAGGTGGAGGCGGGGGCAGCAGTAGTGGAGGGGGTGGAGGAGGCGGGGGTGGTGGCGGTGGTGGGAGTGGTGCTGGTGGTGGGGGGTCAGTGGCGGAGGCGGGGGTGGTGGCGGCGGCGGTAGTGGGGGTGGCGGGGGTGGTGGGGATAGTGGTGGCGGCAGTGGAACTGGTGGCGGGCGCGGTGGAGCGGTGCAGCGTGGAGGGTTCGGCGGTGGCCAGAGGCAGCAGCAGCAGCGTCCCAGCGAGACCCCGTCCTCCCAGCAGCTTCGTGAGTGGTACTCTCAGCGTGGGGGGTCTGGGGGTGGAGGTACCTGCCCGTACGTTATCCGCACAGGTGACCGCACTGGCCAGATCTGTGGGAGGTTCCACACGGCGCAGCGCTGCTTCTTTCGTCTCGACGACGCCTGGCGCGCGCAGTTTCCTGACGCCACTGAGCTGCCCCGCTGGGCTGATCTGATGAGAAAGAACATTGATATCTTTGCTCTTGATTTTGATGCTATCCTTGGTGCCATGTATGCATTGACTGTTAGTGTTGAGGGTGACTGTTACCTGTGTACCGCCTGACCTGGGTATTGGGACCAGTGAGGCTGCCGCTCTAGGTGCTCGTGCGTCTGCTGCCCTAGGTCCTGGTGAGGCTATTGCTCTAGGTGCTAGTGAGTCTGCTGTTCCAGGTGCTCGTGCGTTTGCGCCTGCTGGTACTGCGTCTACTGAGGCACTGCACACCTTCACACTGGACTCGGGTGCTTCCCGCTGCTTCTTTCGTGACCGCACTGTCCTTGAGCAGCTGGCTCGGCCTGTTGCTGTCTCCCTGGCTGACCCCTCTGGGGGCCCGGTCCTTGCGACCTCCTCCACTGTCCTCCCTTGTCCTGCGGTCCCGTCCGGCACCCTGTCGGGTCTTTACCTCCCCTCGTTCTCTACGAACTTGGTGGCGGGCTCTGCTCTCCAGGATGGGGGTGTTCACCAGTTCACCCCTGCCCATGAGCGTGTGACCCACTGCACGTGTGCGCGGACGGGTCGCCACCTGGCTACCTTTACTCGGCAGCCGGGGTCGGACCTATACACACTGACCACTGAGTCCCCTCAAGTAGCTGCGTCTACGTCTGCGTCAGGTCAGTTGTCTGCCCCCTGCTCGTGTCGCACCTTGTCGCACCGGACGGTCCTCTGGCACCACCGCCTTGGTCACCCTTCGATGCAGCGCCTTCGTGGCATGCACTCCCGTTACCTTATCTCTGGTCTCCCCGAGTCACTGCCTCCCCTGCCGCCGTCCCCTGCACCTCCCTGCCTTCCCTGTGTCAAGGGGCGGCAGCGTGCCGCCCCTCACTCCTCTGAGTTCCCCCCGACGGAGGCTCCTCTGCAGACCCTTCACATGGACGTGTGGGGCCCAGCCCGTGTCCGTGGACAGGGTGGGGAGCGCTACTTCCTGCTGGTAGTTGACGACTACACGCGTTACACCACGGTCTTCCCCTTGCGCACCAAGGGAGAGGTCCCTGATGTCTTGATCCCTTGGATCCGCGCTACCCGTCTCCAGCTGGGGAGGCGCATTCACACGGACCTTCCAGTCCTGCGCCTGCACTCTGACAGAGGTGGTGAGTTCTCCTCCGACCTCTTGAGGGCCTTCTGTCAGGGGGAGGGCATAGAGTAGTCGTTCACGCTTCCGGCCTCTCCTCAGAAAAATGGGGTTGCTGAGCGCCGCATTGGCTTAGTCATGGAGGTCGCTCGTACCTCCTTGATCCATGCGGCTGCCCCCCATTTTCTGTGGCCGTTTGCGGTTCGATACGCTGCGCATCAGCTCAACCTCTGGCCCCGTGTCTCCATTCCGGAGACCTCGCCGACACTGCGTTGGACGGGAGAGGTTGGCGATGCGTCGGTGTTCCGGGTATGGGGATCTCGTGCTTTTTGTTAGAATGTAAGAAACAGGAATGAATGAACTAGCACAAAGTTGGGTACAAGTAGGAAACCCTAAGTTTGTGTACCCCCTAAGGCTAAACCCACTATAGCCTACACAATGTAAACATACAATGTTTGACACACCCCCATAGGCGAAGTGGGAGACAACCAGAGGGTCACAAGACCAGTCAAAGCAAAGCAAAGCAAAGCAAAGCAAAGCTCAAGGTGGATCTCAAGGATACCACACAAATTCCGAGCACAAGCAAGCGGTCACAAGACCAGTTCACATGCAGTTTGATAATAAACAAGAGGTACAGTGATCACAACCTAGCAAGTGTAAGCATGCAGGTATATATATAGAGATCACAGTACAAGCAAAGTCAAGAAGTGAGCAAGTGAGGGACAGTAGGCACAAGGCCTAGAACAGTACAGAAACGCTGATGATCACAAGGCTGAAGCGCCTTGGTGAACACATCAGCAGTGTTGGCCCGAGTGGCCACGTACGAAAGACGAAGCTGACCACGCTGCTGCAGCTCTCGAGCAAGGAAGTAGCGCAGAGCGATGTGCTTCGTTCTGTGCTCCAGTCTGTGCTCCTGACACAAGGCAAGGGCGGCCTTGTTGTCGACGTACAGCACTGGAGGAGAACGAGGCCGCTCTCCCAGGTCGGTCAGCAGGTAGGTGAGCCAGCGAAGCTCCTGGGCAGCCATGGCTGTGGCGTAGATCTCAGCCTCACAACTGGAGCAGAGAACAGAGGAAGAGCGTGTAGAACGCCAAGAAACTGAGCCAGAGCCAAGGCTGAAGGTGTAACCCTGAGACGACCGCTGTGTAGCCTGGTCGTCAGCCCAAGAAGCGTCTGAGTGTCCAGTGAGGACAACGTCGCGCCGTCCTCCAAGCACAAGCCCCATGCCCGACGTACTGCACAAGTAGCGCAACACCCTCTTAGCTGCATCCATGTGCTCCTTCCGGTGACGGCCAGGAGCGACATAGCGTGCTAGGATGCTAAGAGGGTAGGCTAGGTCAGGTCGAGTGCAGGTCATCAGGTACATGAGGCAGCCCACAAGCTCTGGATACGGGCCACTCGGCTCTACGGACTCATCCGAAGGCAGAGCTGAGAGCGAGTGACCGGTAGGCAGAGGAGTGGGCTGAGGCGAGGAGTACGTGAAGCGGAAGCGCTGAAGGACCTGCTGCAGCATGTGTGACTGAGTCAAGGTGATGGTGCGCTGTGCTCTGTCCCGGGTGATCTGCAAGCCAAGATAGCTTGTCAGCTCACCCAGGTCTGTGCACGTGTGTCTCTTCTGCAGCTCCGAGTTCACGTGGGCGAGTGCCTCAGTCGTCTACGTACACGAGAACGTAGAACGGCGGCAGATTGGTGTCGGTGCGTAGAAACAGCGACGGGTCAGCAGTAGAAGGAGCAAACCCAAGAGCAGCAAGAGTAGTCCTCAGTGTGTCGTGCCACTCACGGGGCGCCTGGCGGAGACCGTAGACTGGCCGCCGGAGGCTCCACTGGGTACCAGGAGGGAACGACCCAGTGAAGCCAGGTGGGCGGCGCAGCCAGATCTCCTCGTGCAGGGTGCCCTGTAGGAACGCTGTGCTGAAGTCAAGGCAGTGGAGCTCGTAGTCACGCTGAGCAGCGACGTGCAGCAGAACCCGAAGAGTGGTCATCTTCGGGGTCGGGGAGAAGGTCTGAAAGAAGTCAACTCCCTCTCGCTGACTGAAGCCTCGTGCAACGTAACGCGCCTTGAAGACAGGCGGAGAACCCGGCGGCCGCTTCACCCTGAAAATCCACATGCCACTGACGATGTTCGCCCCAGGTGGGGGAACCTCGTCAACGTAGGTGCCTGTGGACTTCCAGGAAGCCATCTCTGCGTCCATGGCTGTCTGCCACTGAGAGGAGTAGAGACCCTCCATCGCCTCTGCGTAGGAGCGTGGGGTCGGGATGTCTGGAGCATCCGGGTCTCCCTCAGGGGCAATCAGCATGGACACGAGATGAGGTAAAGCAGCAGCAAAGCACTCAAACTCCTCCTGTCTGTCCTCAAGGACGTCCGTGCCAAGAGCACACTCACCCCCGACGGACGGAGGACAGACAGACTCAGACTCAGCGACAAGGCTAGCGGCGTAGTCTAGACGACAGGCGGCAGCAAAGTCAACAAGCTCAGCGACTAGAGCAGACGCAGCAGAGGACTCAAAGGTAGGGTCAGTGACAACAGTGGCAAGGAGACGCGCGACAGTAGGACTGGCAGCACGAGTAAGGTCTGACGGCGGGTCGGCAACGTCAGGAAGAGAGGACGCAGGAGGAGACGGCAGAGGGACGCGCTGTGGAGCAGTGGACGGACGCAGGGTCATGTAGTGAGTGCCTAGGACAGGAGGAGGACGCTCACGTGGAGCACGATGACCAGTGCGTGCAGTGCGGACAGGCGACTCTGGACGAGACGCAGAAGACGCAGGACTAGACTCAGGCAACGGAGGACGAGACTCAGGCTCACGACGCTCCGTAAGACTACCCGACGGCGCAGTGTAAGGAGAAGGAGCAGGCAGTGGAGAGGCAGACTGTAACTGTGACTGCGACTGGACAGGCGGTGGACTCAGTAGGGGAGGAGAAGGACCAGTAGAGAGCGGGAGACCAAGAACCTGCTGAAGGAGTGGAACGTAGTACGGCCTCGGCCGCTCAGCACCTCCAGCTCCAACCCCCTCAGCAGGCTCAGTCCCAGCAGCTCCAGAACCTCCAGTACGAGCACCTCCAGGACTAGCAGCTCCAGTAGCTCCAGCAGCATCCGCAGCTCCAGCACCAGCAGCACCTCCAGCAACGTCAGTAGCACCAGTACCTCCAGCAGCACCAGCACCAGCAGCACCTCCAGCAGCGCCAGCAGCACCGCTAGCAGCAGCAGCACCTCCAGCAGCTCCAGTAGCTCCAGCACCAGCAGCACCTCTAGCAGTGTCAGCAGCACCAGCACCTCCAGCAGCACCAGCACCAGTAGCACCTCCAGCAGCGCCAGCACCAGCAGCACCTCCAGCAGCGCCAGCAGCACCGCCAGCAGCAGCAGCAACTCCAGTAGCTCCTGCAGCACCAGGGTCTGCTACGCTAGGAGCGTTACTCCGGAGACTGCAGTGCTGAGCGTACCACTCTCGGAGCTGCTGGGGAGAGGGCAGCGCCCGCCTAGGAGGGGAAGCACTAGCACCAGCTCCAGCAGCGCTCCTAGCTCCAGAAGCACCCCTCCTGAGGCTGCAGTACTGTAAGTACCACTCACGCAGCTGCTCTGAGGAGAGAGCTCCTCCAGGTGTAGCACTCCCAGGCTCAGCACCCCCAGACTCAGCACCCCCAGACTCAGTACCCGCAGGCTCCGCACCCCTAGGCTCAGCACCCCCAGACTCCGCAACCCCAGGCTCCGCACGCTCAGGCTCAGCACCCCTAGCAGGACGAGAGTCGACAGCTACCTCGACAGGCTCAACCGGGTCTACCTGGGACACACCTGAGGGAGCGGCACCCTGAGGGGGGAGGGGGTCTACCACAGCAGCACCTGGCGCGAGGAAGAGAGGCGGGGGGGGGAGCGGGGCAGTGCGGTAGGGGAAGAGGCGGTAGTAGGGCACCGACTCGTCAAAAGTGACGTCCTGAGAGGGCAGGACACGGTGCGAGGTGGCGTGGTAAAACTGCCAACCAGACGCGTCCGGGACAAAGCCAAGGAAGACACAAGGAACAGCGCGGGAGGAGAGCTTGTCCGCAGACGTATCGCGGACAAAAGCTCGAGATCCCCAGACCCGAAAACGCGACGCATCGCCAACCTCCCCCGTCCACAGCAGTGTGGGTGAGGTCTCCGGCAAGGAGACACGGGGCTAGAGGTTGAGCTGATGCGCAGCGTATCGGACCGCAAACGGCCACAGAAAGTGGGGGGCAGCCGCATGAATCAAGGAGGTACGAGCGACCTCCATGACCAAGCCAATGCGGTGCTCAGCAACCCCATTCTGCTGTGGAGAGGCCGGAAGCGTGAACGACTGCTCAATGCCGTGCTCCGCACAGTAGGCTGCCAAGAGGTCGGAGGAGAACTCACCACCTCTGTCAGAGTGCAGACGCAAGACAGGAAAGTCCGAGTGGAACCGCTCGCTGAGCTGGAGACGAGAAGCGCGGATCCAAGGGACCAAAACAGCAGGGACCTCACCCTTGGTGCGCAAGGGGAAGACCGTGGTGTAGCGCGAGTAGTCGTCAACAACGATCAGGAAGTACCTCTCCTGACCCTGTCCACGGACGCGGGCTGGGCCCCACACGTCCATGTGGAGCGTCTGCAAGGGAGCAGTCGTCGGGGGAAACGAGGAGGAGTGGGGAGCGGCGCGCTGCCGCCCCTCGACACAAGGAAGACAGGGAGGAGCAGGCGAGGGTGGGAGGGGAGGGAGTACCCGGGGAAGACCAGAGACAAGGTACCATTTGTGCATGGCACGAAGGCGCTGCACTGACGGGTGACCAAGGCGGTGGTGCCAGAGGACAGTCTCGTGCGCCAGAGAGCGACACGAGCAGGGGGCAGACAGCTGACCTGACGCAGACGCAGACGCAGCTACCTGAGGGGACTCAGTGGTCAGTGTGTACAAGTCCGACCCCGGCTGCCTAGTGAAGGTAGCCAGGTGACGGCCCGTCCGAGCACACGTGCAGTGTGTCACATGCTCGTAGGCAGGGGTGAACTGGTGGACACCCCCGTCCTGGAGGGCACAGCCTGCCACCAAGTTCGTAGAGAACGAGGGGAGGTGGAGACCTGACAGTGTGCCCGACGGAACCGCAGGACAAGGAAGGACAGTGGAGGAGGTCGCAATGACCGGACCCCCAGAGGGGTCAGCAAGGGAGACAGCAACTGGCCGAGCAAGCTGCTCAAGGGCAGTGCGGTCACGAAAGAAACAGCGAGAAGCTCCTGAGTCTAGAGTGAAGGTGTGCAGTGCCTCAGTGGACTCAGTACCAGGGGGCGCAGACTCACTAGCACCTAGAGCAGCAGCCTCACCAGCACCTGGGGCAGCAGACACGCAAGCACCTAGAGCAGCAGCCTCACCAGCACCTGGGGCAGCAGACACGCAAGCACCTAGAGCGGCAGCCTCACTGGTGCGAATGCCCGGGTCGGGCGGAACACGCAGGTACTGATCCCCCTCTCCACTAGTAGACAACACATACATGGCAGTGAGAATAGCATCAAAGTCAAGAGCATAGATATCAATGTTCTTCTTCATCAGGTCAGCCCAGCGGGGCAGCTCAGTGGCAGCAGGGAACTGAGTGCGCCAAGCGTCGTCAAGGCGGGAGAAGCAGCGCTGCGTGGTGTGCGCCCTCCCACACGTCTGGCCAGTGCGGTCACCAGTGCGGATAACGTACGTGCAGCTAAGGCCACCCCCCCCCCCCCCCCCGTGCTGAGAGTACCACTCACGAAGCTCCTGGGAAGACGGAGTGTGCTGCTGGCTCTGGCCACCGCCAGTGCCTCCACGACCACCACCGCCTCCGCCACCACCTCGACCACCACCGCCTCTGCTGCCTCCGCGTCCACCGCCTCCCCAACCACCGCCCCCACCCCGGCCACCTCCTGCCCCGCCACCACCCCCACCGCCGCCACCGCCCCCACCCCCACCTCCCCCGCCGTCACCTCCACCTCCCTTGCCCCCTTTGCCCTTGCCGCTGCGGCGCCAGCTCGGAGCAGACGCAGTCCCGACCTGCTCAGTACTAACTAGGTCGACAGCAGCAGCAGAGGCGACAGAGGGGAGAAGGGGGGAAGGGGAACACCCCTCGAAGAAAGGGGTGCGGGGGTCGCCACGAGAGGCAGCTACAGCGACTATGCTAGTCTCTGCTGCAAGCAGTTCCTTCTTGAGCAGGTCTATGGTGAGCTCAGTGGGGGAGCGAGCGAGGAAGTGGTCCCTGACCGCACGAAGAGAGTCAGGGAGACGGGTGACAAGGTGGTAGAGAGTGAGCCAGAGCGGGGGGGGGTGGGTGGCAAGAAACTCAGCGGGCATAGCGGCACGGAAGCGAGCCTCACTAGTGCGGAGGTGCGTGGTGAGGTCAGCGACTGTGGCGAAAGCGGACAGGTCTAGGAATAGGTAGGGAAGCGAGAGACGGCCTAGCGCAGCAGAGGCAGGTGAGGAGTAGCGTGCAACTACAGCAGTGTACAGTGCCTTCGCAGTTTTGTGCTGGCCAAAGTGCTCGCGCTCATCTACAGGCAGGGAGTTGCGAATAGCAAAGCGAGCGTGGGCGTCACGAGTCTGCCACTGGGAGCGGGCAGTACTGTCAGCAGTAACAGCAGGGGCAGCAGCGAGGCCTAGTGCGTGATCGTACAGCGAGATGTCCTCCTTGGCAGTGAGCTGGAGGAACAGGTGCAAGTCATCTAGCCAGGTGTCAAACTTCAGTGGGCGGCCCTCAGCATCGAAAGCGAGTACAGCAGGGCTAGCCATAGTTGCAGGAAGAGCAGTAGTAACAGCAGCAGTAGTAGCAGCAGCAGGAACAGTAGCAGTAGTAGCAGCAGGCGAAACCCTAAAAGCAGCAGGCAGCACGACTCAGGTAGGGCGGCTCGGTCCAGAGGGGGCTGCTCAGTACGGGGAGGGCGGCGCGGCTCGGTTCGGGCGGCACGGCTCGGCTCGGGCTGGGCGGCTCGGTTCGGGCGGCTCGGTTCGGGCGGCTCGGTTCTGGCGGGGCCGTGGCTGTCGCGTGCGGGGCTGCCGGGGCTGCTAGGTGGGGCGCGCGCGGGGTCGACGGGGCCGAGAGGGGCCGCTAAGGGGCGGCGCGCGGGGTCGACGGGGCCGTAAGGGGCCGCTAAGGGGCGGCGCGCGGGGTCGACGGGGCCGTAAGGGGCCGCTAAGGGGCTGCGCGCGGGGTCGACGGGGCCGTGAGGGGCCGCTAAGGGGCGGTGCGCGGGGTCGACGGGGCCGCAAGGGGCCGCTAAGGGGCGGCGCGCGGGGTCGACGGGGCCGTGAGGGGCCGCTAAGGGGCGGCGCGCGGGGTCGACGGGGCCGTAAGGGGCCGCTAAGGGGCAGCTCGCGGGGCCGACTGGGCCGCTAAGGGGCGGGTCGCGGGTCGCGGGGCCTTACAGGGCCGCTAAGGAGGGGCGCACGAGGGCGCTGGGGGGAGGCGCTCGAGGGCGCTCCGACAGTAGGGCGCACGAGGGCGCTAGTAGGCAGTCAGTAGTGGTGGGCCCTAAGAAAAAACTCGGTCCTAGCGGAAGACCTGCTCTGAAACCATGTTAGAATGTAAGAAACAGGAATGAATGAACTAGCACAAAGTTGGGTACAAGTAGGAAACCCTAAGTTTGTGTACCCCCTGAGGCTAAACCCACTATAGCCTACACAATGTAAACATACAATGTTTGACACTTTTGTCCGCGATACGTCCGCGGACAAGCTCTCCGCCCGCGCTGTTCCCTGTGTCTTCCTTGGCTTCCCCACTGACGCGCCTGGCTGGCAGTTTTACCACCCCACCTCGCGCTGTGTCTTCGCTTCTCAGGACGTCACTTTTGACGAGTCGGTACCCTTTTACCGTCTTTTCCCCTACCGCACTGCCCCGCTTCCTCCCCCGCCGCTCTTCCTCACCCCAGGTGTCCCTTCGGTAGACCCCCTCCCTCCCCAGGGTCCTGCTCCCTCAGGTGTTTCCCAGGTAGACCCGGTCGAGCCTGTCGAGGTAGCTGTCGACTCTGGTCCTGCGAGGGGTACTGGGCCTGGGGGTGCTGAGCCTGGGGGTGCTGAGGTTTGGGGTACTGAGCCTGGGGGTGCTGAGACTGGGGGTGCTGAGCCTGGGGGTGCTGAGACTGGGGGTGCTGAGCCTGGGGGTGCTGAGACTGGGGGTGCTGAGCCTGGGGGTTCTGAGACTGACCGTGCTGCGCCTGGTGGCGCTCCCTCTTCACAGCAGCTGCGTGAGTGGTACTCTCAGCGTTGCAGCCTCAGGCGTGGGGCTGCTGGGGCTGGGGGTTCTGCCGGAGTTGGAGCTGGTGGTGCTGCGGGTGCCGTGTCGCGGCCGGAGCCTCCCTCCCCACAGCGGCTGCGTGAGTGGTACGCTCGGCGCTGCAGCCTCCGGAGCGGCGCTCCTAGCGCTGAGGTGCCGCCCGCTGGAGGCCCTGGTTTTGCTGGAGCTGGAGCTGGTGCTGCTGGTGCAGGAGCTGCTGGTGCTGGTGCTGCTGGAGGTGCTGCTGGTGCTGGAGCTGCTGGAGGTGCTGCTGGTGCTGGAGCTGCTGGAGGTGCTGCTGGTGCTGCTGGAGGTGCTGCTGGTGCTGGAGCTGCTGGAGGTGCTGCTGGTGCTGGTACTGCTGGAGGTGCTACTGGTGCTGGAGCTGCTGGAGGTATTGCTGGTGCTGGAGCTGCTGGAGCCGCTGGTCCTGGAGGTGCTCGTACTGGAGGTACTGGAGCTGCTGGGACTGGAGCTGCTGCGGGGGTTGGAGCTGGAGGTACTGGAGCTGCTGGAGTTACTGGTGGTGCTGCGGGAGTTGTAGCTGGAGACCCTGGGGCTGAGGGTGCTGGTGCTGTCTCTGCTGGTTCAGGAGGTGCTGCGCGGCCGCGGCCGTACTACGTTCCGCTCCTTCAGCAGGTTCTTGGCCTCCCGCCCTCTACTGGTCCTACTCCTCCCCTCCTGAGTCCACCACCTGTCCAATCGCAGTCGCAGTTACAGCTTGCCTCTCCGCTGCCTGGTCCTTCTCCTTACGCTGGGCCGACTAGAGGTCTTACGGAGCGTCGTGAGCCTGAGTCTCGTCCTGCGTCACCTGAGTCTCGTCCTGCGTTGCCTAGGTCGCGTCCAGAGTCGTCTGTCCGCGCTGTCCGCGCTGGTCGTCGTGTTCCACGTCAGCGTCCTCCTCCTGTCCTTGGCACTCACTATATGACTCTGCGTCCTTCCACTGCTCCACAGCGTGTCCCTCTGCCGTCTCCTCCTACGTCCTCTCTTCCTGACGGTCCGGACCCGGAGTCTGACTCCCTTCGTGCTGCCAGTCCTACTGTCACGCGTTTCCTCGCCACTGTTGTCACTGACCCTACCTTTGAGTCCTCTGCTGCGTCTGCTCTAGTCGCTGAGCTTGTTGACTTTGCTGCCGCCTGTGGTCTCGACTACGCTGCTAGCCTTGTTGCTGAGTCTGAGTCTGTCTGTCCTCCGTCCGTCGGGGGTGAGTGTGCTCTTGGCACGGACGTTCTTTAGGACAGACAGGAGGAGTTTGAGTGCTTTGCCGCTGCTTTACCTCATCTCGTGTCCATGCTGCTTGCCCCTGAGGGAGACCCGGATGCACCAGACATCCCCGACCCCGCGCTCTTACGCAGAGGCAATAGAGGGTCCCTACTCCTCTCAGTGGAAGACAGCCATGGACGCAGAGATGGATTCCTGGAAGTCCACAGGCACCTACGTCGACGAGGTTCCCCCGCCTGGGGCGAACATCGTCAGTGGCATGTGGATTTTCAGGGTGAAGCGGCCGCCGGGTTCTCCGCCTGTCTTCAAGGCGCGTTACGTTGCACGAGGCTTCAGTCAGCGTGAGGGAGTTGACTTCTTCCAGACCTTTTCCCCTACCCCAAAGATGACCACTCTTCGGGTGCTGCTGCACGTCGCCGCTCAGCGTGACTACGAGCTCCACTCTCTTGACTTCAGCACTGCTTTCCTACAGGGCAGCCTACACGAGGAGATCTGGCTGCGCCGCCCACCTGGCTTCACTGGGTCGTTCCCTGCTGGTACCCAGTGGAGCCTCCGGCGGCCAGTCTACGGTCTCCGCCAGGCATCCCGTGAGTGGCACGACACACTGAGGACTACTCTTGCTGCTCTTGGGTTTGCTCCTTCTACTGCTGACCCGTCGCTGTTTCTACGCACCAACACCACTTTGCCGCCGTTCTATGTTCTCGTGTACGTAGACGACTTGGTCTTTGCTACTTCTGACACTGAGGGACTCGCCCACGTGAAGTCGGAGCTGCAGAAGAGACACACGTGCACAGACCTGGGTGAGCTGACAAGCTATCTTGGCTTGCGGATCACCCGGGACAGAGCACAGCGCACCATTACCCTGACTCAGTCACACATGGTGCAGCAGGTCCTTCAGCGCTTCCGCTTCACGTACTCCTCGCCTCAGTCCACTCCTCTACCTACCGGTCACTCGCTCTCAGCTCCACCTTCAGACGAGTCCGTAGAGCCGAGTGGCCCGTACCCAGAGCTTGTGGGCTGCCTCATGTACCTGATGACCTGCACTCGACCTGACCTTGCATACCCTCTTAGCATCATAGCACGCTATGTCGCTCCTGGCCGTCACTGGAAGGAGCACATGGATGCCGCTAAGAGGGTGTTGCGCTACTTGTGCAGTACGTCGGGCATGGGGCTTGTGCTTGGAGGACGGGCTCGAGTTGTCCTCACTGGTCACGCTGACGCTTCTTGGGCTGACGACTTGACTACGCAGCGGTCGTCACAGGGTTACACCTTCAGCCTTGGCTCCAGCTCTGTTTCTTGGCGGTCTACCCGCTCGTCTTCTGTTCTCAGCTCCAGTTGTGAGGCTGAGATCTACGCAGGGGCCATGGCTGCACAGGAGTTACGCTGGCTCACCTACCTGCTTACTGACCTTGGAGAGCCGCCTCGTTCTCCTCCAGTTTTGTACGTCGACAACAAGGCCATGATTGCCTTGTGTCAGGAGCACAGATTGGAGCACAGAACGAAGCACATCGCTCTGCGCTACTTCCTTGCTCGAGAGTTGCAGCAGCGTGGTCAGCTTCGTCTTGCTTACGTGGCCACTCAGGCCAACATTGCTGATGTGTTCACCAAGGCGCTTCAGCCTTGTGATCATCAGCGTTTCTGTACTGTTCTAGGCCTTGTGCCTACTGTGCCTCACTTGCTTACTTCTTGACTCTGCTTGTACTGCGATCTCTATATATATACCTGCATGCTTACACTTGCTAGGTTGTGATCACTGTACCTCTTGTTATATTATCAAACTGCATGTGAACTGGTCTTGTGACCGCTTGCTTGTGCTCGGAATTCGTGTGGTATCCTTGAGATCCAACCCTAAGCTTGTTTTGCTTTGCATTGCTTTGACTGGTCTTGTGATCATCTGGTTGTCTCCCACTTCGCCTATGGGGGTGTGTCAAACATTGTATATGTTTGTGTTCTGTAGGCTATAGTGGGTTTAGCCTTAGGGGGTACAACTTCTAGGTTTTCCTACTTGTACTCCCAATGTTGTTAGTTCAATCACTTCTCTCATTCTGACATGCAGCAGTGTGCGTTTGGACCTATTATGAAGCCAGCAAGAGCGTGGGAGGGTGACGAGAATGATCGGTTATCGGCACTGGCGAATGAACGATGCCTGCTGCATTTTCTGCACATGTGCGGATCCTTCCGCGTTTTGGGGATGAAAACGCTCGTTCCGGGCGTTTTTCTTCCGTTTGGTCACGCAGCTGTGTGCGTTTGGACCTACTACCAAGCCAGCAAGAGCGTGGGACGGTGACGAGCATGATCGGTCATTGGCACTAGCGAATGAACCATGCCTGCTGCATTTTTTGCACATGTGCGGATCCTTTCGCGTTTTGGGGATGAAAACACTCGTTCCGAGCGTTTTTTTTTGTTCCGTTCGGTCACACGGCTGTGTGCGTTTGGACTTATTACCAAGCCAGCAAGAGCATGGGAGGGTGGCGAGCATGATCGGTCATTGGTACTGGCGAATTAACCACGCCTGTTGCATTTTCTGCACATGTGCGGATCCTTCCGCGTTTTGGGGATGAAAACGCTCGTTCCTGGCGTTTTTCTTCCGTTCGGTCACGCGGCTCTGTGCGTTTGGACCTATTGCCAAGCCAGCAAGAGCGTGGGAGGGTGGAGAGCATGATCGGTCATTGGCACGGGCGAATAAACCTTGCCTGCTGCATTTTGTTTCACATGTGCGGATCCTTCCGCTTTTTGGGGATGAAAACGCTTGTTCCGGGCGTTTTTCTTCCGTTCGGTCACGCGGCTGTTTGCGTTTGGACCTATTGCTAAGCCAGCAAGAGTGTGGAAGGGTGACGAGCATGATCGGTCATTGGCACTGGCGAATGAACGATGCCTGCTGCATTTTCTGCACATGTGCGGATCCTTCCGCGTTTTGGGAAAGAAAACGCAAGTTTCGGGCATTTATCTTCCGTTCGTTCACGCGGCTGTGTGCGTTTGGACCTATTACCAAGCCAGCAAGAGCGTGGGAGGGTGACGAGCATGATTGGTCATTGGCACTGGCGAATGAACGATGCCTGCTGTTAAGATAGTAGGTAGAGGCATGAAAGTAGGAACCCTAGACATGGCGAGAGTTAGGAACGAGAGTCGAGAGAGAAGGCCAAAAGAGAGGTTTCACTATAGACTCAAAGGTACAAATAGGCAAGAAGCATGACAAGAAGGTGCACCACCAAACAAGATGATTAGGATAACTACACTACAGCTAGAACGACATGCAGTTATAACAATATAATTCTGACATCCCCCCATAACTGCATGCAGGAATAGCCAAGTGCAAGACACAACCTGCAGGGGTACATCACAGACAGAGAAAACAGCAACAGCAGGCAAGAGCAGTTGCAACCAGTGCAGTGGTGGCAGATTCAGCTGCACCAACCCCTCAGCCAAGATAGAAACAGCAGAAGCAAGTGTAGGGGCGGCAGGTCGCCTGAGGAGAAGGCTCTGTGGCTGCAACGTGCAGCAGGACAGCAGCGGCTCGACGGCAGCACCTGCAGGCCCCAGCAGCAGGCAGCAGAAGACAGGTCAGGTGGCGACAGGGGCGACAGCTGGAGGTGCCACAGTAGCAGCTGGCGGCAGCAGCAGATGGCCGGCTGAATTCCGCCTCCCCCTCACCCTCCCCCCCACAGCGGCACACGCGGCAGTGCGAGAGAGAGGAGGAGGGGCGGCTGCTGGCTCGGCAGAATCTCTCTCGCCACCCCCTCACACTCCCCCCCTTCCCACACAGCGAATGGCACTGCAGGAAGAGAGAGGAGAGAGGAGAGCGGCGGCTGGTTCCTGCGGGTACACTCCTGCCACTCCTTCACCCTCCCCCCCACAGCGACAGTCGCGTATGGGGCGAGAAAGGGCGACGGCAGGCGCTGCTGGCGTCTCACAGCGGTCACCCCATCACGCCACCTCCCCCACTGTCCGCCACCGCCTCCCTCGTGCCTCCACTGCCCGCCACTCCCACATCCCCCCACAGCAGGAGCACTCACGGCAGTTGCAGCGGGGCCGACGGGAGGGCGGGTGAGGAAGGCTGCTGGAGCGCGATGGGCGGGGAGGGGGGACGTAACGCGAGGCTCGCCAGGGGTCGCGGGTGCAGCACGTCGGGCAGAAGCAGGCGACACCGCGAATGGCAGGCGATCGCGCACTCGACGGGCCGGTGAAAGTGCGGCGCGACGAGCAGGGCCGCCGACGACGAGCGCCAAGCTCGCCGCGCTGGTCGCCGCGACCGTCGCTAAGCAGGCCGCGACCGTCGTGACGTGGCGAGCAGGACGCGACGGGGCCAGCAAGGCGGACGCCATGCAAGGATTAAAATGCGGTGGGCCCATGAAGGTCGTAACCACTCTAATACCATGTTAAGATAGTAGGTAGAGGCATGAAAGTAGGAACCCTAGACATGGCGAGAGTTAGGAACCAGAGTCGAGAGAGAAGGCCAAAAGAGAGGTTTCACTATAGACTCAAAGGTACAAATAGGCAAGAAGCATGACAAGAAGGTGCACCACCAAACAAGATGATTAGGATAACTACACTACAGCTAGAACGACATGCAGTTATAACAATATGATTCTGACACCTGCTGCATTTTCTGCACATGTGCGGATCCTTCCGCGTTTTGGGGATGAAAACGCTCGTTTCGGGCGTTTTTTCTTCCGTCGATCACGCGGCAGTGTGCGTTTGGACCTATTATAAAGCCAGCATAAGCGTGGGAGGCTGACGATCATGATCGGTAATTGGCACTGGCAAATGAACGATGCCTGCTACATTTTCTGCACATGTGCGGATCCTTCCGCGTTTTGGGGATGAAAACGCTCGTTCCGGGCGTTTTTCTTCCGTTCGGTCACGCGGCTGTGTGCGTTTGGACCTTCTACCAAGCCAGCAAGAGCGTGGGATGTTGAAGAGCATGATCGGTCATTGGCACTAGCGAATGAACCATGCCTGCTGCATTTTTTGCACATGTGCGGATCCTTCCGCTTTTTGGGGATGAAAACGCTTGTTCCGGGCGTTTTTCTTTTGTTCGGTGTCACGACTGTTTGCGTTTGGACCTATTGCCAAGCCAGCAAGAGCGTGGAAGGGTGACGGGCATGATCGGTCATTGGCACTGGCGAATGAACGATGCCTGATGCATTTTCTGCACATGTGCGGATCCTTCCGCGTTTTGGGGATGAAACCGTTCGTTCCGGGCGTTTTTCTTCTGTTCGGTCACGCGGCAGTGTGCGTTTGGACCTATTACCAAGCCAGCAAGAGCGTGGGAGGGTGATGGGCATGATCGGTCATTGGCACTAGCGAATGAACCATGCCTGCTGCAGTTTTTGCACATGTGCGGATCCTTCGGCGTTTTGGGGATGAAAACGCTTGTTCCGGGCGTTTATATTCCGTTCGTTCACGCGGCTGTGTGCGTTTGGAACTATTACCAAGCCAGCAAGAGCGTGGGAGGGTGACGAGCATGATCGGTCATTGAAACTGGCAAATGATCCATGCCTGCTGCATTTTCTGCACATGTGCGAATCCTTCCGCGTTTTGGGGATGAAAACGCTCATTCCGGGCGTTTTTCTTCCGTCCAGTCACGCGCCTGCGTGCGTTTGGACCTATTACCAAGCCAGCAAGAGCGTGGGAGGGTGAGGAGCATGATCGCTTATTGGCACGGGCGAATGAACCATGCCTGCAGCATTTTTTGCACATGTGCGGATCCTTCCGCGTTTTGGGTATGAAAACGCTCGTTTCGGGCGTTTTTCTTCCGTTCGGTCACGCGGTTGTGTGCGTTTGGACCTACCACCAAGCCAGCAAGAGCGTGGGAGGGTGACGAGCATGATCGGTCATTGGCACGGGCGAATGAACCATGCCTGCAGCATTTTTTGCACATGTGCGGATCCTTCCGCGTTTTGGGGATGAAACCGCTCATTCTGGGCGTTTTTCTTCTGTTCGGTCACGCGGCTGTGTGCATTTGGACCTATTACCAAGCCAGAAAGAGCGTGGGAGGGTGACGGGCATGATCGGTCATTGGCACTGGCGAATGAACCATGCCTGCTGCATTTTTTGCACATGTGCGGATCCTTCGGCGTTTTGGGGATGAAAACGCTCGTTCCGGGCGTTTATCTTCCGTTTGTTCACGCGGCTGTGTGCGTTTGGACCTATTACCAAGCCAGCAAGAGCGTGGGAGGGTGACGAGCATGATCGGTCATTGGCACTGGCGAATGAACGATGCCTGCTGCATTTTCTGCACATGTGCGAATCCTTCCGCGTTTTGAGGATGAAAACGCTCGTTCCTGGCGTTTTTCTTCCGTTCGGTTACGCGGCTGTGTCTGTTTGGACTTATTACCAAGCCAGCAAGAGCGTGGGAGGGTGATGAGCATGATCGGTCATTGGCACGGGCGAATGAACCATGCGGGCTGCATTTTCTGCACATGTGCGGATCCTTCCGCGTTTTGGGGATGAAAAAGCTTGTTCCGGGTTTTTTTCTTCCGTTCGGTCACGCGGCTCTGTGCGTTTGGACCTATTGCCAAGCCAGCAAGAGCGTGGGAGGGTGGCGAGCATGATCGGTCATTGGCACGGGCATATAAACTATGCCTGCTGCATTTTTTGCACATGTGCGGATCCTTCCGCGTTTTGGGGATGAAAACGCTCGTTCCGGGCGTTTTTCTTCCGTTCGGTCATACGGCTCTGTGCGTTTGGACCTATTACCAAGCCAGCAAGAGCGTGGGAGGGTGGAGAGCATGATCGGTCATTGGCACGGGCGAATAAACCATGCCTGCTGCATTTTGTTTCACATGTGCGGATCCTTCCGCTTTTTGGGGATGAAAACGCTTGTTCCGGGCGTTTTTCTTCCGTTCGGTCACGCGGCTCTTTGCGTTTGGACCTATTGCTAAGCCAGCAAGAGTGTGGAAGGGTAACGAGCATGATCGGTCATTGGCACTGGCGAATGAACGATGCCTGCTGCATTTTCTGCACATGTGCGGATCCTTCCGCGTTTTGGGAATGAAAACGCAAGTTTCGGGCATTTATCTTCCGTTCGTTCACGCGGCTGTGTGCGTTTGGACCTATTACCAAGCCAGCAAGAGCGTGGGAGGGTGACGAGCATGATCGGTCATTGGCACTGGCGAATGAACGATGCCTGCTGCATTTTCTGCACATGTGCGGATCCTTCCGCGTTTTGGGGATGAAAACGCTCGTTCCAGGCGTTTTTCTTCTGTTCGGTCACGCGGCTCTGTGCGTTTGGACCTATTGCCAAGCCATCAAGAGCGTGGGAGGGTGGCGAGCATGATCGCTGTAGAGGCGAATAAACCATGCCTGCTGCATTGTTTGCACATGTGCGGATCCTTCCGCTTTTTGGGGATGAAAACATTCATTCCAGGCGTTTTTCTTCCGTTCGGTCACGCGGCTGTTTGCGTTTGGACCTATTGCCAATCCAGCAAGAGCGTGGAAGGGTGACGAGCATGATCGGTCATTGGCACTGGCGAATGAACGATGCCTGCTGCATTTTCTGCACATGTGCGGATCCTTCCGCGTTTTGGGGATGAAAACGCCAGTTCCGGGCGTTTATCTTCCGTTCGTTCTTGCGACTGTGTGCGTTTGGACCTATTACTAAGCCAGCAAGAGCGTGGGAGGGTGACGAGCATGATCGCTCATTGGCACTGGCGAATGAACGATGCCTGCTGCATTTTCTGCACATGTGCGAATCCTTCCGCGTTTTGGGGATGAAAACGCTCGTTCCTGGCGTTTTTCTTCCGTTCGGTCACGCGGCTGTGTCTGTTTTTACCTATTACCAAGCCAGCAAGAGCGTGGGAGGGTGATGAGCATGATCGGTCATTGGCACGGGCGAATGAACCATGCGTGCTGCATTTTCTGCACATGTGCGGATCCTTCCGCGTTTTGGGGATGAAAAAGCTTGTTCCGGGCGTTTTTCTTCCGTTCAGTCACGCGGCTCGGTGCGTTTGGACCTATTGCCAAGCCAGCAAGAGCGTTGGAGGGTGGCGAGCATGATCGGTCATTGGCACTGGCAAATTAACCATGCCTGCTGCATTTTTTTGCACATGTGCGGATCCTTCCGCGTTTTGGGGATGAAAACGCTAGTTCCGGGCGTTTTTCTTCCGTTCGGTCACGCGGCTCTGTGCGTTTGGACCTATTGCCAAGCCATCAAGAGCGTGGGAGGGTGGCGAGCATGATCGCTCATTGGCAGAGGCGAATAAACCATGCCTGCTGCATTGTTTGCACATGTGCGGATCCTTCCGTTTTTTGGGGATGAAAACATTCATTACGGGCGTTTTTCTTCCGTTCGGTCACGCGGCTGTTTGCGTTTGGACCTATTGCCAATCCAGCAAGAGCGTGGAAGGGTGACGAGCATGATCGGTCATTGGCACTGGCGAATGAACGATGCCTGCTGCATTTTCTGCACATGTGCGGATCCTTCCGCGTTTTGGGGATGAAAACGCCAGTTCCGGGCGTTTATCTTCCGTTCGTTCTTGCGACTGTGTGCGTTCGGACCTATTACTAAGCCAGCAAGAGCGTGGGAGGATGACGAGCATGATCGGTCATTGGCACTGGCAAATGAACGATGCCTGCTGCATTTTCTGCACATGTGCGGATCCTTCCGCGTTTTGGGGATGAAAACGCTCGTTCCGGGCGTTTTTCTTCCGTTCGGTCACGCGGCTGTGTGCGTTTGGACCTTCTACCAAGCCAGCAAGAGCGTGGGATGGCAAAGAGCATGACCGGTCATTGGCACTAGCGAATGAACCATGCCTGCTGCATTTTCTGCACATGTGCGGATCCTTCCGCGTTTTGGGGATGAAAACGCTCGTTCCGGGCGTTTTTCTTCTGTTCGGTCACGCGGCTATGTCCGTTTGGACCTATTACCAAGCCAGTAAGAGCGTGAGAGGTGACGAGCATGATCGGTCATTGGCACGGGCGAATGAACCATGCCTGTTGCATTTTTTTCATATGTGCGGATCCTTCCGCGTTTTGGGGATGAAAACGCCAGGTCCGGGCGTTTATCTTCCGTTCGTTCACGCGGCTGTGTGCGTTTGGACCTAATACCAAGCCAGCAAGAGTGTGGGAGGGTGGCGAGCATGATCGGTCATTGGCACGGGCAAATTAACCATGCCTGCTGCATCTTTTTGCACATGTGCGGATCCTTCTGCGTTTTGGGGATGAAAACGCTCGTTCCGGGCATTTTTCTTCCGTTCGGTCACACGGCTGTGTGCGTTTGGACCTATTACCAAGCCAGCAAGAGCGTGGGAGGGTGACGAGAATGATCGGTCATTGGCACCCGCGAATGAACCATGCCTGCTACTGTTTTTGCACATGTGCGGATCCTTCCGCGTTTTGGGGATGAAAACGCTAGTTCCGGGCGTTTTTCTTCCGTTTGGTCATGCGGCTCTGTGCGTTTGGACCTATTGCCAAGCCATCAAGAGCGTGGGAGGGTGGCGAGCATGATCGCTCATTGGCAGAGGCGAATAAACCATGCCTGCTGCATTGTTTGCACATGTGCGGATCCTTCCGTTTTTTGGGGATGAAAACATTCATTACGGGCGTTTTTCTTCCGTTCGGTCACGCGGCTGTTTGCGTTTGGACCTATTGCCAATCCAGCAAGAGCGTGGAAGGGTGACGAGCATGATCGGTCATTGGCACTGGCGAATGAACGATGCCTGCTGCATTTTCTGCACATGTGCGGATGCTTCCGCGTTTTGGGGATGAAAACGCCAGTTCCGGGCGTTTATCTTCCGTTCGTTCTTGCGACTGTGTGCGTTCGGACCTATTACTAAGCCAGCAAGAGCGTGGGAGGGTGACGAGCATGATCGGTCATTGGCACTGGCAAATGAACGATGCCTGCTGCATTTTCTGCACATGTGCGGATCCTTCCGCGTTTTGGGGATGAAAACGCTCGTTCCGGGCGTTTTTCTTCCGTTCGGTCACGCGGCTGTGTGCGTTTGGACCTTCTACCAAGCTAGCAAGAGCGTGGGATGGCAAAGAGCATGACCGGTCATTGGCACTAGCGAATGAACCATGCCTGCTGCATTTTCTGCACATGTGCGGATCCTTCCGCGTTTTGGGGATGAAAACGCTCGTTCCGGGCGTTTTTCTTCTGTTCGGTCACGCGGCTATGTCCGTTTGGACCTATTACCAAGCCAGTAAGAGCGTGAGAGGTGACGAGCATGATCGGTCATTGGCACGGGCGAATGAACCATGCCTGTTGCATTTTCTTCATATGTGCGGATCCTTCCGCGTTTTGGGGATGAAAACGCCAGGTCCGGGCGTTTATCTTCCGTTCGTTCACGCGGCTGTATGCGTTTGGACCTAATACCAAGCCAGCAAGAGCGTGGGAGGGTGGCGAGCATGATCGGTCATTGGCACGGGCAAATTAACCATGCCTGCTGCATCTTTTTGCACATGTGCGGATCCTTCTGCGTTTTGGGGATGAAAACGCTCGTTCCGGGCATTTTTCTTCCGTTCGGTCACACGGCTGTGTGCGTTTGGACCTATTACCAAGCCAGCAAGAGCGTGGGAGGGTGACGAGAATGATCGGTCATTGGCACCCGCGAAAGAACCATGCCTGCTACTGTTTTTGCACATGTGCGGATCCTTCCGCGTTTTGGGGATGAAAACGCTAGTTCCGGGCGTTTTTCTTCCGTTTGGTCACGCGGCTCTGTGCGTTTGGACCTATTGCCAAGCCATCAAGAGCGTGGGAGGGTGGCGAGAATGATCGCTCATTGGCAGAGGCGAATAAACCATGCCTGCTGCATTGTTTGCACATGTGCGGATCCTTCCGCTTTTTGGGGATGAAAACATTCATTCCGGGCGTTTTTCTTCCGTTCGGTCATGCGGCTGTTTGCGTTTGGACCTATTGCCAATCCAGCAAGAGCGTGGAAGGGTGACGAGCATGATCGGTCATTGGCACTGGCGAATGAACGATGCCTTTTGCATTTTCTGCACATGTGCGGATCCTTCCGCGTTTTGGGGATGAAAACGCCAGTTCCGGGCGTTTATCTTCCGTTCGTTCTTGCGACTGTGTGCGTTTGGACCTATTACTAAGCCAGCAAGAGCGTGGGAGGGTGACGAGCATGATCGGTCATTGGCACTGGCGAATGAACGATGCCTGCTGCATTTTCTGCACATGTGCGAATCCTTCCGCGTTTTGGGGATGAAAACGCTCGTTCCTGGCGTTTTTCTTCCGTTCGGTCACGCGGCTGTGTCTGTTTGGACCTATTACCAAGCCAGCAAGAGCGTGGGAGGGTGATGAGCATGATCGGTCATTGGCACGGGCGAATGAACCATGCGTGCTGCATTTTCTGCACATGTGCGGATCCTTCCGCGTTTTGGGGATGAAAAAGCTTGTTCCGGGTTTTTTTCTTCCGTTCAGTCACGCGGCTCTGTGCGATTGGACCTATTGCCAAGCCAGCAAGAGCGTGGGAGGGTGGCGAGCATGATCAGTCATTGGCACGGGCAAACAAACCAGGTCTGCTGCATTTTTTGCACATGTGCGGATCCTTCCGTTTTTTGGGGATGAAAATGCTCGTTCCGGGCGTTTTTCTTCTGTTCGGTCATGCGGCTGTTTGCGTTTGGACCTATTGCCAAGCCAGCAAGAGCGTGGAAGGGTGACGGGCATGATCGGTCATTGGCACTGGCGAATGAACGATGCCTGCTGCATTTTCTGCACATGTGCGGATCCTTCTGCGTTTTGGGGATGAAAACGACAGTTCCGGGCGTTTATACTCCGTTCGTTCACGCGGCTGTGTGCGTTTGGACCTATTACCAAGCCAGCAAGAGCGTGGGAGGGTGACGGGCATGATCGGTCGTTGGCACTGGCGAATGAACGATGCCTGCTGCATTTTCTGCACATGTGCGGATCCTTCTGCATTTTGGGGATGAAAACGCCAGGTTTTGGCGTTTATATTCTGTTCGTTCACGCGGCTGTGTGCGTTTGGACCTACTACCAAGCCAGCAAGAGCGTGGGATGGTGACGAGCATGATCGGTTATTGGCACTAGCGAATGAACCATGCCTGCTGCATTTTCTGCACATGTGCGGATCCTTCCGCATTTTGGGGATGAAAACGCTCGTTACGGGCGTTTATCTTCCGTTCGTTCACGCGGCTGTGTGCGTTTGGATCTATTACCAAGCCAGCAAGAGCGTGGGAGGGTGACGAGCATGATCGGTCATTGGCACTGGCGAATGAACGATGCCTGCTGCATTTTTTGCACATGTGCGAATCCTTCCGCATTTTGGGGATGAAAACGCTCGTTCTGGGCGTTTTTCTTCCGTTCGGTCACGCGGCTGTGTCTATTTGGACCTATTACCAAGCCAGAAAGAGTGTGGGAGGGTAAGAGCATGATCGGTCATTGGCACGGGCGTATAAACCATGCATTCTGCATTTTCTGCACATGTGCGGATCCTTCCGCGTTTTGGGGATGAAAAAGCCCGTTCCTGGTTTTTTTTTCTTCCGTTCGGTCATGTGGCTCTGTGCGTTTGGACCTTTTGCCAAGCCAGCAAGAGCGTGGGAGGGTGGCGAGCATGATCGGTCATTGGCACGGGCAAATAAACCATGCCTGCTGCATTTTTTGCACATGTGCGGATCCTTCCGCTTTTTGGGGATGAAAACGCTCGTTCGGGCGTTTTTCTTCTGTTCGGTCACGCGGCTATTTGCGTTTGGACCTATTGCCAAGCCAGAAAGAGCGTGGAAGGGTGACGGGCATGATCGGTCATTGGCACTGGCGAATGAACGATGCCTGCTGCATTTTCTGCACATGTGTGGATCCTTCCGCGTTTTGGGGATAAAAACGCTCATTCCGGGCGTTTTTCTTCCGTTCGGTCATGCGGCTGTGTGCGTTTGGACCTATTACCAAGCCAGCAAGAGCGTGGGAGGGTGACGAGCATGATCGGTCATTGGCACGGGAGAATGAACCATGCCTACTGCATTTTTTGCACATCTACGGATCCTTCCGCGTTTTGGGGATGAAACCGCTCGTTCCGAGCGTTTTTTTTTCCGTTCGATCACGCGGCTGTGTGCGTTTGGACCTATAACCAAGCCAGCAAGAGCGTGGGAGGGTGACGGGCATGATCGGTCATTGGCACTGGCGAGTGAACCATGCCTGCAGCATTTTTTGCACATGTGCGGATCCTTCGGCGTTTTGGGGATGAAAACGCTCGTTACGGGCGTTTTTCTTCCGTTCGATCACGCGGCTGTGTGCGTTTGGACCTATTACCAAGCCAGCAAGAGCGTGGGAGGGTGACGAGCATGATCGGTCATTGGCACGGGCGAATGAACCATGCCTGCAGCATTTTTTGCACATTTGCGAATCCTTCCGCGTTTTGGGGATGAAACCGCTCGTTCCGGGCGTTTTTTCCGTTCCATCACGCGGCTGTGTGCGATTGGACCTATTACCAAGCCAGCAAGAGCGTGGGAGGGTGACGGGCATGATCGGTCATTTGCACTGGCGAATGAACCATGCGTGCTGCATTTTTTGCACATGTGCGGATCCTTTGGCGTTTTGGGGATGAAAACGCTAGTTCCGGGCGTTCATCTTCCGTTCGTTCACGCGGCAGTGTGCGTTTGGACCTATTACCAAGCCAGCAAGAGCGTGGGAGGGTGACGAGCATGATCGGTCATTGGCACTGGCGAATGAACGATGCCTGCTGCATTTTTTGCACATGTGCGAATCCTTCCGCATTTTGGGGATGAAAATGCTCGTTCCGGGCGTTTTTCTTCCGTTCGGTCACGCGGCTGTGTGCATTTGGACCTATTACCAAGCCAGCAAGAGTGTGGGAGGGTGAGAGCATGATCGGTCATTGGCACGGGCGAATGGACCATGCCTGCTGCATTTTCTGCACATGTGCGGATCCTTCCGCGTTATGGGGATGAAAAAGCTCGTTCCTGGTTTTTTCTTCCGTTCGGTCATGTGGCTCTGTGCGTTTGGACCTATTGCCAAGCCAGCAAGAGCGTGGGAGGGTGGCGAGCATGATCGGTCATTGGCACGGGTAAAGATACCATGCCTGCTGCATTTTTTGCACATGTGTGGATCCTTAGGCTTTTTGGGGAAGAAAACGCTCGTTCCGGGCGTTTTTCTTCTGTTTGGTCACGCGGCTATTTGCGTTTGGACCTATTGCCAAGCCAGCAAGAGCGTGGAATGGTGACGGGCATGATTGGTCATTGGCACTGGCGAATGAACGATGCCTGCTGCATTTTCTGCACATGTGTGGATCCTTCCGCGTTTTGGGGATGAAAACGCTCATTCCGGGCGTTTTTCTTCCGTTCGGTCATGCGGCTGTGTGCGTTTGGACCTATTACCAAGCCAGCAAGAGCGTGGGAGGGTGACGAGCATGATCGGTCATTGGCACGGGCAAATGAACCATGCCTGCTGCATTTGTTTCACATGTGCGGATCCTTCCGCTTTTTGGGGATGAAAACGCTCGTTCCGGGCGTTTTTCTTCTGTTCGGTCACGCGGCTGTTTGCGTTTGGACCTATTTCCAAGCCAGCAAGAGCGTGGAAGGGTGACGGGCATGATCGGTCATTGGCACTGGCGAATGAACGATGCCTGCTGCATTTTCTGCACATGTGCGGATCCTTCCGCGTTTTGGGGATGAAAACGCCAGTTCCGGGCGTTTATATTCCGTTCGTTCACGGGGTGTGTGCGTTTGGACCTATTACCAAGCCAGCAAGAGTGTGGGAGGGTGACGAGCATGATCGGTCATTGGCACTGGCGAATGAACGATGCCTGCTGCATTTTCTGCACATGTGCGGATCCTTCTGCATTTTGGGGATGAAAACGCTCGTTCCGTGCGTTTTTCTTCCGTTCGGTCAAGCGGCTGTGTCTGTTTGGACCTATTACCAAGCCAGCAAGAGCGTGGGATGGTGACGAGCATGATCGGTCATTGGCATGGGCGAAAGAACCATGCCTACTGCATTTTCTGCACATGTGCGGATCCTTCCGCGTTTTGGGGATGAAAACGCTTGTTCCGGGCGATTTTCTTCCGTTCGGTCATGCGGCTGGGTGCGTTTGGACCTATTACCAAGCCAGCAAGAGCGTGGGAGGGTGACAAACATGATCGGTCATTGGCATGGGCGAATGAACCATGCCTGATGCATTTTTTTCACATGTGCGGATCCTTCAGCGTTTTGGGGATGAAAACGCTCGTCCCGGGCGTTTTTCTTCTGTTCGGTCACGCGGCTGTGTACGTTTGGACCTATTACCAAGCCAGCAAGAGCGTGGGAGGTCGACCAACATGATCGGTCATTGGCACTGGCGAATGAACGATGCCTGATGCATTTTCTGCACATGTGCGGATCCTTCCGCATTTTGGGGATGAAAACGCTCGTTCCGGGCATTTTTCTTCCGTTCGGACACGCGGCTGTATGCGTTTGGACCTATTACCAAGCCAGCAAGAGCGTGGGAGGGTGACGAGCATGATCGGTCATTGGCAGTGGCGAATGAACGATGCCCGCTGCATTTTCTGCACATGTGCGGATCCTTCCGCGTTTTGGGGATGAAAACGCACGTTCCGGGCGGTTTTCTTCTGTTCGATCACGCGGCTGTGTGCGTTTGGACCTATTACCAAGCCAGCATGAGCGTGGGAGGGTGACGAGCATGATCGGTCATTGGCACAGGCGAATGAACCATGCCTGATGCATTTTCTGCACATGTGCGGATCCTTCCTCGTTTTGGGGATGAAAACGCTCGTTCCGGGCGGTTTTCTTCCGTTCGGTCACGCGGCTGTGTGCGTTTGGGCCTATTACCAAGCCAACAAGAGCGTGGGAGGGTGACGAGCATGATCGGTCATTGGCACGGGCGAATGAACCATGCCTGCTGCATTTTTTGCACAAGTGCGGATCCTTCCGCATTTTGGGGATGACAACGCTCGTTCTGGGCGGTTTTCTTCCGTTCGTTCACGCGGCTGTGTGCGTTTGGACCTATTACCAAGCCAGCAAGAGCGTGGGAGGGTGAGGAGCATGATCGGTCATTGGCACTGGCGAATGAACGATGCCTGCCGCATTTTCTGCACATGTGCGAATCCTTCCGCGTTTTGGGGATGGAAACGCTCGTTCTGGGCGTTTTTCTTCCGTTCGGTCACGACGCTGTGTCTGTTTGGACCTATTACCAATCCAGCAAGAGCGTGGGAGGGTGACGAGCATGATCGGTCATTGGCACGGGCGAATGAACCATGCCTGCTGCATTTTCTGCACATGTGCGGATCCTTCAGCGTTTTGGGCATGAAAACGCTCGTTCCGTACGTCAATCTTCCGTTCGGTCACGCGGGTGTGTGCGTTTGGACCTATTACCAAGCCAGCAAGAGCGTGGGAGGGTGACGAGCATGATCGGTCATTGGCACGGGCGAATGAACCATGCCTGCTGCATTTTCTGCACATGTGCGGATCCTTCAGCGTTTTGGGGATGAAAACGCTCGTTCCGGGCGTTTTTCTTCCGTTCAGACACGCGACTGTGTGCGATTGGACCTATTACCAAGCCAGAAAAAGCGTGGGAGGGTGATGAGCATGATCGGTCATTGGCACGGGCGAATGAACCATGCCTGCTGCATTTTGTGCACATGTGCGGATCCTTCCGCGTTTTGGGGATGAAAACGCTCGTTCCGGGCGGTTTTCTTCCGTTTGGTCACGCGGCTGTGTGCGTTTGGGCCTATTACCAAGCCAACAAGAGCGTGGGAGGGTGACGAGCATGATCGGTCATTGGCACGGGCGAATGAACCATGCCTGCTGCATTTTTTTCACATGTGCGGATCCTTCCGCATTTTGGGGATGAAAACGCTCGTTCTAGGCGGTTTTCTTCCGTTCGTTCACGCGGCTGTGTGCGTTTGGACCTATTACCAAGCCAGCAAGAGCGTGGGAGGGTGACGAGCATGATCGGTCATTGGCACTGGCGAATGAACAATGCCTGCCGCATTTTCTGCACATGTGCGAATCCTTCCGCGTTTTGGGGATGAAAACGCTCGTTCCTGGCGTTTTTCTTCCGTTCGTGTCAAACATTATACATGTTCCTATTGTGTAGGCTATAGTGGGTTTATCCTTAGGGGGTACAACATTGCTAGGGTTTCCTACTTGTATCACCCTGCTGCCTAGTTTCACACATTCTCGTTCACTTCTAGTTTCTAACATGGTATCCGACGCCTAGGTCAGGACCTAGGACCGACGTTGGTTTGGGCCCACCGTTCCGCTGCGCCATCGAGCGCCCCTATTAGCGCCGTCGAGCGCCCCTTCTAGCGCCGTCGAGCGCCCCTTCTAGCGCCGTCGAGCGCCCCTACTAGCGCCGTCGAGCGCCCCTTCTTGCGCCGTCGAGCGCCCCTACTAGCGCCGTCGTGCGCCCTAGGACAGCCGCGCGCGCCGCCCGTTAGCCGCACGTGCAGCCGCATGCGCAGCCGCACGCGCAGCCGCCCGCACAGCCGCACGCGCAGCTGCCCCAGCCCGACGCGTCGCCCTTGCGGGCTGCCCTAGCCTGTCGCGTCGCCCCTGCGGGCTGCCCTAGCCCGTCGCGTCGCCCTTGCGGGCTGCCCTAGCCCGTCGCCTTGCCCTTGCGGGCTGCCCTAGCCCGTCGCGTCGCCCTTGCGGGCTGCCCTAGCCCGTCGCGTCGCCCTTGCGGGCTGCCCCAGCCCGTCGCGTCGCCCTTGCGGGCTGCCTTAGCCTGTCGCGTCGCCCCTGCGGGCTGCCTTAGCCTGTCGCGTCGCCCTTGAGGGCTGCTCTAGCCCGTCGCGTCGCCCATGCGGGCTGTCCCAGCCCGTCGCGTCGCCCTTGCGGGCTGCCCTAGCCCGTCGCGTCGCCCCTGCGGGCTGCCCCAGCCCGTCGCGTCGCCCTTGCGGGCTGCCCCAGCCCGTCGCGTCGCCCTTGCGGGCTGCCTTAGCCCGTCGCGTCGCCCCTGCGGGCTGCCTTAGCCCGTCGCGTCGCCCTTGCGGGCTGCCCTAGCCCGTCGCGTCGCCCTTGCGGGCTGCCCCAGCCCGTCGCGTCGCCCCAGCCGAGCCGCGCTGCTACTACTGTTCACTGCTGCAGCTGCTGCTGTTCCTGCTACTACTGCTACTGCTGCTACTGCTACTACTGTTGCTACTGCTGCAACTGCTGTTACTACTGCTACTACTGCTACTACTGCTACTGTTGCTACTACTGCAACTGCTACTACTGCCACTACTGCCACTGTGACTGCCCCTGGCCGCTATGACTACTCTTCCTAGTAGCGGTATGAATGGCGACGGCGGTGGTGACAGCAGCGGGGTTGGTGGCGGCCGGAGTAGCGGTCGTTGTGGAGCCGTTCGGCCTGGGACCGTCCCTTCGCCCCAGGAGCTTCGTGAGTGGTACGCCAGGCGGTGTGCTGGCAGCGGCCGTAGTGGCAGTCGCGGCGGAGCTGTTCAGTGCGGAGTCTCTGGCGGTGGCCAGCTGCAGCTACAGCTGCGTCAGCATGAGACCCTTACACGCCGGCAGCTTCATGAGTGGTACGCTCAGAGTGGGGGGTCTAGGAGCTCTGCCCGCTGCCCGTACGTCATTCGCACAGGTGATCGGGCTGGTCAGACCTGTGGGACGGTTGGTCACACCGAGGCTCGCTGCTTTGCTTGTCTGAGTGACACCTGGCGTGCAGTGTTTGGCGACGAGGCTGAGTCCCCCCCCTGGCTAGAGTTGTGGCGCACCCAGGTTGACATCTTTGCTCTCGACTTTGACACTCTTCTTACTGCCATGTATGCCAGGACTGGTGGTACTGAGGGTGCCTGTTCCGTGTGTCTACCGCCCGACCCGGGCATAGGGACCAGTGAGGCTGCCGCTCTAGGTGCTAGTGTGTCTGTTGCCCCAGGTGCTGGTGAGGCTGCTGCTCTAGGTGCTCGTGAGTCTGCGCCCTCTGGTACTGAGTCTACTGAGGCACTGCACACCTTCACACTGGACTCGGGTGCTTCCCGCTGCTTCTTTCGTGACCGCACTGTCCTTGAGCAGATAGCTCGGCCGGTTACTGTCTCCCTGGCTGACCCCTCCGGGGGCCCGGTTCTTGCGACCTCCTCCACTGTCCTCCCTTGTCCTGCGGTCCCGTCCGGCACCCTGTCAGGTCTCTACCTCCCCTCGTTCTCTACGAACTTGGTGGCGGGCTCTGCTCTCCAGGACGGGGGTGTTCACCAGTTCACCCCTGCCCACGAGCGCGTGACCCACTGCACGTGTGCTCGGACGGGTCGCCACCTGGCTACCTTCACTCGGCAGCCGGGGTCGGACCTGTACACACTGACCACTGAGTCCCCTCAGGTATCTGCGTCTGCGTCTGCGTCAGGTCAGCTGTCGGCCCCCTGCTCGTGTCGCTCCCTGGCGCACGAGACCGTCCTCTGGCACCACCGCCTTGGTCACCCGTCAGTGCAGCGCCTTCGTGGCATGCACTCCCGGTACCTTGTCTCTGGTCTTCCCAGGGTTCTCCCTACCCTCCCACCCTCGCCTGCTCCTCTCTGTCTTCCCTGTGTCGAGGGGCGGCAGCGCGCCGCTCCTCACTCCTCCTCGTTTCCCCCGACGACTGCTCCCCTGCAGACGCTCCACATGGACGTGTGGGGCCCAGCCCGCGTCCGTGGACATGGTCACGAGAGGTACTTCTTGATAGTTGTTGACGACTACTCGCGTTACACCACGGTCTTCCCCTTGCACAGTAAGGGTGAGGTCCCTGATGTTTTGATCCCTTGGATCCGCGCTGTCCGTCTCCAGCTCCGCGAGCGGTTCCACACGGACCTTCCGGTCCTGCGTCTGCATTCTGACAGAGGTGGTGAGTTTTCCTCCGACCTCTTGTGGGACTTTTGTCAGGGGGAGGGCATTCTCCAGTCGTTCACGCTTGCGGCCTCTCCACGACAGAATGGGGTTGCTGAGCGCCGCATTGGCTTAGTCATGGAGGTCGCTCGTACCTCCATGATCCATGCGGCTGCCCCCCATTTTCTGTGGCCGTTTGCGGTCTGGTACGCTGCGCATCAGCTCAACCTCTGGCCCCGTGTCTCCTTGCCGGAGACCTCGCCCACACTGCGTTGGACGGGGAAGGTTGGCGATGCGTCTGTGTTCCGAATCTGGGGTTCTCGTGCCTTTGTCCGCGATACGTCTGCGGACAAGCTCTCCGCCCGCGCCATTCCCTGCGTCTTCCTTGGCTTTGTCCCGGACGCGTCTGGTTGGCAGTTTTACCACGCCACCTCGCGCCGTGTCCTGCCCTCTCAGGACGTCACCTTTGACGAGTCGGTTCCCTTTTATCGTCTCTTCCCCTACCGCACTGCCCCTCTCCCCCCCCCGCCGCTCTTCCTTGTCAAACATTATACATGTTCCTATTGTGTAGGCTATAGTGGGTTTAGCCTTAGGGGGTACAACATTGCTAGGGTTTCCTATTTGTATCACCCTGCTGCCTAGTTTCACAAATTCTCGTTCACTTCTAGATTCTAACATGGTATCCGACGCCTAGGTCAGGACCTAGGACCGACGTTGGATTGGGCCCACCGTTCCGCCGTGCCGTCGAGCGCCCCTACTAGCGCCGTCGAGCGCCCCTTCTAGCGCCGTCGAGCGCCCCTACTAGCGCCGTCGAGCGCCCCTTCTTGCGCCGTCGAGCGCCCCTACTAGCGCCGTCGAGCGCCCCTTCTAGCGCCGTCGAGCGCCCCTACTAGCGCCGTCGTGCGCCCTAGGACAGCCGCACGCGCCGCCCGTCAGCCGCACGCGCAGCCGCACGCGCAGCTGCCCCAGCCCGTCGCGTCGCCCTTGCGGGCTGCCCTAGCCAGTTGCGTCGCCCCAGCGGGCTGCCCTAGCCCGTCGCGTCGCCCTTGCGGGCTGCCCTAGCCCGTCGCGTCGCCCTTGCGGGCTGCCCCAGCCCGTCACGTCGCCCTTGCGGGCTGCCCCAGCCCGTCGCGTCGCCCTTGCGGGCTGCCTTAGCCCGTCGCGTCGCCCCTGCGGGCTGCCTTAGCCCGTCGCGTCGCCCTTGCGGGCTGCCCCAGCCTGTCGCGTCGCCCTTGCGGGCTGCCTTAGCCCGTCGCGTCGCCCTTGCGGGCTGCCCTAGCCCGTTGCGTCGCCCTTGCGGGCTGCCCTAGCCCGTCGCGTCGCCCTTGCGGGCTGCCCCAGCCCGTCGCGTCGCCCCAGCCGAGCTACTGCTGCTGCTGTTCACTGCTGCCGCCCCTGGCCCCTGGAGCACCCGCCACTGCAGCAGCCGCCCCTGGCCCCTGGAGCAGCCGCACCTACAGCCGCCCCTGGACCTTGGAGCAGCCGCCCCTGCAGCAGCCGCCCCTGGCCACGTGGAGCAGCCGCCACTGCAGGAGCCGCCCCTGGCCCCTGGAGCAGCTGCCGTCGCGGCCCGGCCCCGCCCTGCAGCAGATGCCGCGGAGCTCCCTGCCGCGGCCCGGCCCCGCCCTACAGCTATAACGGCCCCGCTGTCGCCGCCGTCTTGCGCCTGCCCTTCCCACCACTGGTGAGCACTGCCCTGCCCGCTCTGCTACCGCTGCTACTGCTGCTTCTGCTTTTAGTGCTCCTGCTGCTACTGCTGCTACTGCTTTTACTGCTACTGCCGCTACTGCTGCTACTGCTTTTACTGCTACTGCCGCTACTGCTGCTACTGCTGCTCCTGGCGTGGCCAGATGCAGCTCCACGGCCGTCCGCGTGTGTCCCTCACGCCCCAGCAGCTTTGTGAGTGGTACGCCAGTTGGGGTTGTCGGGGTGGCCGTAGTGGGAGTCGTCCTGGAGTGGGTAGTTCGGGAGCTTCTTGTAGAGGCCCGGTGCAGCAGCAGCGTCGTCCGCGGGAGCCTCTTTCGCCCCAGCAGCTTCGTGAGTGGTACGCTCAGAGTAGAGGGTCGCTGAGTACTGCTCGCTGCCCGTACGTTATTAGCACGGGTGCCCGGACTGGTCAGCCTTGCGGGACGCGTGGTCACACAGAGTCCCACTGCTTCGCCCGTCTGAGCGACGCTTGGCGTACAGAGTTTGGCGACGACGCTGAGCTCCCCGACTGGGTGGAGCTACTTAGGCAGAGGGTAGATATCTTTGCTCTTGACTATGATGCTCTCCTCACTGCCATGTATGCATTGTCTACTAGTGCTGAGGGTGCCTGTCACCTGAGTGTGCCGCCTGACCCCGGTATCCAGTCTGCTGCTCTAGGTACTGGTGAGGCTGCCGCACTAGGTGCTCGTGTGTCTGTTGCCTCAGGTGCTGGTGAGGCTGCCACTCTAGGTGCTAGTGTGTCTGTTGCCCCAGGTGCTGGTGAGGCTGCTGCTCTAGGTACTCGTGAGTCTGCGCCCTCTGGTACTGCGTCTACTGAGGCACTGCACACCTTCACACTGGACTCAGGTGCTTCCCGCTGTTTCTTTCGTGACCGCACTGCCCTTGAGCAGCTTGCTCGGCCGGTTGCAGTCTCCCTCGCTGACCCCTCTGGGGGTCCGGTCATTGCGACCTCCTCCACTGTCCTCCCTTGTCGCGGTCCCGTCGGGCACACTGTCAGGTCTCTACCTCCCCTCGTTCTCTACGGACTTGGTGGCGGGTCGTGCGCTCTAGGACGGGGGTGTCCACCAGTTCACCCCTGCCTACGAGCGCGTGACACACTGCACGTGTGCTCGGACGGGTCGCCACCTGGCTACCTTCACTCGGCAGCCGGGGTCGGACCTGTACACACTGACCACTGAGTCCCCTCAGGTAGCTGCGTCTGCGTCTGCGACAGGTCAGCTGTCGGCCCCTGCTCGTGTCGCTCCCTGGCGCACGAGACTGTCCTCTGGCACCACCGCCTTGGTCACCCGTCAGTGCAGCGCCTTCGTGGCATGCACTCCCGGTACCTTGTCTCTGGTCTTCCCAGGGTTCTCCCTCCCCTCCCACCCTCGCCTGCTCCTCCCTGTCTTCCCTGTGTTGAGGGGCGGCAGCGCGCCGCTCCTCACTCCTCCTCGTTTCCCCCGACGACTGCTCCCCTGCAGACGCTCCACATGGACGTGTGGGCCCAGCCCGCGTTCGTGGACAGGGTCACGAGAGGTACTTCTTGATAGTTGTTGACGACTACTCGCGCTACACCACGGTCTTCCCCTTGCGCACCAAGGGTGAGGTCCCTGATGTTTTGATCCCTTGGATCCGCGCTGCACGTCTCCAGCTCAGCGAGAGGTTCCACTCGGACTTTCCTGTCCTGCGTCTGCACTCTGACAGAGGTGGGGAGTTTTCCTCCGACCTCTTGAGGGCCTTCTGTCAGGGGGAGGGCATTGAGCAGACGTTCACGCTTCCGGCCTCTCCACAGCAGAATGGGGTTGCTGAGCGCCGCATTGGCTTGGTGATGGAGGTCGCTCGTACCTCCTTGATCCATGCGGCTGCACCTCACTTTCTGTGGCCGTTTGCGGTCCGATACGCTGCGCATCAGCTCAACCTCTGGCCCCGTGTCTCCGTTCCGGAGACTTCACCGACACTTTGTTGGACGGGAGAGGTTGGCGATGCGTCGCGTTTCCAGGTCTGGGGATCTCGAGCTTTTGTTCGCGATACGTCCGTGGACAAGCTCTCCTCCCGCGCTGTTCCTTGTGTCTTCCTTGGCTTTGTCCCGGACGCGTCTGGTTGGCAGTTTTACCACGCCACCTCGCGCCGTGTCCTGCCCTCTCAGGACGTCACTTTCGACGAGTCGGTCCCCTACTACCGCCTCTTCCCCTACCGCACTGCCCCGCTCCCCCCCCCGCCTCTCTTCCTAGCACCAGGTGCTGCTGTGGTAGACCCCCTCCCCCCTCAGGGTGCCGCTCCCTCAGGTGTGTCCCAGGTAGACCCGGTTGAGCCTGTCGAGGTAGCTGTCGACTCTCGTCCTACTAGGGGTGCTGAGCCTGAGCGTGCGGAGCCTGGGGGTGCGGAGCCTGGGGGTGCTGAGTCCGGGGGTGCGGAGCCTGGGGGTACTGAGCCTGGGGGTGCGGAGCCTGCGGGTACGGAGTCTGGGGGTGCTGAGTCTGGGGGTGCTGAGCCTGAGAGTGCTACGTCTGAGGGTACTGAGTCAGAGGGTGCTGCGACTGACCGTGCTGCGCCTGGAGGCGCTCCTTCCTCACAGCAGCTGCGTGAGTGGTACTCGCAGTACTGCAGCCTCAGGAGAGGCGCTTCTTGAGCTAGGGGTGCTGCTGGAGCTGGTGCTCGTGTTTCCCCTCCTAGGCGGGAGCCGCCCTCTCCTTGGCGGCTCCGAGAGTGGTACGCTCGGCGCTGCAGTCTCCAGAGTGGCGCTACTGGTGTCGCGGACCCTGGAGCTGGTACTGGTGCTGGTGCTGCTGGCGCAGGAGCTGCTAGTGGTGCTGCTGGAGCTACTGGAGGTGCTGCTGGTGCTGGCGCTGCTGGAGGAGCTGCTGGTGCTGGAGCTGCTGGTGGTGCTGCTGGAGCTGCTGGAGACGCTGCTGGTGCTGGAGGTGCTGCTGGTGCTGGAGCTACTGGAGGTGCTGCTGGCGCAGGAGCTACTGGTGGTGCTACTGGAAGTGCTGCAGGTGCTGGAGCTACTGGAGGTACTGCTGGTGCTGGAGCTGCTGGAGCCGCTGGTTCTGGTGGTGATCGTACTGGAGGTACTGGAGCTGCTGCGGGGGTTGGAGCTGGAGGTACTGGAGCTGCTGCGGGGGTTGGAGCTGGAGGTACTGGAGCTGCTGCGGGAGTTGTCGCTGGAGACCCTGGGGCTGAGGGTGCTGGTGCTGTCTCTGCTAGTTCAGGAGGTGCTGAGCGGCCTCGGCCGTACTACGTTCCGCTCCTTCAGCAGGTTCTTGGCCTCCCGCCCTCCACTGGTCCTTCTCCTCCCCTACTGAGTCCACCGCCTGTCCAGTCACAGACACAGTTACCGCTTGCCTCTCCGCTGCCTGGTCCTTCTCCTTACGCTGGGCCGACTAGAGGTCTTACGGAGCGTCGTGAGCCTGAGTCTCGTCCTGCGTCGCCTGAGTCTCGTCCTGAGTCGCCTGAGTCTCGTCTAGAGCCATCTGTCCGCGCTGTCCGCACTGGTCGTCGTGCTCCGCGTCAGCGTCCTCCTCCTGTACTTGGCACTCACTATATGACTCTGCGTCCTTCCACTGCTCCACAGCGTGTCCCTCTGCCGTCTCCTCCTGCGTCCTCTCTTCCTGACGTTGCTGACCCGCCGTCAGACCTTGCTCGTGCTGCCAGTCCTACTGTCACGCGTCTTCTCGCTACTGTTGTCACTGACCCTTCCTTTGAGTCCACTGCTGCGTCTGCTCTAGTTGCTGAGCTTGTTGACTTTGCTGCCGCCTGCCGTCTAGACTACGCCGCTAGCCTTGTTGCTGAGTCTGAGTCTGTCTGTCCTCCGTCCGTCGGGGGTTAGTGTGCTCTTGGCACGGACGTCCTTGAGGACAGACAGGAGGAGTTTGAGTGCTTTGCCGCTGCTTTACCTCATCTCGTGTCCATGCTGATTGCCCCTGAGGGAGACCCGGATGCACCAGACATCCCGACCCCGCGCTCTTACGCAGAGGCGATAGAGGGTCCCTACTCCTCTCAGTGGCAGACAGCCATGGACGCAGAGATG
The DNA here is from genome assembly GCA_947471745.1 of Closterium sp. Naga37s-1. Taxonomy (NCBI): domain Eukaryota; kingdom Viridiplantae; phylum Streptophyta; class Zygnematophyceae; order Desmidiales; family Closteriaceae; genus Closterium; species Closterium sp. Naga37s-1. The sequence goes on from CANJKZ010000536.1 coordinate 245,029, forward strand.
GCTTCCTGGAAGTCCACAGGCACCTACGTCGACGAGGTTCCCCCACCTGGGGCGAACATCGTCAGTGGCATGTGGATTTTCAGGGTGAAGCGGCCGCCGGGTTCTCCACCTGTCTTCAAGGCGCGTTACGTTGCTCGAGGCTTCAGTCAGCGACAGGGAGTTGACTTTTTCCAGACCTTCTCCCCTACCCCGAAGATGACCACTCTTCGGGTGCTGCTGCACGTTGCCGCACAGCGTGACTACGAGCTTCACTCTCTTGACTTCAGCACAGCCTTCCTACAGGGCAGCCTGCACGAGGAGATCTGGCTGCGCCGCCCACCTGGCTTCACTGGGTCGTTTCCTGCAGGTACCCAGTGGAGCCTCCGGCGGCCAGTCTACGGTCTCCGCCAGGCGCCTTGCGAGTGGCACGACACACTGAGGATGACGCTTGCGGCTCTTGGGTTTGCTCCTTCGACTGCTGACCCGTCGCTGTTTCTACGCACCGACACTTCTCTACCGCCGTTCTACCGCCGTTCTACATCCTCGTGTACGTCGACGACTTGGTCTTTGCCACTGCTGGACTGGCCTTTGTGAAGTCGGAGCTGCAGAAGAGACACACGTGCACAGACCTGGGTGAGCTGCGCAGCTATATTGGCTTGCAGATCACCCGGGACAGAGCACAGGGCACCATTACCTTGACTCAGTCACACATGGTGCAGCAGGTCCTTCAGCGCTTCCGCTTCACGTACTCCTCGCCACAGTCCACTCATCTGCCTACCGGTCACTCGCTCTCGGCTCTTCCTTCGGATGAGTCCGTAGAGCCGAGTGGCCCGTATCCAGAGCTTGTGGGCTGCCTCATGTACCTGATGACTTGCACTCGACTTGATCTTGCTTACCCTCTTAGCATCCTGGCATGCTACGTTGCGCCCGGGAGACACCGACAAGAGCACTGGGAGGCCGCTAAGAGGGTGATGTGCTACTTGTGCAGTACGTCGGGCATGGGGCTCGTGCTTGGAGGACGGGCTCGTGTTGTCCTCACTGGCCACGCTGACGCTTCTTGGGTTGACGCTTTGGCTACGCAGCGGTCGTCACAGGGTTACACTTTCAGCCTTGGCTCCGGCTCTATTTCGTGGTGGTCTACCCGCTCGTCTTCTGTTCTCAGTTCCAGTTGTGAGGCTGAGATCTACGCAGGGGCCATGGCTGCACAGGAGTTATGCTGGCTCACCTACCTGCTGACCGACTTGGGAGAGCCGCCTCGTTCTCCTCCAGTTCTGTACGTCGACAACAAGGCCATGATTGCCTTGTGTCAGGAGCACAGACTGGAGCACAGAACGAAGCACATCGCTCTGCGCTACTTCCTTGCTCGAGAGTTGTAGCAGCGTGGTCAGCTTCGTCTTGCTTACGTGGCCTCTTGGGCCAACACTGCTGATATCTTCACCAAGGCACTTCAGCCTTGTGATCATCAGCGTTTCTGTATTGTTCTAGGCCTTGTGCCTACTTGGCCTCACTTGCTCACTTCTTGACTTTGCTTGTACTGTGATCTATATACATATACCTGCATGCTTACACTTGCTAGGTTGTGATCACTGTACTGCTTGTTCTCTTTTATATAACTCTGCATGTGAACTGGCCTTGTGGCCATTTGTTTGTGCTCAGAATGCGTGGTGACATCGTGATCCACCCTGAGCTTGCTTTGCTTTTCTTGATCGGTCTTGTGGCCTCTTGTTCTCCCCCACTTTGCCTATGGGGGTGTGTCAAACTTATATGCTGTTTATTGTGTAGGCTTTAGTGGGGTACAACCCAATTAGGGTTGTACCTATATGGGGTACAACCCAATTAGGGTTTCCTACTTGTACCCATCTTGCTGCTAGTTCATTTCATTCTCGTTCTTACTTCTGACAATTTTGAACATGAGCCACCCGAATATGCAATGATATTCAGGTTTTTGAATGCTTTTCCTTACGCCTATAGGGACTCATGCGCATTCTAAGCATTTGTTGGCAAAAACAGCCAGATTGATAGGCGCCGGAACTTTTTTTTGAGCACGAATTGAGCTGAAGATGCTCTGATAGGTGTATTTGAATATGAGTCTGTCAAAGTACAACCTTACTTGTAGGCTATAGTGGGGCACTCCTTATGGGGTACAGCACTTCTAGGGTTAGTACTTGTACCCCAACTCTTCCTAATCCAATCATTCCTGCACAGTTATTCTGACTGAGCCAACCAATTAAGCAATAACATTCATGTTGTTCAATGCATTTTTTATGCCTATAAAGATTCATGCGCATTCTAAGCATTTGTTGGCAATAACAGCCAGAATCATAGGCGCCGAACTGTTCTTTGAGCACGAACCGAGCTGAAAATGCTCTGACAGGTGTATTTGAACAAGAGCCACCTCGCATGTTTCCCACCTCACATGTTTCCCACCTCGCATGTTTCCGACCTCGCATGTTTCCTACCTCGCATGTTTCCCACCTCGCATGTTTCCGACCTCGCATGTTTTTGTCAGAAGACTTGCACTGTGAGATCCCCGATTGATCCTTGGGGGGTTACGGGCCTGTTAGCCTGGGGGGTTATGGGCGCACTGACCGCTACTGAAACAAGCCCTTTTATCCCAGTGGTCTAGTGGCTGGGATTCTGACATGGTATCAAAGCGATCTCGGGTTCGAATCCCGGTGTATGCACATGCAAGCCGTTGCCGCTGTGCCGAGTCCTGGACCTCCCAGTGTGGGGGGGTGTCAGAAGACTTGCACTGTGAGATCCCCGATTGATCCTTGGGGGGTTACAGGCCTGTTAGCCTGGGGGGTTATGGGCGCACTGACCCGCTACTGAAACAAGCCCTTTTATCCCAGTGGTCTAGTGGCTGGGATTCTGACAGTTTTCGACCTCGCATGTTTCCCACCTCGCATGTTTCCCAACTCGCATGTTTCCCACCTCGCATGTTTCCCACCTCTCATGTTCCCGACCTCGCATGTTTCCGATGTTCCCGACCTCACATGTTCCCTCTGTCAAATTACAATTGTATCTCTAGGCTACAGTAGGGTCACTCCTTAGTGAGTACAACACTTTTGGGTTAGGTTTCCCCTACTTGTACTCACCTCTTGCCTAGTTCACTCATTCATTCCTAGTTCTATTCTTGACATGTTATCAGAGTAGGAACCGTTCCTACATGGGCCCACCGTTCCGCCTAGTGGTAGCGCCACGCCCTACACAGTAGCCAGCGCGCTGGCGCCCCTAGCTCTCACTGTCGCGACCCTTGCAGCCCGTGCACTGCCCCTGCGACCGCGCTGCCCCTGCAGCCGTGCTCGCCCCTACGACCGTGCTGCCCCTGCAGCCGTGCTCGCCCCTGCTACCGTGCTGCCCCTGCAGCCGCGCCTGCCCCTGTGGCCCGCGCGCTGCCCCTGCAGCCCGTACGTCGCTCCTGCAGCCCGTACGTCGCCCCTGCAGCCCGTTCACGCTGCCCCTGCAGCCCGTTCACACTGCCCCTGCAGCTCGCGCGCGGACCTGCCGAGCCGTGCGTCGCCTCTGCAGCCCATCCGCGCGGCCCCTGCAGCCCGCGCGTCGCCCCTGGAGCCCGCGCGCCGCCTCTGCGGCCCGTTCGCGCCGCCCCTACAGCTCGCGCGCGGACCTGCCAAGCCGCGCAGCCCCTGCAGCCCGTACGAGCTGCCCTTGCAGCCAACGCGGCGCCCCTGCAGCCCGCGCGTCGCCCCTGCAGCCCGCACACCGCCCCTGGAGCCCGTGCGTCCTGCCCCTGCAGCCCGCGCCCTAACGCAGCCCACGAGTCGCGCGCTGCTGCCTCGCGCGTCGCGCTCTGCTGCAGCCCGCGCGTCGCGCCCTAAGGCAGCCCGACGCGTCGCGCTCTCCTGCCCCTCGCGTCACGCACTGCTGCAGCCGGCGCCAGCGCCCTGCCCTGCACGCGCTGGCGCCCTGCCCTGCGCCAGCGCCCTGCCCTGCGCCCGCGCCCTGCCCTGCGCCAGCGCCCTGCCCTGCGCCACCGCCCTGCTATTTCCTAAATATAATTAAATTGTTTATTCAAACAAAAAAAAAGGGGCCCTAGGTGCTTCTGCCCTAGGAGCTACTGCCTACTACTGCCCTGCTCTGGCCGCGCGCCGCCCTGCTGCTGATACTACTGCTGCTGCTGCTACTCGTGCTACTGGGAGTGGTGGAGGTGCTGCTGGGAGTGCAGGAGGTGCTGCTGGCGCTGTAGGAGCTGGAGGTGCTGGACCTACTCCTGACCGTCACTGTCTGTCATAGCCACTTCCGCGGCAGTTGCTGCGGCCAGGGGTGGACAGCAGCGGGCACTACTTCTCCCAGACGACCCCACCCCTCGGCAGCTTCGTGAGTGGGTTATTCAGCGAGGTCGTCCTGGTGGTGGAGGTTATCGTTCTGTTAGGACTGCTGCTCTAGGTGCTAGTGAGTCTGCTGCCGCTCCAGGTGCTAGTGAGTCTGCTGCAGCTCTAGGTGCCCGTACGTCTACCGACGATCTAGGTGCTAGTGCGTCTACTACCACAGATCCTGCCTCAGATGAGGTCTTGCACACTTTCACGCTTGACTCAGGCGCGTCACGTTGTTTCTTTCGTGATTGCACCACAGTCACACCACTCATAGCACCTGTCCCAGTCTCACTGGCTGACCCCTCTGGGGGCCCAGTGGTTGCGAGAGCCTCCACGGTCCTCCCTTGTCCAGCAGTCCCCTCCGGCTCTTTGTCAGGTCTCCACCTCCCCACGTTCTCGACGAACTTGGTGAGCAACGCTGCCATTCAGGATGTCTGGGTTGATACCTTTATTCCTGGAGGGCAGCGTGTGGCGATCTGTACGTGCTCCCGGACTGGCCGTCACCTGGCTACGTTCACTCGAAAGCCTGGGTCTAGTCTGTACACACTGACCACTGCGTCTGCACAGGTGGCTGAGTCAGGTCAGGTAGCTGCGTCGAGTCGAGCGTTTGCGTCAGGGCAGTTAGCTGCGTCTTGCTCGTGCAGAGTACTCACGCATGAGACTCAGCGCTGGGACCACCGTCTTGGTCACCCCTCCCTGCAGCGTCTGCGCGGCATGCACTCCCGGCTCCTGGTCTCTGGCCTCCCTGAGACCCTGCCCCCCCTCCCGCGCTCACTTGCGCCGCCGTGCCTTCCTTGCGTCGAGGGGCGGCAGCGCGCCGCTCCTCACTCCTCCGAGTTTCCTCCGACCACTGCTCCTCTGCAGACTCTCCACCTGGACGTGTGGGGCCCGGCCCCCGTCGGTGGGACGGACCAGGAGCGCTACTTCCTGCTGGTTGTTGACGAGTACACACGCTACACCACAGTCTTCCCCTTGTGTTGCAAGGCGGACGTCAGCGGTGTTTTGATCCCCTGGATCCGTGCTACTCGTCTCCAGCTACACGAGCGCTTTCAGCAGGACTTCCCAGTCCTGCGTCTGCACTCTGACAGGGGTGGTGAGCTCTCTTCTGGCGCCCTTGAGACGTTCTGCCAGGATGAGGGCATCGCCCAGTCGTTCACGCTTCCGGCCTCTCCGCAGCAAAATGGGATCGCTGAGCGTCGCATTGGCATGATCATGGAGGTTGCTCATACCTCCATGATCCATGCGGCTGCTCCCTATTTCCTATGGCCGTTTGCGGTCCGATACGCCGCGCATCAGCTCAACCTCTGGCCCCGTGTCTCTGCTCCAGAGACCTCGCCCACACTCCGTTGGACGGGACAGCCTGGTGATGCGTCGTCGTTTCGGGTCTGGGGCGCGCTCTCCCTTGTTCGCGATACCAAAGCGAGCAAGCTCTCTCCTCGCACTCTGCGCTGTGTCTTCCTAGGCTTCCCCACCGACGCTCCACTCTGGCAGTTCTACCACCCTGCCTCGCGTCGTGTTCTGTCCTCTCAGGACGTCACCTTTGACGAGTCGGTCTGTTACTACCGACTTCACCCGCACGCGTCCCACCCGGTCCCCCTTGCACCCCTCTTCCTGGTACCAGTCCCCCCCCCGGTAGACCCCCTCCCCCCACAGGGTCCTGCTCCCTCAGGTGTGTCCCAGGTAGACCCACCCCCCTTGGATGAGCCAGTTGAGATCTCTTCTGACTCCTCTGACTCACCTGAGGGGGGTGACGCCGTAGCCGACGACACGGCGACCACTCGCCGCACTCCTCGCTTGGCGACCCCCCCGGGTTTCCCGCCACGGCCGTCTTCGCCGCCTCCGCAGCCTGCTGCTGTGGACTCTGGAGCTGAGACTACTGGAGCTGGGACTGGGGGTGGTGAGTCTGGGGGTGCCCGCTCTCCTCGTCTGGCTACCCCCCCTGGGTTCACACCTCTGTCGTCTTCGCCGCCTCTGCAGCCTACTGCTGTGGACACTGGAGCAGAGACTGAGGGTACTGAGCCTGAGGGTGCTGGGACTGAGGGTGGTGAGACTGAGGGTGCTGAGACTGAGGGTGCTGGGACTGAGGGTGCTGAGCCTGAGGGTGCGGACTCTGGGGGTGCTGAGACTTCGGGTGCTGACTCTGGGGGTGCTGCGAGTCCTTCTGGAGGTCCTGGAGCTGGAGGTACTGGAGCTACTAGGCCTGGAGGTCCTACTGGAGGTACTAGAGGTACTACTGGTGCTGGAGGTACTGGAGCTGCTGCTGGTGCTGGAGGTGCTGGAGTTGGAGGTACTAGAGGTGCTTCTGGTGCTGGAGGTGCTAGAGCTACCACTACTGGAGGTACTGGAGCTGGACAGCCACCGCAGCCTGCTCTACTTGAGACGCTCTCGCCGCAGGCGATTCGTGCGTGGGTCGTTCTGCGAGGCAGTCCTGGTGGTGGAGGGTACGGTCCTGCCGGTGCTGGAGGTACTGGAACTGGAGGTACTGGAGCTGCTGGTGCTGGAGGTACTACTGTTACTGGAGGTGCTGGAGCTACTGGCACTGGAGGTGCTGGTGCTACTGGTGCTGGAGCTGCGGGAGCTGCTGACCCTGGAGGTGCTGGTGCTGCTGGTGCTGGAGGCGTTGGCGCTGGAGGTCCTGGAGGTGCTGGAGCTACTGGTCCCGGAGGTGCTCGTACTGGAGGTGCTGGAGCTGCCGGAGCAGGTGGTACTGCTGGTGCTGGAGGTGCAGGAGGTGCTACTGGAGCTGCTGGCACAGGAGGTATTGGAGGTACTACTGGTGCTGGAGGCGCTGGAGCTGGAGCTGGAGGCACTGGAGGTGCTGGAGGTACTACTGGTGCTCGAGGTGCTGGCGCTGTCGGAGCTCGTGGTGCTGGAGGTGCTGGTGCTACTGGTGTTGGAGGTGTTGCTCGGGGTACTGGAGGAGCTGCTCGTGCTGGAGGTATGGGAGCTACTGGTGCTCTTCGCCACCTTCTCAGTCTTCCGCCAGGTGCTACTGACTTCCCTGTGGCAGGTACTACTCCTCAGTTACTGTTTCCACCGGCGGACCAGTCACAGCCGCCGCTGTTACCGCACTCCCCACTGCCTGCTCCTGCTCCTTACACTGCGGTGTCAGAGTCCCTGACTGAGCGTCGAGAGCCTGAGACTCGTGCGTCCACCCCTGAGCGTCGAGAGCCTGAGTCTAGCTTTGACCTTGAGCCTGAGCCTAGAGCTGTTGTCTGTGCTCGTGTTCCTCGTGTTCGTCGTCCGCGTGCTCCGGCTGTCCCCGGTACTCACGATATGACACTCCGTCCTTCCTCTGTTCCTCAGCGTGTTGTCCTACCGTTACCTCCTGCGTCCTCTCTGCCTGACGTTGCTGACCCTCCGTCTGACCTTGCTCGTGCGTCCAGTCCGACTGTTACTCGCCTTCTTGCTACGGTTGTGACGGACCCTGCGTTCTCGTCTCCTGCTGCGTCTGCCCTCGTAGCTGAGCTCGTTGACTTTGCTGCTGTGTACCGCCTAGACTACCTTGCGAGTCTTGTCTCTGACCCTGTCCCTGCCTGTCCTCCGTCCGTCGGGGGTGAGACTGCTCTTGGCTGTACTGCCCTTGGCTGTGACGTTCTTGAGGACAGACAGGAGGAGCTGGAGTGCCTTGCTGCCGCTTCACCCCATCACGCGACCATGCTGCTTGCCCCTGAGGGAGACCCGGATGCACTTGACATCCCCACCCCGAGCTCCTACAGGGAGGCGATTTCGAGTGAGTACTCCTCTCAGTGGCAGACAGCCATGGATGCAGAGATGGCTTCCCACCTCGCATGTTTCCCAACTCGCATGTTACCCACCTCGCATGTTTCCCACCTCTCATGTTCCCGACCTCGCATGTTTCCGATGTTCCCGACCTCACATGTTCCCTCCTCGCATGTTCTCGACCTCGCATGTTCCCGACCTCACATGTTTCGCCCCACCAGGGGACAGTTTCAATCCCATTACCATTCGCCCCACCAGGGGGCGGTTTCAGCCCCATTACCATTCGCCCCACCAGGGTGCGGTTTCAGCCCCATTACCATTTGCCCCGCTAGGGGGCGGTTTCAGCCCCATTACCATTCGCCCCACCAGGGGCTGTTTCAGCCTCATTGCCATTTGTTACAATCCCAAGTGGGACTTAGCGAAGGATCGCTCAGGGTTGATCGTAGAGTAGTGTTGCAGCGTTCAACCCTAATTTCATGGGCGCCAGCGGCCCCGTTATTGTATGCCCCGGTTCCCCTTTCTGCGGGTGTGCCTGCGCCGAGAATATCGTTTGCGGCTGCAGCAGCGGCTGGGGGGATGTCGTACGCGCAAAGAGCGGCGCAGGCGCTGAATCGCGCGGCTGCACCGCCCGCCCAAGCGCAACAGGCGCAGGTACAGGCGCAGCAAGCGCGGGTGGGCGGAAGCGGGGCGCAGCAAGCGACAGGTCAAGCGGGGGAAGCCGCGTCACAGGGGAAGGCGGACGCTGCTAAGCCGCCACAGGGCACGGAAACAGCAGCACAGGCGGGTAGCGCATCTCAAGCAGCTGTGCAGAAGCAGCAGGAACAAACACGCACCCAGCAACAACAGCAGCAGCCGTGGCAGGGTCAGAAGCCTCAAGTCCCAGCAGCAGCAGTTGCTGCAGGCACGGGCAGCAGAACTGCAGTTTCCACACCAACCGCAGCAGCAACTGTAATCCCTACAGCCACAGCAACCGCTACCAAGCCTGTTCCGCCGTCCGCCACAACCGCTACTGTTACTGCTGCAACGGTTGCGGCGGCTTCCGCAGCAGCAGCAGCTGTTTCTGCTGCGTCAGGCGCTTCTGCCCCAGCCCAGTCGTTCGCAGCGGCAGCTGCTGCTGGGGCCGCGGCTGCATCTTCCAAAGTGCCTGCCGCAGCGGCCACCAAACCAGGCCAAACGCCTGTTCCCCAGACCTCCAGCGCAGGCTCGGCAGCAGCACCGGCGGGATCCCTCACAGGGTTCTTGTCAGCTGCGCGCGCAGGGCTAGGGGAGGGCGCAGGCACAGGCGCAGGGGCATCTGGTGGAGCGGGGGCGGACGGGGGTCAGGGAGCAGCGGGCGGGGCGAAGGGTAGCGCGAAGGGGGGGGCGAAACCACCGGTGAAGGCTCCTGGTCCTGCTGCGGCTGTAGCGGGGCCTCCTGCTCTTCCCCCTGGCGTATCGCCTGTAGCTCTGCAGTTCGGCACGTTCAACCCTAATTTCATGGGCGCCAGCGGCCCCGTTATTGTATGCCCCGGTTCCCCTTTCTCTCACCTTCGCCCTTATTGCAGCGAAATTCAAACCGTGCGGCGCGGGAACCCGTTTCAAACCTGTTCCCGCTCTTTTCACTTCAAATGTTTCTGCCTGCATCGGTCTTGGTCAGACGGTTGCTGCGTCGCTTCGACTCTTCTGACTCCTCGACTTCGTACTCGGTAGAGTCGGCTCCTGCAGCATACTGGAATGCCTTACTCATGTAATTTCATATCGTAACACTCCCCTTCATTCCTGGGCGTAGGAGGAGCTGACTCGCTTGACTACTCCGGTGAGGTCAGAGCAGTGCTTGTACTGCTGACGTGGCAGGCGCTTGGTGAGGAAGTCCGCTGCCATCTCAGTAGTCGGGCAGTAGGCGAGGTCAACTTTTCCTTGGTCAATTTCGTCCTTGACGAAAAATTACCGAAGTGCGATGTGCTTCGTGCGGTTCACGAAACCTGGCTTGTTCGCGATCCTGATGGCGCTCTGGTTGTCACAGTGAAGGCGAAAGGTAGGCGAAGTTGGGATTTTCGCTTCCTGTAGCAGCTCCTGCAGGTACAGGCCTTCGCGAACTGCTGCTGTCGCGGCGATGTATTTTGCTTCAGCCGATGACAGGGCAACCAGCTCCTGCTTCTGCGAGTTCCAGGAGATTGGCCCAGTAGGTTCCAGGCGAAAGACGAAGCCGGTTCGGGACCGTCGATTTGCAGGGTCAGCTGCATGATCTGCGTCCACGTAGCCGTTGAGGTTGAAGGAGGTCGTTGTCAGCGTGGAGTAGGAGAGCCCAATGTCAGGTGTAGAGATGAAGTACTGCAGGGCGCGCTCCAGGTCCAGCTGGTTCTCAGCTACTGGCTTGCGGGAATACTGTGCCAGTTGGCTAGCGATGTACGAAAGGTCGGGTCGGCAGGTGACAGAGGCGAATAGCAGGCACCCCAACTTCTGCTGGTACATTTGGAGCCCTGCGGGTGACAGAGGTTTGTTGTCCGGTTTGTAGTTGGTGCTGGGGTTGCGGTAGGGAGTTGAGAGTGGTGCGGGTGAGATGTTGAAGCGTTCCCCCAGCTGCTCTGCGTACTTGGAGGCTGACAGGTGAATTGCTTCTGGCGCGTAGGTGATGTTCAGCCCCAAGAACTGCTTCACGTTGTGGTTGATAGTGATGTCCACGCGCTGCGCCAGGTTCTCCTCAAACTGGTTAAGGAGTTTGTTGCAGGTGCCCGTGTACAGCAGATCGTCGACGTAGACTGTCAGGAGAATGTAATCGCCGCTGAAGTGGAGGCGATACATTCCCGGGTCGTGCGGCAGCTGCTTGAAACCGATCTCCATAAGAATTTTGTGCAGATGCTGCTGCCAGAGACGGGTGTCAGATTTATATGACATAGCTACTATAGGCTATAGTGGGGTAGCACATATGGGGTACAGTTTTCTAGGGTTTGCTTTTTGTACCCAACTTTCACTTAGTCATTTCATTCCTCGTTTCTTCTCATGGTATCGAGCAGGTTCCCTAGTGGGAACGATTCCTAGGGCCCACCACCACGAAATTTTTTTTTCCTGCCCGGAGCGCGCTTCGCTCCGGCCCGAGTCGCGCCCTGTGTGCTCTCCCTACTGTCGCGCCCTCGCTAGGCCCCTCACGGCCCCGTCGCGTCGCCCTTAGCGACCCTCTCACGGCTCCCTAGCGCCGCCCTTACGGCTCGTCGCGCCGCCCTTACGGCCCGTCGCGCCGCCCCTACGGCCCGTCGCGCCCGTCGCGCCGCCCTCACGGCCCCTCGTGCCGCCCTTACGGCCCGTCGCGCCCGTCGCGCCACCCTCACGGCCCCTTGCGCCGCCCTTACGGCCCCTCGCGCTACCCTTACGAGCCCCCCCCGCGGCCCCCTTCGGCCCCTCCCGTCGCCAGTCGGCCCCTTACGGCCCCCCCCCTCGCGGCCCCTCGAGCCGCCTTCCGCGGCCTCCTCACGGCCTGTCGCCGCCCTCGACGGCCCCTCGTGGCGCCCTTCGCGGCCTCTCCGCCGCTCTTCGCGGCCCCTAGCGGCCGGCGGCCGCCGTCCCTGAGGCAGCAGCCGCAGCCGTCTCTGCAGCAGCAGTCGCCACAGCTTCTACGACTGCTGCCGCGGTCGTCACCAACCACGAGCCGCCCAGCAGCCGAGCACCCGAGCCGCCGAGCAGCCCTGCAGCCGAGCAGCCGAGCCGCCGAGCCGCCGAGCCGCCCAGCAGCCGACCGCCGAACCGCCCGGGCCGCCGAGTTGCCGAGCCGCCCGAGCCGCCCGAGCCGCCGAGTCGCCCGAGCCGCCCGAGCCGCCGTGTCGCCGACCCGCCGCCCTGCCGAGCCGCCGAGCCGCCCGAGCTGCCCTGTCCGGTAAGAGCAGCGCCTCTATCACTGCACTGCCCTTACCCTACTGTTGTTACTGCTAGTCTACTGCTGTCATGGCTACCCCTAGTGTCCTCGCCTTTGACGCTGAGGGTCGGGCCATTGACTTTGACGTCTGGGTAGATGACCTACAGCTTTTCTTACAGTGCGATAGGGCAGACGGTCTCTCCCTCTTTGACCTCACCTCTGGTGCCTCTCCTGCCCCTGCTGCTGATGCCGACGCCACTGTTCGCTCACAGTGGGCCACACGCGATGCTGCTGCACGTCTAGCTGTGCGTCGCCACCTGCCTACCTCTGAGCGAGCGCACTTTAGCCAGTACAAGAGTGCTCACACCTTGTACGACGCTGTAGTTGCGCGCTACTCCTCCCCTGCCAGTGCTGCACTGAGCCGCCTCATGCTACCGTACCTCTTCCCTGACCTTGCTGCCTTTCCCACAGTCGCTGACCTCATTACGCACCTCCGCACTAGTGACACTCGCTACCGCGCTGCGCTTCCTGCTGAGTTCTGCGCCAAGAACCCCCCCCCCATGTACATCACCCTCTACTACATAGTCACCCGGCTCCCTGACTCCCTTCGCGTAGTCAGGGACCACTTCCTCTCAGTTTGCCCCACCACTCTCACCGTTGACCTCCTCGAGAAGGCCCTCCTAGCAGCAGAGAAGAGCATAGTCGCTATAGGAGCCTCCCGTGGTGACCCTCGCACCCCCGTCTTTGAGGGGTGTTCCCCCTCCCCCCTTTTGCCCTCTGTTGCCTCTGCTGCTGCGGCCGACCTCGTTGGTCTCGAGTCGGTCGGCGCTGCGTCTGCCTCGAGCGGGAGACGCCGCACCGGCAAGGGCAAGGGGGGCAAGGGTGTTGGAGGGGCTGGCGGGGGTGGCGGAGGTGGCGGTGGCGGCAGTGGAGGGGGTGGGGGTGGTGGTGGGAGTGGTGGCGGGGGTGGAGGTGTCGGTGGCGGCAGTGGAGGCGGAGGCGGCGGCGGCGGTGGCGGTGGGAGCGGAGGTGGCGGAGGTGGCGGCGGTGGAGGAGGCGGCGGCGGAGGAGGTGGAGCTGGTCGGGGTGGCGCTGGGCAGAGGGTCGGCTCCGGTGGTGGTCAGCGCCAGCAGCAGCAGCAGCAGCGGCAGCAGCGCACTCGTGACATCCCCCCCCCTCAGCAGCTCCGTGAGTGGTACGCTGCACGCCAGCGGGGTGGGGGTACTGGTCCGTGCACCTACGTCCTACGCACCGGCGACCGCGCGGGTGAGCCGTGCGGGGGTGCGCACTCCACCACGCGCTGCTTTGGCCGCCTGACGGACGCTTGGTGTCACCAGTTCCCTGAGGCCACTGAGATCCCCCGCTGGGGCGAGCTGTCTAGGGCGGGTGTAGCTGTCTTTGACCTTGACTTTGATGCTATTCTTGCTGCCATGTATGCTGTGACTATTAGTGATGAGGGTGACTGTTACCGGTGTTTTCCGCCCGACCCGGGCATTGAGACTGCTACTCTAGGTACTGGTGAGGCTGCTGCTCTAGGTGCTAGCGAGGCTGCTGCTCTAGGTGCTCGTGCGTCTGCTCACTCAGGTGCTGGTGAGTCTGCTCTCTCAGGTACTGCGTCGGCTTCGGCCTCCCACACCTTCACCCTTGACTCGGGGGCTTCTCGCTCCTTCTTTCGAGACCGCACCACACTCACGCCGCTTGGCCGGCCAGTTGCAGTCTCTCTGGCAGACCCCTCTGGGGGTCCTGTCCTTGCTCACTTCTCCACTGTCCTCCCGTGTCCGGCGGGCCCCTCTGGCACCCTGTCTGGTCTTTACCTCCCCTTGTTCTCTACGAACTTGGTGAGTGGTGCTGACCTACAGGATGCGGGGGTTCACCAGTTCACTCCTGCGAGTCAGCGGGTGACCCACTGCACGGACGCTCGGGCAGGCCGACACCTGGCCACGTTTACACGTCGGCCGGGGTCGAGCCTGTACACACTGACCACTGCGTCTCCTCCAGTCACTGCGTCTGGTCAGGTAGCTGCGTCGGGTCAGGTGTTTGCTGCAGCGTCCAGGTCTGGTCCTGAGTCTGCCCCCTGTTCGTGTCGCCTCCTGTCGCACGAGACTCTCCTCTGGCACCACTGCCTTGGTCACCCCTCCCTGCTTCGTCTCCGAGGCATGGCCTCCCGTGTCCTTGTCTCTGGTCTTCCCCGGTCCCTCCCTCCCCTTCCTCCGGGGCCCGGCCCTACCTGCGTCCCTTGTGTCGAGGGGCGGCAGCGGGCTGCCCCTCACTCCTCCCAGTTTCCTCCGACAGAGGCCCCGCTGCAGACGCTTCACATGGACGTGTGGGGCCCGGCCCGCGTCCGTGGACAGGGTCACGAGCGCTACTTCCTGCTGGTGGTTGACGACTACTCGCGTTACACCACGGTCTTCCCCTTGCGCAGCAAGGGTGATGTCACTGAGGTGTTGATCGACTGGATCCGCGCAGCTCGTCTCCAGCTCAGGCAGAGCTTCGGCTCGGACTTTCCTGTTCTGCGTCTGCACTCTGACAGAGGTGGAGAGTTCTCCTCTGGCCTTCTGCGAGCCTACTGTCGTGCACGAGGCATCCGCCAGACCTTCACGCTTCCGGACTCTCCACAGCAAAATGGGATTGCTGAGCGCCGCATTGGCATGGTCATGGACGTCGCCCGTACGTCCATGATGCATGCGGCTGCCCCCCATTTTCTGTGGCCGTTTGCGGTTCGGTACGCGGCGCATCAGATCAACCTTCACCCCAGGGTCTCCATGCCGGAGACCTCCCCAGCTTTGCTGTGGACGGGGAAGGTTGGCGATGCGTCTGCGTTCCGTGTCTGGGGTTCTCGGGCGTTTGTCCGCGACTTGTCTGCGGACAAGCTGTCCCCTCGTGCTGCTCCTTGCGTCTTCCTTGGCTTCCCCCCTGACGCGCCAGGGTGGCAGTTCTACCACCCCACCTCTCGCCGTGTTCTGTCCTCCCAGGACGTCACGTTTGACGAGTCGGTCCCCTACTACCGTCTCTTCCCCTACCGCACTCCGTCCCTCCCCCCGCCACCGCTCTTCCTTGTGCCAGGTCCCCCCCCGGTAGACCCCCTCCCCCCTCAGGGTCCTGCCCCTTCAGGTGTGTCCCAGGTAGACGCAGTCGAGCCTGTCGAGGTTACTGGTGACTCTGGTGCTGCTGAGGGTGCTGAGCCTGGGGGTGCTGACTCTGGGGGTGCTGAGCGTGGGGGTGCTGAGCCTGGGGGTGCTGAGCCTGGGGGTGCTACTACTGGGGGTGCTGAGCCTGGGGGTGCTGAGCCTTGGGGTGCTACGCCTGGGGGTGCTGTGCCTGGGGGTGCTACGCCTGGAGGTGCTGAGCCTGGGGGTGCGGAGCCTGAGGGAGCTGGGCCTGCTCGTGTGGCGTCTGGCGGTGCTGAGCCTGGAGGTTCTCCGGGTGCTTCGTCTCGGCGGGAGCCACTCTCTCCACAGGAGCTGCGAGAGTGGTTTGCCCGGCGCTGGAGGCGTGCTGCTGGAGCTGGAGGTTCTTCGACTGCTGAGGGTGCTGGTGCCGCGGGTCCCGGAGGTGCTCGTACTGGGAGTACTGGAGCTGCTGGGCCTGCGGGTACGTCTGGAGCTGGAGCTGCTGAGGGTGTTGGTGCTGAGGCTACTGCTGTCGGTCCTGGAGGCGGTCCTACTGGGGGTGCTACTGGTGCTGCTGGAGGTACTGGAGCTGGAGGTGCTGCTGGCGCTGGTGCTGCCGCTGGGGGTACTGGTGCTGTCCCTACTGTGTCTGGAGTCGCCGCGCGGCCTCGGCCGTACTTCGTTCCGCTCCTTCAGCAGGTTCTTGGTCTCCCGCCTTCTACTCGTCCTCCTCCTCCCTTAGAGTGTCCACAGCCTGTCCCGTCCCAGTTACAGTTACAGCCGGCCTCCACACTGCCCGCTCCTTCTCCCTACACTGGTCCTACTGGAGGTCTGGCTGAGCGTCGTGAGCCTGCGTCTCGCCCTGCGTCGCCTGTCCGTCTTGCTCGCACTCGTGGCCGTGGTTCGCGTCAGCGTCCTCCTCCTGTCCCTGGCACGCACCGGATGTCTCTGCGTCCGTCCACTGCTCCTCTGCGTGCCCCTTTGCCTTCTCCTCCTGCGTCCTCTCTTCCTGCTCTTCCCGACCCGGAGTCGGACTCTCTTCGTGCTGCCAGTCCTACTGTCACGCGTCTCCTTGCTACTGTCGTCACTGACCCTTCCTTTGAGTCCACTGCTGCGTCTGCCCTAGTTGCTGAGCTCGTCGACTTTGCTGCTCGCTGTCGTCTAGACTACTCTGCTAGTCTTGTCGTTGAGTCTGAGTCTGTCTGTCCTCCGTCCGTCGGGGGTGAGTGTGCCCTTGGCACGGACGTCCTTGAGGACAGGCAGGAGGAGTTCCAGTGCTTGGCTGCTGCTTCACCTCATCTCGTGTCCGTACTGCTTACCCCTGAGGGAGACCCGGATGCACTTGACATCCCGACTCCGCGCTCTTACGCGGAGGCGATAGAGGGTCCCTACTCCTCTCAGTGGCAGGCAGCTATGGACACAGAGATGGCTTCCTGGAAGTCCACAGGCACCTACGTTGACGAAGTTCCCCCGCCTGGGGCGAACATCGTCAGTGGCATGTGGATTTTCAGGGTGAAGCGACCGCCGGGTTCTCCGCCTGTCTTCAAGGCGCGTTACGTAGCTCGTGGCTTCAGTCAGCGGCAGGGAGTTGACTACTTTCAGACCTTCTCTCCCACCCCGAAGATGACCACTCTTCGGGTACTGCTGCACATAGCTGCTCACCGCGACTACGAGCTGCACTCTCTTGACTTCAGCACTGCTTTCTTGCAGGGCAGCCTGCACGAGGAGATCTGGCTGCGTCGCCCACCTGGCTTCACTGGGTCTTTTCCTCCTGGCACCCAGTGGAGCCTCCGGCGGCCAGTCTACGGTCTCCGCCAGGCACCGCGTGAGTGGCACGACACACTGAGGACTACACTTGCGGCTCTTGGGTTTGCTCCCTCTACTGCCGACCCGTCGCTGTTTCTGCGCACCGACACTTCTTTGCCGCCGTTCTACATCCTCGTGTACGTCGACGACTTGGTCTTTGCCACAGCTGACACTGCTGGACTCGCCCACGTGAAGTCCGAGGTGCAGAAGAGACACACGTGCACAGACCTGGGTGAACTGCGCAGCTACCTTGGCTTGCAAATCACCCGGGACAGAGCACGCCGCACCATTACCCTGACTCAGTCACACATGGTGCAGCAGGTCCTTCAGCGCTTCGGCTTCACGTACTCCTCGCCTCAGGCCACTCCTCTGCCTACTCGCCACTCGCTCTCAGCTCGGCCTTCGGATGAGTCCGTAGAGTCGAGTGGCCCGTACCCAGAGCTTGTTGGCTGCCTCATGTACCTGATGACCTGCACACGACCTGACCTCGCATACCCTCTTAGCATTCTCGCACGCTATGTTGCTCCTGGGAGACACAGACCGGAGCACATGGCTGCAGCGAAGAGGGTGTTGCGTTACTTGTGCAGTACGTCGGGCATGGGGCTTGTGCTTGGAGGGCAGAGTCCAGTGGTCCTCACTGGGCACGCAGACGCTTCTTGGGCTGACGACCAGGCTACGCAGCGGTCGTCACAGGGTTACACCTTCAGCCTTGGTTCCGGCTCTGTTTCGTGGCGGGCTACCCGCTCGTCTTCTGTTCTCGGCTCCAGTTGTGAGGCTGAGATCTACGCCGGGGCCATGGCTGCACAGGAGCTTCGCTGGCTCACCTACCTGCTGACTGACCTCGGAGAGCCGCCTCGTTCTCCTCCAGTGCTGTACGTAGACAACAAGGCCATGCTGGCCTTGTGTCGAGAGCAGAGACTGGAGCACAGAACGAAGCACATTTCTCTCCGCTACTTCCTTGCTCGTGAGCTACAGCAGCGTGGTCAGCTGCGGCTTGCGTACGTGGCCTCTCAGGCCAACACTGCTGATATCTTCACCAAGGCACTTGCGCCTTGTGATCATCAGCGCTTCTGTACTCAGCTGGGTCTTGTGCCTACCTTGCCTCACTTGCTCACCCCTTGACCTTGTTTGTACTGTTGCATATATGTATACACCTGCTCTTGCTTGTCTAGCCTTATATATATATGTAATCCTGCATGTGAACTGGCCTTGTGGCCTTGAACTTGTGCTCGGAATGTGTGGTGACTTTGTGATCCACCCTGAGCTTGCTTTGCTTTGCTTGACTGGTCTTGTGACCCCTTGTTCTCCCCCACTTTGCCTATGGGGGTGTGTCAGATTTATATGACATGGCTACTGTAGGCTATAGTGGGGTAGCACATATGGGGTACAGTTTTCTAGGGTTTGCTTTTTGTACCCAACTTTCACTTAGTCATTTCATTCCTCGTTTCTTCTCAACGGGGCGCCTGCTTGATCCCGTAGAGAGACTTCTTCAATTGACAGACCCTAGGATCCCCTTCTCCGTAAGTATGAGGCTGCTCCACGAAGATGGTAGCGTCTACCAACGCGTATAGAAACGCGTTCTTCACGTCGATCTGTCGCAGTGGTAGGTGCTTAGCGGCGGAAATGGCGAGTAGAATCCTGACGGAGGTGTGACGAATGACGGGAGCGAAGGTCTGGTCGAAGTCGATGCCGTGGCGCTAATCGTACCCACGTATGACCCAGCGTGCCTTGAATCGCTCGATGGTTCCGTCAGCGTTAGTCTTCAGGCGAAAAACCCAATTTTCCGCTGAGTACCCTCCTCCCCTTCACTGCTGCACGATCGACTAGGACCCACGTGTCTCGAGATTCCAGCGCTTTCAGCTCCGCATCCATCGCTGCACGCCACTCCTTGGCGTGCGGGCCAGTCAGAGCCTGGCGAGGATTCTTTGGTTCCACGGCCCGTGCGAGGGAAGTGACGGACGTGTGCAGGCCGAGTAGTTGCAGGCCGGACACGTTGGTGGTGTCTGTGTTGGTGGGAACTTCCACTACATCGTCGTCTCCGCTTTCGTAGCCGGGCGATGTAGTGCTTGCCTCTGCTTGGCGCCGTGACGGACCTGGCGCGGGATCGTCGTCACTGTCATCGTCGTCATCGTCGCGTGGACGAGGCGGGATGCTGGGATGTTCGTCGGTGGCGTCGTGGTCCAGTGCTGCTGCTGCTGCCTCGTCTTCTGGAGTCGCAAAGCTGCGACCGCTGTTGACGTAGCCGCGTGCCTCGTTCCGCCGCTCGTCCTCGATCCATTGCGTCAAGGTGAGTCGCTCGTAGAAGAGAATGTCACGCGCGGGAACAACCTCCTTGCTGTCTATGTCGAGGATGAGCCAGCCCTTGTGCTCGTTACTGAGGCCCAAATGAATCCCCCAGCGTGCACGGTGAGCGAACTTGCCAATGGTGGCCGATGTAGGCCGGTACTGCACCATGTCAGAATCAAAGAAACAGGAGTGAATGAACTAGCAGAAAGTTGGGTACACGTAGGAAACCCTAAGTTTGTGTACCCCCTAAGGCTAAACCCACTATAGCCTACACAATGTAGACATGCAATGTTTGACACACCCCCATAGGCGAAGTGGGAGACAACCAGAGGGTCACAGGACCAGTCAAAGCAAAGCAAAGCAAAGCTCAGGGTGGATCTCAAGGATACCACACAAATTCCGAGCACAAGCAAGTGGTCACAAGACCAGTTCACATGCAGTTTGATAATATAACAAGAGGTACAGTGATCACAACCTAGCAAGTGTAAACATGCAGGTATATATATAGAGATCACAGTACAAACAGAGTCAAGAAGTGAGCAAGTGAGGGAGAGTAGGCACAAGGCCTAGAACAGTACAGAAACGCTGATGGTCACAAGGCTGAAGCGCCTTGGTGAACACATCAGCAGTGTTGGCCCGAGTGGCCACGTAACGCAGACGAAGCTGACCACGCTCCTGCAACTCTCGAGCAAGGAAGTAGCGCAGAGCGATGTGCTTCGTTCTGTGCTCCAGTCAGTGCTCCTGACACAAGGCAAGGGCGGCCTTGTTGTTGACGTACAGCACTGGAGGAGAACGAGGCCGCTCTCCTAGGTCGGTCAGCAGGTAGGTGAGCCAGCGAAGCTCCTGAGCAGCCATGGCTGTGGCGTAGATCTCAGCCTCACAACTGGAGCTGAGAACAGAGGAAGAGCGTGTAGAACGCCAAGAAACTGAGCCAGAGCCAAGGCTGAAGGTGTAACCCTGAGACGACCGCTGAGTAGCCTGGTCGTCAGCCCAAGAAGCGTCTGAGTGTCCAGTGAGGACAACGTCGCGCCGTCCTCCAAGCACAAGCCCCATGCCCGACGTACTGCACAAGTAGTGCAACACCCTCTTAGCTGCATCCATGTGCTCCTTCCGGTGACGGCCAGGAGCGACATAGCGTGCTAGGATGCTAAGAGGGTAGGCTAGGTCAGGTCAAGTGCAGGTCATCAGGTACATGAGGCAGCCCACAAGCTCTGGATACGGGCCACTCGGCTCTACGGACTCATCCGAAGGCAGAGCTGAGAGCGAGTGACCGGTAGGCAGAGGAGTGGGCTGAGGCGAGGAGTACGTGAAGCGGAAGCGCTGAAGGACCTGCTGCACCATGTGTGACTGAGTCAAGGCGATGGTGCGCTGTGCTCTGTCCTGGGTGATCCGCAAGCCAAGATAGCTTGTCAGCTCACCCAGGTCTGTGCACGTGTGTCTCTTCTGCAGCTCCGACTTCACGTGGGCGAGTGCCTCAGTGTCAGCAGTAGCAAAGACCAAGTCGTCTACGTACACGAGAACGTAGAACGGCGGCAGATTGGTGTCGGTGCGTAGAAACAGCGACGGGTCAGCAGTAGAAGGAGCAAACCCAAGAGCAGCAAGAGTAGTCCTCAGTGTGTCGTGCCACTCACGGGGCGCCTGGCGGAGACCGTAGACTGGCCGCCGGAGGCTCCACTGGGTACCAGGAGGGAACGACCCAGTGAAGCCAGGTGGGCGGCGCAGCCAGATCTCCTCGTGCAGGGTGCCCTGTAGGAACGCTGTGCTGAAGTCAAGGCAGTGGAGCTCGTAGTCACGCTGAGCAGCGACGTGCAGCAGAACCCGAAGAGTGGTCATCTTCGGGTCGGGGAGAAGGTCTGAAAGAAGTCAACTCCCTCTCGCTGACTGAAGCCTCGTGCAACGTAACGCGCCTTGAAGACAGGCGGAGAACCCGGCGGCCGCTTCACCCTGAAAATCCACATGCCACTGACGATGTTCGCCCCAGGTGGGGGAACCTCGTCAACGTAGGTGCCTGTGGACTTCCAGGAAGCCATCTCTGCGTCCATGGCTGTCTGCCACTGAGAGGAGTAGAGACCCTCCATCGCCTCTGCGTAGGAGCGTGGGGTCGGGATGTCTGGTGCATCCGGGTCTCCCTCAGGGGCAACCAGCATGGACACGAGATGAGGTAAAGCAGCAGCAAAGCACTCAAACTCCTCCTGTCTGTCCTCAAGGACGTCCGTGCCAAGAGCACACTCACCCCCGACGGACGGAGGACAGACAGACTCAGACTCAGCAACAAGGCTAGCGGCGTAGTCTAGACGACAGGCGGCAGCAAAGTCAACAAGCTCAGCGACTAGAGCAGACGCAGCAGAGGACTCAAAGGTAGGGTCAGTGACAACAGTGGCAAGGAGACGCGCGACAGTAGGACTGGCAGCACGAGTAAGGTCTGACGGCGGTTCGGCAACGTCAGGAAGAGAGGACGCAGGAGGAGACGGCAGAGGGACGCGCTGTGGAGCAGTGGAAGGACGCAGGGTCATATAGTGAGTGCCAAGGACAGGAGGAGGACGCTCACGTGGAGCACGAGGACCAGTGCGGGCAGTGCGGACAGGCGACTCTGGACGAGACTCAGAAGACGCAGGACTAGACTCAGGCGACGGAGGACGAGACTCAGGCTCACGACGCTCCGTAAGACTACTCGTCGGCGCAGTGTAAGGAGAAGGAGCAGGCAGCGGAGAGGCAGACTGTAACTGTGACTGCGACTGGACAGACGGTGAACTCAGTAGGGGAGGAGAAGGACCAGTAGAGGGCGGGAGACCAAGAACCTGCTGAAGGAGCGGAACGTAGTACGGCCGCGGCCGCTCAGCACCTCCAGCTCCAACCCCCTCAGCAGGCTGAGTCCCAGCAACTCCAGAACCTCAAGTACGAGCACCTCCAGTAGTGCCAGCAGCACCGCCAGCAGCAGCAGTACCTCCAGCAGCTCCAGTAGCTCCAGCACCAGCAGCACCTCCAGCAGCGTCAGCAGCACCAGCACCTCCAGCAGCACCAGCACCTCCAGCAGCACCAGCACCAGCAGCACCTCCAGCAGCACCAGCAGCACCGCTAGCAGCAGCAGCACCTCCAGTAGCTCCAGCACCAGCAGCACCTCCAGCAGCGCCAGCAGCACCGCTAGTAGCAGCAGCACCTCCAGCAGCTCCAGCACCAGCAGCACCTCCAGCAGCGCCAGCAGCACCAGCACCAGCAGCACCGGCAGCACCTCCAGCAACGTCAGTAGACCCAGTACCTCCAGTAGCACCGGCACCAGCAGCACCTCCAGCAGTGGCAGCAGCACCGCTAGCAGCAGCAGCACCTCCAGCAGCTCCAGCAGCACCGCCAGCAGCAGCAGCACCTCCAGTAGCTCCAGTAGCTCCAGCACCAGCAGCACCTCCAGCAGCGTCAGCAGCACCAGCACCTCCAGCAGCACCAGCAGCACCAGGGTCCGCGACGCGAGGAGCGCCACTCCGGAGACTGCAGTGCCGAGCGTACCACTCTCGGAGCTGCTGGGGAGAGGGCAGTGCGCGCCTAGGAGGGGAAGCACTAGCACCAGCTCCAGCAGCGCTCCTAGCTCCGGAAGCACCTCTCCTGAGGCTGCAGTACTGTAAGTACCACTCACGCAGCTGCTCTGAGGAGAGAGCTCCTCCAGGTGTAGCACTCCCAGGCTCAGCACCCCCAGACTCAGCACCCCCAGGCTCAGCACCCCCAGACTCCGCAACCCCAGGCTCCGCAACCCCAGGCTCCGCACCCCCAGGCTCCGCACTCCCAGGCTCCGCACGCTCAGGCTCAGCACCCCTAGTAGGACGAGAGTCGACAGCTACCTCGACAGGCTCAACCGGGTCTACCTGGGACACACCTGAGGGAGCGGCACCCTGAGGGGGGAGGGGGTCTACCACAGCGGCACCTGGCGCTAGGAAGAGAGGCGGGGGGGGAGCGGGGCAGTGCGGTAGGGGAAGAGGCGGTAGTAGGGCACCGACTCGTCAAAAGTGACGTCCTAAGAGGGCAGGACACGGCGCGAGGTGGCGCTGTAAAACTGCCAACCAGCCGCGTCGGGGACAAAGCCAAGGAAGACACAAGGAACAGCGCGGGAGGAGAGCTTGTCCGCGGACGTATCGCGAACAAACGCTCGAGATCCCCAGACCCGGAAACGCGACGCATCGCCAACCTCCCCCGTCCACAGAAGTGTGGGCGAGGTCTCCGGCAAGGAGACACGGGGCCAGAGGTTGAGCTGATGCGCAGCGTACCGGACCGCAAACGGCCACAGAAAGTGGGGGGCAGCTGCATGGATCAAGGAGGTACGAGCGACCTCCATGACCAAGCCAATGCGGCGCTCAGCAACCCCATTCTGCTGTGGAGAGGCCGGAAGCGTGAACGACTGCTCAATGCCCTGCTCCGCACAGTAGGCTGCCAAGACGTTGGAGGAGAACTCCCCACCTCTGTCTGAGTGCAGACGCAGGACAGGAAAGTCCGAGCGGAACCGCTCGCTGAGCTGGAGACGAGAAGCGCGGATCCAAGGGATCAAAACATCAGGGACCTCACCCTTGGTGCGCAAGGGGAAGACCGTGGTGTAGCGCGAGTAGTCGTCAACAACGATCAGGAAGTACCTCTCCTGACCCTGTCCACGGACGCGGGCTGGGCCCCACACGTCCATGTGGAGCGTCTGCAAGGGAGCAGTCGTCGGGGGAAACGAGGAGGAGTGAGGAGCGGCGCGCTGCCGCCCCTCGACACAAGGAAGGCAGGGAGGAGCAGACGAGGGTGGGAGGGGAGGGAGTACCCGGGGAAGACCAGAGACAAGGTACCGTTTGTGCATGGCACGAAGGCGCTGCACTGACGGGTGACCAAGGCGGTGGTGCCAGAGGACAGTCTCGTGCGCCAGAGAGCGACACGAGCAGGGGGCAGACAGCTGACCGGACGCAGACGCAGCTACCTGAGGGGACTCAGTGGTCAGTGTGTACAAGTCCGACCCCGGCTGCCTAGTGAAGGTAGCCAGGTGACGGCCCGTCCGAGCACACGTGCAGTGTGTCACGCGCTCGTAGGCAGGGGTGAACTGGTGGACACCCCCGTCCTGGAGCGCACAGCCTGCCACCAAGTTCGTAGAGAACGAGGGGAGGTGGAGACCTGACAGTGTGCCCGACGGAACCGCAGGACAAGGAAGGACAGTGGAGGAGGTCGCAATGACCGGACCCCCAGAGGGGTCAGCAAGGGAGACAGCAACTGGCCGAGCAAGCTGCTCAAGGGCAGTGCGGTCACGAAAGAAACAGCGAGAAGCTCCTAGGTCTAGAGTGAAGGTGTGCAGTGCCTCAGTGGACTCAGTACCAGGGGGCGCAGACGCACTAGCACCTAGAGCAGCAGCCTCACCAGCACCTGGGGCAGCAGACACGCGAGCACCTAGAGCGGCAGCCTCACCAGTACCTAGGGCAGCGGACACGCAAGCACCTAGAGCTGCAGCCTCACTGGTGCGGATGCCCGGGTCGGGCGGAACACGCAGGTACTGGGCACTCTCTCCACTAGTAGACAACACATACATTGCAGTGAGAATAGCATCAAAGTCAAGAGCATAGATATCAATGTTCTTCTTCATCAGGTCAGCCCAGCGGGGCATCTCAGTGGCAGCAGGGAACTGAGTGCGCCAAGCGTCGTCCAGGCGGGAAAAGCAGCGCTGCGTGGTGTGCGTCCTCCCACACGTCTGGCCAGTGCGGTCACCAGTGCGGATGACGTACGTGCAGCTAAGGCCACCCCCCCCCCCCCCGTGCTGAGAGTACCACTCACGAACCTCCTGGGACGACGGAGTGTGCTGCTGGCTCTGGCCACCGCCAGTGCCTCCACGACCACCACCGCCGCCGCCACCACCTCGACCACCACCGCCCCTGCCGCCTCCGCGTCCACCGCCTCCCCAACCACCGCCCCCACCCCGGCCACCTCCTCCGCTGCTGCCGCCTCCACCCCCACCACTGCCACTAGCCCCTCCAGCCCCGCCACCACCCCCACCGCCGCCACCGCCCCCACCCCCACCTCCCCCGCCGTCACCTCCACCTCCCTTGCCCCCTTTGCCCTTGCCGCTGCGGCGCCAGCTCGGGGCGGACGCAGTCCCGACCTGCTCAGTACTAACTAGGTCGACAGCAGCACCAGAGGCGACAGAGGGGAGAAGGGGGGAAGGGGAACACCCCTCGAAGAAAGGGGTGCGGGGGTCGCCACGAGAGGCAGCTACAGCGACTATGCTAGTCTCTGCTGCAAGCAGATCCTTCTCGAGCAGGTCTATGGTGAGCTCAGTGGGGGAGCGAGCGAGGAAGTGGTCCCTGACCGCACGAAGAGAGTCAGGGAGACGGGTGACAAGGTGGTAGAGAGTGAGCCAGAGCGGGGGGGGGTGGGTGGCAAGAAACTCAGCGGGCATAGCGGCACGGAAGCGAGCCTCACTAGTGCGGAGGTGCGTGGTGAGGTTAGCGACTGTGGCGAAAGCGGACAGGTCTGGGAACAGGTAGGGAAGCGAGAGACGGCCTAGCGCAGCAGAGGCAGGTGAGGAGTAGCGTGCAACTACAGCAGTGTACAGTGCCTGCGCAGTTTTGTGCTGGCCAAAGTGCTCGCGCTCATCTACCGGCAGGGAGTTGCGAATAGCAAAGCGAGCGTGGGCGTCACGAGTCTGCCACTGTGAACGGGCAGTACTGTCAGCAGTAGTAGCAGGGGCAGCAGCATTGCCTAGTGCGTGATCGTACAGCGAGATATCCTCCTTGGCAGTGAGCTGGAGGAACAGGTGCAAATCGTCTAGCCAGGTGTCAAACTTCAGTGGGCGACCCTCAGCATCAAAAGCAAGCACAGCAGGGCTAGCCATAGTAGCAGTAAGAGCAGTAGTAGCAGAAGTAGTAGTAGCAGCAGGCAAAACCCTAAAAGCAGCAGGCAGCACGACTCAGGTAGGGCGGCTCGGTCCACAGGGGGCTGCTCAGTACGGGGAGGGCGGCGCGGCTCAGTTCGGGCGGCGCGGCTCGGCTCGGGCTGGGCGGCTCGGTTCGGGCGGCTCGGTTCGGGCGGCTCGGTTCGGGCGGCTCGGTTCTGGCGGCTCGGTTCTGGCGGGGCCGTGGCTGTCGCGTGCGGGGCTGCCGGGGCTGCTAGGTGGGGCGCGCGCGGGGTCAACGGGGCCGACGGGGCCTCTAGGTGGGGGGCGCGCGGGGTCGACGGGGCCGACGGGGCCTCTAGGTGGGGCGCGTGCGGGGTCGACGGGGCCGACGGGGCCTCTAGGTGGGGCGCGTGCGGGGTCGACGGGGCCGAGAGGGGCCGCTAAGGGGCGGCGCGCGGGGTCGACGGGGCCGTAAGGGGCCGCTAAGGGGCGGCGCGCGGGGTCGACGGGGCCGTAAGGGGCCGCTAAGGGGCGGCGCGAGGGGTCGACGGGGCCTTAAGGGGCCGCTAAGGGGCGGCGCGCGGGGTCGACGGGGCCGTAAGGGGCCGCTAAGGGGCGGCGCGCGGGGTCGACGGGGCCGTGAGGGGCCGCTAAGGGGCGGCGCGCGGGGTCCACGGGGCCTTACAGGGCCGCTAAGGAGGGGCGCACGAGGGCGCTGGGGGGAGGCGCTCGAGGGCGCTCCGACAGTAGGGCGCACGAGGGCGCTAGTAGGCAGTCAGTAGTGGTGGGCCCTAAAAAAATCGGTCCTAGCAGAGGACCTGCTCTGAAACCATGTCAGAATCAAAGAAACAGGAGTGAATGAACTAGCAGAAAGTTGGGTACAAGTAGGAAACCCTAAGTTTGTGTACCCCCTAAGGCTAAACCCACTATAGCCTACACAATGTAAACATGCAATGTTTGACACACCATGCAACCCCAGACCCTCAGCATGGAGGGGTCTCCCCTTGAGCCGGTCCACTTCATGTGAGGGGACAGATTGTCCCTGTTGGCGGTGGTGGAGAGGAGGTTGTGCAGGCGCACCGCGTGGTTCATGGCGTAAGGCCAGAACTTCTTCGGCAGGCCAGACTGGTTCATGAGGGCGCGCACTTTTGTCATGAGGGTGCGGTTAACCCTCTCTGCGACGCCTTGTTGCTGGTGAGCGTAGGGGAGAGAAATCTCATGCTTGATCCCCTTCTCAGTAAGGACACTCTCCAGCTCGTTGCTGCGAAATTCCTTGGCCCCATCACTCTGCCAGATCTTCAGCTTCTTTCCTGACTGTCGATGCGCGTGCGCGAGGAAGATGCGGAACACTTCCGGAGCCTTGGAGCGAGCATCAACGTTGGCGATCCACACATGGCGCGAGTAGGCGTCGATGAAGGTGAGGGTACATTTCTCGCCGTTGATACCGTCGTGGGTGAGTACGATAAAATCGCTGTATACTTTCTCCAGCTTCTTGTAACGATTGGTGCTCGGCTCCAGAGAGGGGTAGGCGCTGTGGGAGAGCGCAGCTGTGGGGCAGACAGTGCAAGTGACTGGATGATGAGTGTTGTGTGGTTCTGTTCCGTCGGGGCGCAGCAATGCTCCTGGCGGAAAGACTTTGGCGCGGAGGCAGTTGGCGAGTGTCTGGCGCGAGGGGTGTCCCAGCCGCTGGTGCCAGAGATCATCTTCGGCGCGAATGCCGGAGGTACGCTTGTAGCGAGCGTAGTATTATGCTGCTTCTGCTTCCGTGTCTTGCGGGATCTGAAGTGGGGGTTCTTTCCCTTCTCCTGGTTCCGTTTCGTTGTCCGGCTCCTCTGCTTCTGCTTCTGCCGTTGTCTCCCCTTCTGTAGGTGCCGTTGTGAGATAGAGGGCGAGAAAGTCGCGATCGGGGATGATAGTGAGCGGAGTCGTGGTGCCTTCAATGAGGCGAGCGAAAGGATCTGGGCGGGAGATTGGACCAAGTGAGTCCCGCGGAGAAGTTGGTGGTACATTCCCCTCCTCAATCTCCGACCAACGATCACGCCACCGATAGGGGGAGGAGGGAGGTGAGCGGGTGCGTGGGGGCCGACCCAGTGGAATAACGACACGAGGGGATGGTTCTCCACGCTCAGCTTGCATCTCGCGTTCCATCTCTTCTTCTTCTTCTTTGGTGATTGGAGCGTCCACGTATTCGTTTCCTCCCCATTCGCTGGTGTTACCCCATCCTCCTTGGGTGAACGTGCCGCTGGCGCTGGCTCCCCATGCTCCAGTGGCGGATACCCAGGTTGCGCCTTCTTCTGGTTCGTAATCCTCGTCTCCCCATGCGCCTCGTCGTGCGGACTCCTCGTCCCATCCAGCCGCGACGCGTTTCTCAAATAGTTTCTGTTTCTTTTCCGCCCGTGCCTTGTCTTCTTCTTCCTTGACGCGTAACTCCTCTGTTGCGTCCGGATCCTTCCAGGCTGTGTCAATCTCCGTGCGGTAGACTTCGCGAGGGTAGGGTCGTGGGCGTCCCTCCTCGTCGTAGGTGCCGGTGTTAGCTCGTAAAATAAACCGGAGCGTCTCTGCATATGGTGTCGGTCGTTCGACACGCGGTTGCCCGAAGTTGTCGTTTGGTTCGCCGAAGATGCGATGAGTTATCACGGCAAGCTCGTCTTGTGTCATCCCCGTAGGTTCTGCCTCGGCACTCTCTGCTTCCTGAATTGCCGCGTATTCCTTTTCGACTTGGTCTGTGTGGCTCGCCGTGGGTGTGTGGCAGGTGGTGCAGAGTCCATTAATGTCTGGCTCGTGCAGATTGATCTCGCGGGGATGAGGGCTGCGGCGAACCCATGGTCGTCCGTCTGGGTGCTCCCACTTGCTTGTGTAGGCGAACTCGAGGGGAACGAGGTCTACGAGCTCGTCGGATGAAGCTTGGCAGGAAGGTACGTCGAAGTCTAGGACGTAGATTCCGTTGATCGAGCGGGCTCGTCCGAGATACTTGAATGACTCGGGAGGTGTATCCGGGGGAGCGTAGGTGAGAATGAGGTCACGTGTGGCGATGTCTGTGGTGAGGATGACGCCACAGTCGCGAAGTTGTCCTGCCGAGAGAAGATTAAACCGAAGATTCGGGACGTAGAGTACGTCGTTGAACGAAATGTGTGTGTTGCTGTCTCGTGCTTGCAGGACCACGATGCCTTGCGCATTGGCGCGCAGCTGCTCGTTGTTGGCGACGGTGACGTAAGTTGGGGGAGCGCGGCTCGGGTTCGAGACGTATCGCGTGGATCCCACCATGTGCTGTCCGCAGCAGCTGTCCAGGTACCAGGTGTTGTGGTTGTCAGTGTTGTTTCTGCGCAGAAGTAGCGCCAGTCGCGGGGTCACCAAGGTTGCCTTGTAGCGACTATGGAAGAGAGGGTCTTCATCCTCCTTCCATCCCACCGGTACGTAGTGTTGATTGTCATGCGGCGGGCTTTCCCGCAAGGTGATTGGTAGGTTCCAATCCTGCTCGTCTTCGTCATACCGGTAATAGTGATCTTCAGTGAGGGGATTATTCCAACCCTCTTCTGGTTCAAGGAGTCTCCCTTGAATCTCATTTTCCTCGTCAGGTTCAGCAGTGCGACGTCGGCGCGTCGTCATATTTGCGATGATGTTTCTAGGAGCTCCTAATTGAGGTCCTTGAGTTTGCTGATGTTGATGTTGTGCAGGAGGACGAGGTGTATGATGCTGAGACTGAGAGTGACGAGCATCTTGTCGGCCGACCCAGTTGTTGTGGTGAGTGGAATTTGGGTGGCGATAGTTGGATCGGGACTTGCATCGATCCGTTGAATGTCCGAAGACCTTGCATATTTTGCAGTAGTGGCGCCTTGGTTGTCGTCGCTCTTCACGGTTGTCAGCGTAGAAGGCGAGGCGCTCTCGGCGCGGCGCTGAGCTTGTTCTGCTCGAATCCATGTCCTGCTGTTCAGTCAGGAGTGCGGCGCATAGCGTGGCTTCAGAGATGATTCCTCGCTGTCGGAGTAGCGCTTTGCAGGGCTTCCACTCTGGCCCGAGTCCTTGAAGGACTATGTTGACGAAGATCTCTTCCGAGATTGTGCTCCCATGCTTCGTGATCTGGTCACGGATGTTGCGACAGCGGTTAATATAAGAGTTCGCTTTCTCCCCGTGCCCCATCTTTGTCTCCATGAGTTGCTGCAGGAGCCTGCTGGCTGTAACCGAGTCCGTCGGTTGATAAACCTCAACGAGGTGCTTCCAGGCTTCCAAGGCTGGAGCGGCACTCTCTTTATAGGAGAAGATGCTTAGTTGCTCTGTAGGCGTCATGTTGCGTAGCAGCACGCTATACGCCATGAGGGACTCGCTGTAGTACTGAGCCCTGGCGTCGTCAGTGTCGTCCACCGGTTTAGAATAGGAGCCGTCGAAGTAATGGTAGATCTGCGCTGTCTGTAGGAGGAGCTCAAGCTCAAAACTCCATGTATAGAAATCCTTGCCGTCGAAGGCGGCGGTAGTCTTGATTTTTGAAACGCTGAGGAAGCGTGCTTGCGCAGAGTTAATAACTTCATCACTTGGACGGGGGGCAGTTGTTGTTGATTTGTCTGTGTCGAGGGAGAAGGTGTGCGCGGCGGTATCACGGCTTTTCGTTGCCGGTTGTCGAGGTTGAGCTGGATGGGAAGAGGTTCCCGCATCGCCTTTGCACAAATCTTGGAGTTCTTTCTCCATGGTTGAAAGTCGAGCGAATAACTGCTCGAGTGCGGCAGTGCCGATCGTAGTTGTCGCCTCATTTGTCGCAGCCGGGTTGGTTTGTCCTTCAGCCGTCAGATTTGTTTGGCCTCCGGATCCTCCGGCCATCTTGGTCTTGGAGCGTGTGCCGCTCGCCAGATCTTGGTTCGGCGAATTTCAAGGTATTGATTATGCGAAGAATCCCTGAGTAGCTCTCATACCATGTTACAATCCCAAGTGGGACTTAGTGAAGGATCGCTCAGGGTTGATCGCAGAGTAGTGTTGCAGCGGAAGTTTGAATCTCAGGTCAGAGTGAATGTAAATGACTGAGTTGATAAAGACATGCATACATCGGGTTTATATAAGAATACAGGGGAATACGAAAAGACCTAGACTAGCCATGTACTCTAAGGGATACATTCCCTTATTGCAGCGAAATTCAAACCGTGCGGCACGGGAACCCGTTTCAAACCTGTTCCCGCTCTTTTCACTTCAAATGTTTCTGCCTGCATCGGTCTTGGTCAGACGGTTGCTGCGTCGCTTCGACTCTTCTGACTCCTCGACTTCGTACTCGGTAGAGTCGGCTCCCGCAGCATACAGGAATGCCTTACTCATGTAATTTCATATCGTAACACCATTCACCCCACTAGGGGGCGGTTTCAGCCCCATTACCATTCGCCCCGGTTTCAGCCCCATTACTATTCGCCCTGCCAGGTAGTAAGCCGTTCTCCTACCTCTCCCTCCCTTCTTGTCTATAATCTTACATCTCTTGTATCCCTTTCCATCCCCCATATCACTTCCTGCCATTCATCCCCCATCTCTGGTCTCTCGTGGCCTAGAGAATTATTGTCATTTGAATAACATACTCCTACCACTGATGTCAATGCGGTGAGGAGACCGCTTGTATCGATTACTTACAATCCGGGATCGCACGTTGGGAGTTTGTTCCACAAAGTTGATGTCACGTGGGAAGAAAGACCAATCCTGAACGAGGAGATAATGACGTGGCGACCAACAGGTGGTTACAGCTGTACTCGCGGAGAAGAAACGGAGGAAGCACAGTCACGCGCCAGGTGGGGCCAGGGACTTCGCGCGAATTTGAGCTCCTTTATGAACACTTGCGGAACTTGGCGGAATTCGGATGGTACGGTGCTGCGCCGCCATATTATCAGCCAATCCAGTCTCGATCCGGTTCTCTCAAGCCTCGTTGAGAGGTCCGGCGCTGGTTCCATTGTGCCTGGAAGGGATGGGATGGGAGCTGTTGAGTCTCTGCGCCAATTCCCGCCATGCCTTCTTCTCGTAAAGTACCCCTCGGTATCCCTCCCCGCCCTCCCCTCCCCAAGCGCGTAGGCAGGAGAGCGGAACCTCGAGACACCTGTGGGACCGCATTTTTCACCCCACTCGCCATTTCCCTGTGCCTCGAGAACCCCAACGCTTATGAAGAGGCCACCACAACTCCAACGGTCAGAAAATCAGCACCTTGTTCTTCGATTGCCTAGGTTGCTGGTTACGAATAAGCAAGTGTGACTTGCTCGGGACTAGGTTCGACTCGTCAGTGCGACAAAGTCAAGCTCTTGTCGACATTGCTCTAGGTTGCTACATAGTGCTCTAGCCGAGTCTTTGTGTGTTAGATATTTTGTGAGAAAGAATTACGAAGCAAGCCCAGCTGCAGCTTATGCAAACAGTTTATATACATGGCCTGGAAAGCTCGCAAGACAGTGCTTTTAGTAGCCTGTGTGCTTATCGTATTCCCAGCAGCAGTCCATCCTGCTTATTCCCATGACCATGATTCCTGGCAGACAAAGCCGAGAAATCGAGACAGAAGCAATGAGGATAACCAACCTCCGAAAAGTCGTCTTTCAAATAGTCAGCATCACAATGCCAGAGCACCAATGACAGCCGCTTATCGACAGAAGGCTTTCGATGACGATGTAGACAGCAGTGCTGGTACTCGAAGGACAGACACTAGGAACAATGAGCGTCGTCGTTCCGAAGCTCCTCTTTCTAAGGTTCCTCTTTCCGAAGGTCCTCAGAGCAACGGTCGGGATAATCGGCCACCCAGCGATCTGTTCAACGGCGATGCGGAACCCGTGACATATCAGCCGTTGATCGGCGTTCTCTCGCAGCCCGGAATTGCGGACAGCGGCGAGATTGCACGGGTATTCAACGCGACGGAGGAGAACCATTTCGCCAACTTGTCTTATATCGCAGCGTCTTATGTGAAATTCATTGAGGCCGGAGGCGCTAGAGTCGTGCCAATTATTTACAACGAGCCGCGCCGCCAGATTTTGAAGAAGCTCCGGCTGGTGAACGGGCTGGTGCTGCCGGGAGGCGACGCGAATAAACGAGGAAGGTTCCTCCGGACCGTGCGGCGTTTACTGAAGGTGGGCTTGGAAACCGGGCGAGCTGGAGGCAAGGATGGGATGGGATAGCTTGGGAATGGATGGGATAAAGTGGCGTTGGATGGGATGTTTGGCGTGGGTTTGGATGGGTTCGTCTGAATTAGTATGGCAGGGTGTGGGATGGCATGCCATACCACGCACGAGGGGGCGTATGTTTTTTAGGTTTTATTGGATCCAAACGGACCAAGATGCAAGTCCTGTCGATGCTCGAATTCCTAATTCCCATGCCTTTCGTATTCTGTGTGTGAATTTGTGTGTGCTGCGTGCATCCGTGCCTCCCTGCAGATGGCCATGTCATTTAACGACAATGGCGACTATTTCCCTATTTATGCCGAGTGCCTCAGCTTCGAGATGCTCACCATCATTCTCAGCACGGTGGGTGATCTTGGTCATTACCCCTTTTTACACAGGGTCGTCCAAAATTACGCGCTAGCACTTGAAACCGCCGCCATGTCCCACCTCTGTTGCCTTGTCCTCCGTTCCGCCATACACAACGCATGTTACGTCATGCACAATCCATGTTATGCCAACATAGTGCATGTGTCATGTGCGTTAGATGTTACATCAACACAATGCATGTCACTTAAATACATAAGCTGCAATGCGGGTTGTTTCAATGGGTCCAATGTGGTGCAGGGAGGTCGCAAGGTGTTGGAGCCTACCAACGCCAAGCGGCCCAGCACGCTGCAATTCGTGGGAGAATGGGCCAAGGACAGAAACATGTTCGCATGGTGGGTTGCTTGCCTGATGGTGGGTTGTTCATTTGCATGTTAGAGGCGTATACTTGCATGTCTGGATAAGTATGCATATTAGCTGTTCATCAGATTCCCATGGAGCTGCAGCAAACACTATTTTCATTCGTTTGCCATGGACTCTCATCATCACGCCTTCTGTTCGCGTTACAGGATGCGCCGAAGACTGGTGGATCGGCTGGAGAAAGAAAATCTGACAATGGAGAATCACAAGGTATGTTTCTGTGCCTCGACAATTTGCCAACGGACAATCCAAGGTTTATGGGAGAGGGTTTTTTAAAAACCTGGTACTGAAAGATGGCATTAGTTGTTTCCTGTGGTTCAACAAGGTATGCTGCATGCAGCTCCAGTTTCTTTTGAGTCGACTCCGTAGCTTTTGAAAAGTCCACATGCGAGGCGAGGAGTGCTGATCTTGGCTAGACTGCCAGGCTGCCAACGCTGATATGTTGTTTGAGTTGACCCTCATGTGCCCCACGTGCACGTGGCAGTATGGGTTGACTCCCGAGACATTCAACGCCGATGAGGGTCTCTCGTCCTTCTTCAACATCCTAACCACCACTGCTGATGAGGATGGCAAGGTGCGTGTGGTGATGGTGATGGTGCTGGTGGTGGTGCTGGTGATGACAGTGGTTGGGGGGTTGGCACCATGTCGTATGGGCCACTGAAGGTAGGCCAAGGTGTCATGGGTGGTGAGGGTCTCGCGTCCTTCTTCAACATCCTCACCACCACTGCTGATGAAGATGGCAAGGTGCGCGTGAACGTGAATTTTCCTGTGCTCCCATCTCCCCCTCGTTACTGTCACATGGTAACACAAGGGGAGATATGTTCATCTCCATGCCCCCCGTGCCCTCCCTATCAACAATGCCCTGTCCGTCATGCTCCAGTCACCATCCTCCCCCGTTCTATGCTTTCACCGTGCTCCCCTCCTCTCATCTACAAATGTGACAGCCGATATTCCTATCTCATCTACAAATGTGACAGCCGATATTCCTATCCACAGTGGAGGCCAAGCGATGCCTGCACTCTCCATTCACCACCCTACATTGTCCTACCACTGTGCTCCCATCCTCCCATCTACGACTGTGACATCCGTTGTACCCTTTCATTGTGCAGGCCAAGCTATACGCCTTCACTTCCCATTCACCACCATCCGCTATTCCAGGTCTTAGCTAAATCCACCGTGCTCCCATCCACTCCCATCACATGCGATTCCAACACCAGGAGTACATATCAACGGTGGAGGCCAAGCGATATCCCTTCACTGCACTGCAGTGGCACCCTGAGGTAATTCGCCGAGATCATGCACCCCCTACTGCGCACGCACCTGATCGCAGCCCCTGAGCGTATTGCTGGCTTTTCTGTCCCTTGCTTTACAACATCACTACATGTCCATGCATGCGCACACAATCACAACAAGCGCATGTCCCTGCACCCCTTCCGCCCCAACCCACTTCGTTTCTTATTGGATCTGCAGAAGAATGCGTACGAGTGGGGCAACCCCATCTTCCCGCACTCCTCCGATGCTGTGCAGATCACTCATGCAGCCGGCACCTTCTTTGCCAGGTGAGCCTCGCTGCATCTCTCCTGCTTCTTCTGATGTTCTCGCCCCTTTTCTGCCCCTCCTTTACCTCTCTCCTGTCCCTTACACTGCCTTTTCCTGCCCCTCATCTGCCCCATGTCACATCTTTTCCTAGTATTTCTGCCACCCTGTCGGATGCTTGTTGCAAATGCATGCATGGAATGCTCCACAATATCCCACACACACTCACAAGAAACCACATCCTAATCGTGTGGCTCTCCGCCCATTGCGGTGCAATGCCCAGGCCGCTCACATAAACCCCTTATTCCAATCTCCCCTGCCGTTGTGAATCCATTAGTGAGGCCCGCAAGTCCAGCCACAAGCCACGGTCGAGGCGCGAGTTGTACCGTTATCTGACATACAACTATGACCCTGTGTTCACAGGAAAGGAAGGGTGAGTACGTTGGCTGGGTAATAATTTCTCTGCATGTTTGAACCTTTTTATGGAGCACCCAGCAAGGGTACATTGAACGCTTGCACGTTCACTTATCTTGTCATCCTGCTCTGTTCTTGCAGGTCGTTCCACTATGATCAAGCGTACATATTTCAGTGCAAGAATGCGAGTGACACTATGTGTTTCTTTCCCAAGGATAGACTAGGAACAGTACCCCAGAATATTGTAAATGACATGGAAGAAACATTGTAGGAAGGGAAGTGGTATAAAATATTAACATGTTCATATCTTTTTGTAGTTCTGTCTATTATATCAATTGTAGTCACAGAACGAGATTCCTGGACGACACTTGCGCAGCCACATCAGCTCCACGTCGGAACGCTTGCCTTTTTCAAAAGCGCACCGTCATCCTTCATGGCAATCTCGAGACAAATATTTGTTAGCTATTGCATGAACATCCCACCCAAGCCATCAGTCTGTCATAATCCTAGAGCATCCCTCGTCTGACGCCTCTCTTTAGGAAGATTTGGAAGTTTTGTTAGACCTTTTGTCCATTGTTATCATCGTCACTGGAAAAGCGTGAGCCATGGCGCTGTGCCGGCAACTCGTTGCTGTTCCGCATACTACGCGCCTCGTGGTTCTGGATTCGTCTTTAAGTTCCCGGAATTCTGGTCCTTTGTTCCTGCCGTCGCTACCTACAGCGCTAACGGGACGATTTGTAACGAGCAGAGGTGAGCAGTGCTGCGGCAGGCATAGAGCTCTTAACGTGACAGCGAAGACGTCTAAAGCGAGAAAGAATTCAGCAACGCGGACCAAGCAGCCGAAAAGGACTGAGAAACGCGTTTCTCGGACGAATGGCGAGTCATGGGATGCCACGTCAGCGGCGTCGGAGCCGGATTTTTCGTGGGCGAGTGGCACAACTGTAGCTTCTTTAGGTCGCCGTGAGGATGACGTGGACGCGGAAGGGTCTGACGTGGCGACAAGAAGCAGAGCAACAAGGGGTTTACGTGCTGACAACAAGCAAGAGCTTGAAAATGCGGGTACCGCTTCTGTCGCCGCGGCAGTCGCCGCATCAACCGCTGTCCTTGAAGCTGCACCAGTCGTTAGAGAGGAGGATAAGGCAGGGATAGTCGCAGGCAAGCCCGCTGCTGACGTGGCTAGAGAGCGAGGACAGGATGAGGAAGAGGAAGAGGAAGAGGGAGAGGAAGAGGAAGAGGAAGAGGAGTGGGATGAGGATTGGGAGGAGGAAGAAGAGGGAGAGGAGGAAGATGTGAGGGTAGAGTTGTGGGAGGGTGATTTACCCCCGATGACGGAGGAGGAGGAGCGGGAGCTGCTTCTAGAGGCGGAGCGGGAAATCGCGGAACTGGAGGCGGAGAAATTGGCGGGAGTCGCGCCCGCGGCGGGGCGCATGGTGGACGGCGATTGGCTGCAGGAAGACGGGGAGATCGGCGCGGAGGCGGGGCGGGAGATGGGCGCTGGGGAAGCGGCGCGTGAGGAAGGGGCGGAGGCGGATAAGGGCGCGGGGGAAGAGGCGGGGGGAGCGGTGGTGGACATGGAGGGGGAGATTGCGGCGCTGAGACGGCAGCTGGCGGATATGGAGAGGGAGCTGGCGGAAGCCAAGGCGCGGGAGAGGGCGCAGGCAGCGATTGAAGGGATTAGGGAACAGGAAAACCTTGAACCCCGGGGTTTTGCGTCTGAACCCTCAGGACGGATTGGAGAAAGAAAGGCGGAAGCAGTGAGTGTGAGAGACGAGCGCAACTCGGGATCTGTTAGCGACGAAATAGTGGAGGGAGAGGACGAGGAAGACGAAGAGGAGGAGAAGGAAGAGAACGAGGACGATTTGTCGCATTTGAGGAGGAAAGAGCAGAAGCGGCTGCGCGAGGAGATGCGGTGGCTGGAAGGGAAGGACGAGGAGGAATGGGAGGGCAACGACGCATCATCATCATCACCAGCATCAGACGCGGAGCGAAGAGGGTTACAAGCAGTGATGCGATGCTTCGACACGGCGAGGGTTTTCATTAAGGCCGGCGACGGCGGCGACGGAATAGTGGCGTTCCGCCGGGAGAAATTCGTCCCGGACGGCGGCCCGTCGGGCGGCAACGGCGGGCGGGGCGGCAACGTAATCATTACTGCCGACCCGGCGCTGAATTCCCTCCTGCCGTTCCGCCGGTCGGTGCATTTCAGGGCGACGCGCGGGGCGCACGGGAAGGGGAGTAATAGGCATGGCGAGGCGGGTCGGGACATAGAGATTAAAGTCCCTCCGGGGACTATTGTCCGCGAGGTGGTGGGGAGGGGGCCTGTGCGGGATTGGGGGGTGAAGAACGGTGGAGAGGAGTGGGCGGAAGGGGAGGGGGAGGCGGATGGGGTGCAGGGGGGGGAAGGGGAGGGGGAGGGGCGCGCGCTGCTGGAGCTGGTGCGCGTGGGGCAGAGCGAGGTGCTGCTGGCGGGGGGAAGGGGCGGGCGGGGGAACGCGGCGTTCAAGACTGGGCGCACCAACGCCCCCCAGATCGCGGAGAAGGGGGAGGAGGGTCCAGAAATGTGAGTGCCTCTGGGGAAACAGGGGGTTGGGGGGGGACGGGGGGGCGGGGAAGGCGGGGCAATTCAGCGTTCAAGACTGGGCGCACCAACGCCCCCCAGATCGCGGAGAAGGGGAGGAGGGGCCCGAAATGTGAGTGTTGTGGGGGGAACAGGGGAGGAGGGTAGGGAGGGGGTGGGAATACAAGGGGGTGTGAGGGACAGGGGGGAGAGGGAAGATAGGGGTAGGGGGTAAGGGGATGGGGGAGGGGACGATGACCGAAAGCCCAAGTCGCCTTGAGTGCGTGCTTTGCTTGTATCTCTCTGCTCCCCCACTCCCTCCCCCACTCCCTCCTTACCGATATGAACGCACGCACCCACGCGTCAGTAGGTGCACGGAGCTGCGAGTGGTGGCAGATGCGGGCCTTGTGGGAGCGCCCAACACTAGTTTTGGTTGACACAGTGCAAGCCCCCCGACCCCACAGCCCCCCCTCCTCCTCTTCCCCCTTTCCACCCTTCCCGTCTCTCCCCAGGTGGGTGCACTTTTGAGGCGTCTCAAAATTCCTCTCTCCCCCTTTTCCCGCATCCTCCCCTCTTTCACCAGGTGGGTGCAGCTGGAGCTGCGAGTGGTGGCAGACGTGGGCATTGTGGGAGCACCAAATGCTCTGGATGGTTACACTTCCTCACACCACCTATACCCCCTCCCTCTCTCCCCCCATTATGACTAACCAGGTGGGTGCAGCTGGAGTTGAGAGTGGTGGCTGATGTGGGTATAGTGGGCGCACCCAACGCGGGCAAGTCAACGCTGCTCGCCGCTATCTCTGCTGCACGCCCCAAGGTAATTCTCGACCTCCTGTGTGCCTGGCTGTCTTGGGCTCTAGCTTGCCCCCAGGTGGCTCGTCCCGAAGTTCACTTGTGCTCTTCCTGCCTCATCTCTTGGCCTATGTCAATCTTCTTTACTCCCATCCTCCACCCCTCTTTCATTGCGTGCATGTTCCTTCCATCTCCTCCCCCCACCCACAGGTGGCGAACTACCCATTCACCACTCTTGTCCCCAACCTGGGAGTGGTGGCAGTGCCAGGGGGCTTTGACAGCATGGTGTGGGCGGACGTGCCTGGGCTGCTGGAGGGCTGCGCACCCCTTTCCCTCCCATCTCACCTCTTGCTTTTCACTTGTCTCTCCTCCTCCCTCTTCATCCCCGCCCCCAGGTGGCGAACTACCCATTCACCACGCTGGTCCCCAACCTGGGGGTGGTGGCAGTGCCAGGGGGCTTTGACAGCATGGTGTGGGCGGACGTGCCTGGGCTGCTGGAGGGGGCGCACGTGGGGCGAGGGCTGGGGCACCAATTCTTAAGGCACACGGATCGTTGCCGCGTGCTGGTGAGTTGCACATATGGCAGTGTTGGGCTGGCAGTGGTGGTGAGTGGTGCATGGGACACACAGGGGCAGTGCCGGGCTGTAGGGCTTCCACAGCATGGTGTGGGCGGACGTGCCTGGGCTGCTGGAGGGGGCGCACGTGGGGCGAGGGCTGGGGCACCAGTTTCTGAGGCACACAGATCGTTGCAGAGTGCTGGTGGCACAGCGCAGGTGGCACAGCGCAGGTGGCACAGCGCAGGTGGCACAGCGCAGGTGGCACAGCGCAGGTGAGAGTGGCAGTGGTAGGCAGGATGCTTGCAGTGTTGTGGTGGTGGACGGCAGCACAGCAGCCCCCAGCCGTACCTGGAGCTCCAAGCACTCACCTCTTCTCCCACAGTCGCCCTCTTCTCTCCTTCCCTCGCTGCCATGCCCTGGGTCATTGTGTCCAATAAGGTGTTCCTGCCAGACGCACAGCACCCCTCCCCTGCATTCTCTCATTCTCTCTCCCATCCACTCTCCTCCCCTTTTCCCCCCTGCCATCTCAGATCCATGTCATTGACGGCAGCAGTCCCCAGCCATACTTGGAGCTCCAAGCAGTCACCAGGGAACTCGCCCTCTTCTCGCCCTCCCTCGCTGCCAAGCCGCGTGTCATTGCCTTTAATAATATAGTGGTCTCCCTCCCCTCCACCCTCCCCGTTTGTTCCAGATCCATGTCATTGACGGCAGCAGCCCCCAGCCGTACCTCGAGCTGCAAGCAGTGACGCGCGAGCTCGCCCTCTTCTCGCCCTCCCTCGCTTCCAAGCCGCGGGTGATCGTCTTCAATAAGATGGACCTGCCAGACGCGCAGCACCAGTGGGGAAGCTTCCAGGAAGCCGTGCGGGAGCTGGGGCTGGGAGGGGAGGGGGAGGAGGACGGGACGTGGTGGGGAGGGGCGGAGGGGGAGGGGGAAGGGGAAGGGGAGGGGGTGAAGGGTCCAGTGGTGCTGAGCATGAGTGCTGTGACGGGGCAGGGGACACAGGAGGTGGTGCGAGCTGCGTATGGGCTGCTCAAGAGTGTGCAGGGGGAGAGCGACGGATGGGGAGACGAGGGCGAGGAAGAAGGTAAGGAAAAGGGGGAGGGGGGTTGGCGGTGTTTCGAGCATGCAGTGTACTAAGAGGTCATGCGCCCTGCCTATTTCACGTCGCTCCAAGCATCACTCCGCAGCTCCTGTCTTTAGGAACCGAGGTGGAACAATTTGGGCAGGCAGTAGTGAAGAAGTTTCGATGCTCTCCCCTCCGTCTCCTCTCTCCTCCCCGTCTATCTTCCCCATCTTTCCTTCCCCCTCTTTCATCTCATCCTCCTTCCAGCCCCTAACACCACTCTCCAGCGCCTGGGCTTAGCAGCAGAGGTGCAGAGAGCATTGGGGGGGCGGCAGTGAACGAGTTCCGATGCTCCTCCCTCTCTTCCGCCCTCTCTCTCCCCTGTCTGTTGCCTGTCCGCTATCAACGCCCCTCCCAGCCCCCAACACCACGCGCCAGCGCCTGGGGCTAGCAGCAGAGGTGCAGCGAGCGAGGCGGGCAGCAGTGAACGATCCGTCTATTTTCCCATTGCTCCTTTCCCTCTCTCCTCGTATCTGTCCCAGCCCCCAACACAGCTCGCCAGCGCCTGGGGCTAGCAGCAGAGGTGCAGAGAGCAAGGAGCGCCGCAGTTAACGAGTTCCCGATGCTCCTCCCTCTCTCTTCCCCTTTCTCTCTCCCCTGTCCGTCTCGTGTGCCCCTGTCTGCTTCCATCCCCCGCACCCCCCCTCCCAGCCCCCGACACCTCTCGCCAGCGCCTGGGGCTAGCAGCAGAGGCGCAGAGAGCAAGGAGCGCCGCAGTTAACGAGTTCCGATGTCCCTCTCTCTTCCCCGTCTATTTTCCCATTGCTCCTTTCCCTCTCTCCTCCCATCTGTCCCAGCTCCCAACACCACGCGCCAGCGCCTGGGCTTAGCAGCAGAGGTGCAGCGAGCGAGGCGGGCAGCAGTGAACGAGTTCCGGGTGGCATTCGACGGCCACACGCGTGTGTTTGAAGTGACGGGGGAGGGGATTGAGCGATTTGTGCAGATGACCAACTGGGAGTGAGTTTGGAGGGGGAGGGGGGGAGTGGGCGAGGATAGGGAGGATGAGCAGGGGATGGGCCGGATGGGTGGTGGGAAGAGGAGTGAGTGACGGTTGAAGCACCACATATGTGTGCTTGAAGTGACGGGGGAGGGGATTGAGCGATTCGTGCAGATGACCAACTGGGAGTGAGTGTGGTGGGGGTGGGGGGGGGGGGGGGGGGTTTGAGGGGTGGTGGGAAGGTGTAGAACGGGGAGCAGGGGCAGCGGTTGGGAGTGAGCGACGTGTGAAGGCGTCACACACGTGTGTGTTTGAAGCCATGGGGGAGGGCATTGAACGATTTGTGCAGATGACCAACTGGGAGTGAGTGGGGGAGGAAGGGGGGGGGGAGGATGGGGAGGGGGAGCAGAGATTCGGGAGGGTGGGGATTGGGGAGAGTGAGCGAGAGGGTGGGGGGTGAAGTGGGGATTGGGCAAAATCATTGTGAGAGCTCTCAGAAGCTGCTTGTCAGTCACCATTCCTGCTGCGTCTCCCTCTATCCCCACACTTCCCTCCACCACCCTCCACCACCACCACCCCCTGTTCCCTGCTGCAGGTACTTCGAGGCGGTGCGGCGATTCGCCCATGTGTTGGATGCGAGTGGCATCAACGAGGCACTGATAATGAACCTCTTCACTCCCTTCCACCCTTTTCAACCCCTTTACTCTCTCCTGCAGGTACTTTGAGGCAGTGAGGCGATTCGCCCATGTGTTGGATGCGAGTGGCATCAACGAGGCGTTGAGGGCGCGGGGCGTGCGAGAAGGGGACACGGTGGTCATTGGGCAGGTGGGTTGGTTGTAGGTGGATAGCTCATGGAGTGTGGTGAGGCAATGAGCCGCTTTGGTTGTGTGTTAGAGGCGAGTGGCATCAACAACGCTCTGAGGGCACGGGGCGTGCGAGAGGGCGACACGGTGGTCATTGGACAGGTGGGTTCACGGGGCTCGTTTGTAGTTGGCTTGTCACTGCGGTAACTGTGGTAACTGTTGCAACAACCTGGGGTGGGCGCTGGGAGAGCGTGGGGTGGGCGTGTGAGGGACACGGTGGTCATTGGGCAGGTGGGTTCTTCCTGGCTCTTGACTGGGATGGGACGCACTCAGTGCTCTCCGGTGCGCTAGTGCTCGTTGTTGAACCCTCTCTGCTTCCTCTCACCCCTCTTCTCCCATCCCAGCTGGAGTTTACTTGGAGGGACTCAGACGACGTAATGGAGGCAGTGGGGGGCGACTACAAGCGCTGGGTACTTGGCTGAGCTCCCCTTTTCAAACCCTCTCTCTTCTCCTCTTCTCTCACTCTTCTCCTCTTCTCTCTCTCTTCTCCCCTCCCCCTGTCACAACAGCTGGAGTTCACGTGGAGGGAGTCAGACGACATAATGGAGGCAGTGGGGGGCGACTGGAAGCGCGGCATCAGGGGATCGAAGCTGTGGCCGCACTAAGGGGGTGGATGAGGGTGGAGTGAGGGGGTAGTGGGTCAAAGCTC
Organism: Closterium sp. Naga37s-1; assembly: GCA_947471745.1. Classification (NCBI taxonomy): domain Eukaryota; kingdom Viridiplantae; phylum Streptophyta; class Zygnematophyceae; order Desmidiales; family Closteriaceae; genus Closterium; species Closterium sp. Naga37s-1. The sequence goes on from CANJKZ010000536.1 coordinate 288,192, forward strand.
ATGTGCTCACATGCGACTGGAAGCCGGCATCATGAGGAGCATGGGATGGAGAGCGAACAAAAAAAAAAGAAATGAATGTTTCTTGAGTCGACTAGAACATGGATGGACGGATCGTATCGTGATGTGCTTATGCTTTTAGTCTCGACATTTGTGCTCTTTAGATTGCATTCACAGTTCTTGCCTTGTGAAACTGCCACACTGGTACAATGGGCCATGAACAATCCATCCATGTGCGTTCCACTCAGTGGGCCATGGTTGTGGCTTCAAGGGTTTCATATATCGGTTTAGAATAACTTGTCAAAATTTCAGACTCTGTGTACCAGGTCTGGCCAACCAGGTACAAACAGGCTATACCGGTATAACTCGATCAATCAAAACTTGTACAGCAGAATTTGGTGGGCCTGCAGCTGGCCAAGATTCTTGAACTTGAAGTCGCAAAAAACAGGGTAACACTCTTTGGTTTGAAAAACGACTCGCGACTCAGGGAAAACCTGTTGCGACCCTCACTCCTGATTGGTTTCAGTGACCAGTCGCACGACAGATCCGTCCATCGCCCACAATATTGCCTGGAACACCTCTCACATATCTTGAAGACCAAGTAGTACTTCTAGTCCACTATTACTCACGTAACTAGGAAACGGGCGGCAGGGCGATAAAAGCTAGCTCAAGGGTAGGCGTTTTTATCCGGACAACACTAGTCCCTCACGCTCTCTGTCCAATCGCTGAGTAGCACAACTTCCTGCTGCAGCCGCACTTACCGTGCCTCTTTCGAATGCCAGACACGGTACGTCCGTGCTAGTGCCCCACACGCGCAATGCGAGCGAAAATGGCATGAGTTGCCACCCTCAATGTCTGTAGGATGTCGAGTGCGCGTTACCCTCGTGAGACTCGCGGAAAAGCGACACCCGCGCTTCATCTCGTCGCCCACACTTGCTCGAGTCACATTATCTACCACTCGTCGCCCTCACTTCCTTTCGTCGCCCGCGCTTCCCACCGTCCAGCGCTTCTCCTCGTCGCCCGCGCGCGCTTCTCCTTGTCGCCCGCGCGCGCACCGCCCGTGTGCCCGCGCGCATCTGCCCCCGTTCCCCCCATCCTATCCCCTGTTTCCCCGTATCCCTTGCCCTGTTTCCCCCATCCTCTGACCTGGTTCTCCACACCCTATACCTGTTTCCCCTCATCCCCTTCCCTGCTTCCCCCCATCCCCTTCCCTGCTTCCCCCCATCCCCATCCCTGCTTCCCCCGATCCCCTTCCCTGCTTCCCCCTCTCCCCTTCCCTGCTTCCCCTCATCCCCTTCCCTGCTTCCCCCCATCCCCTTCCCTGCTTCCCCCCATCCCCTTCCCTGCTTCCCCCCATCCCCTTCCCTGCTTCCCCCGATCCCCTTCCCTGCTTCCCCCCATCCCCTTCCCTGCTTCCCCCCATCCCCTTCCCTGCTTCCCCCCATCCCCTTCCCTGCTTCCCCCCATCCCCATCCCTGCTTCCCCCCATCCCCTTCCCTGCTTCCCCCGATCCCCTTCCCTGCTTCCCCCCATCCCCTTCCCTGCTTCCCCCCATCCCCTTCCCTGCTTCACCCGCGTCACCCGCGCTTACCCGCGTCATCCCCACTTACCCGCGATTACCCGCGTTTCCCGCGCTTACCCGAGGTCACCAGCGCGGTCCCGCATCTTCACCGCTTGCCCGCGTCTCGCGCTCTTTCCCGCTGCTGAAACGCTTACCCGAATCTCCCAACCCTCTTTTTTTCCACCCCTCTTTATTTTGCCCAACCTCCCTTTCTCCCACCAGCTCTGTCTACCCCCCAATCTAATCTCCTTTGCCTCACCTGCTTCCCTGGTCCCTTCTCCATGCTTCCCCCCTCCCTCTTCCCTGCTTCCCCCCTCCCTCTTCCCTGCTTCCCCCCTCCCTCTTCCCTGCTTCCCCCCTCCCTCTTCCCTGCTTCCCCCCTCCCTCTTCTCTGCTTCCCCCCTCCCTCCTCCTTGCTTCCCCCCTCCCTCCTCCCTGCTTTTCCCCTCCCTCCTCCCTGCTTCCCCCCTCCCTCCTCCATGCTTCCCCCCACCCTCCGCCCTGCTTGCCCCCTCCCTCAGAGAGGTGAGCGCCACACACCAGGTGAGCATTGGCTTTCCTCATATGCCCCTCCTCTCCCTCGATCTCATCATCTCTCCTGTCCCTCCCATGTACCTCTCCTCTCCTCCCCCCCCATGTAACTCTCCTCCCCCCCCCCCCCACGCTCACCTCTCCTCCCCTCATCTTCCCCCTCTCCCCTCATCTTCCCCCTCTCCCCTCACCTTCCCCCTCTCCCATCTGTCACCACCCCACCCTCGCCCGTTCCCCCCTTCGCTCCACTCTCAGGGAATGGCAGGCATGAGCTGCACATGCCGTGTCTGCTCCCTGTCCGTGTCGCAGACGTTGCGCCCATGACGCCATCGCCACGCCGTGGCTGGTTCGTCTCACATCTCTGCCTGCACGCGCACTGGGGCTGCCCACCCACCTCCGCCACCACCGCTGCAGCAGGCGGTGCCACATCAGGCGCCGCCATATCCCCAGGGTGAGGGACAGGGGGGGGGGAGAGGATAGAGGGGAAGGAGAGGGGCGGACAGAGGGGGGTAATGACAGAGGGGACGAGGGACAGAGGGGGATGGACGGATGGGGAGGGACGGATGGGGAGGGACGGATGGGGAGGGACGGATGGGGAGGGACGGATGGGGAGGGACGGATGGGGAGGGACGGATGGGGAGGGACGGATGGGGAGGGACGGATGGGGAGGGACGGATGGGGAGGGACGGATGGGGAGGGACGGATGGGGAGGGACGGATGGGGAGGGACGGATGGGGAGGGACGGATGGGGAGGGACGGATGGGGAGGGACGGATGGGGAGGGACGGATGGGGAGGGACACTTCCTGCCTTTCCCAATTTCCGTCTCCCGAATAAAACCTAGTCTCCCATCACGAGGTGAGTGCCCACTACATTCCCCTCCGTTTCTCATCGTTCCCCTTCTTCCTTTCCTGGTCTTCACCCCTGCATGCCTCGCTTGCCTCGCCTTCCTTTCCTGCCTTCACACCTTTCGTCCTTGTCTTCCCATCTCTCGTCCCTTTGTTTCCACTTCAAGCAGGTCTAGTTCGGGCTCAGTGGAGTTTGGCAGTGTAGAGGGAGCAGCAGCAGGCACAAGAAAATGTTGAGCGAACACTAAACAGCTAGAGCAGTGGACAACCCTCGCATTGCTCTTGAAATGTGTGGAACATATGTTCTGCACCCCTCAATGTTGTGCCTAGTTGCATCATGTAACAGTGCTTTATCCAGAGATGGAAAAGAAGCTATTGCAAGGTCCAGGTGTTATCTACGTCATCAAAATTTGCAATAAACTGATGTAATTTGATATCGGATCGTTTGATCGATACAATAATGCCACAAACAAGCGGGAGCCCCCCTCTACTTATTTGGTTGACCAAGCTGCAAAGAGCACCACTCAAGAACCAGAAAGGGGAGGAGAAACAGAGGGTAAACTGGAGGGGAAGGAGGGGTGAGCAGGGGGGAGGATGGCGAGCACGAGGAAGAGTAAGCAAGGGGGGACCATAATGAGGGGAAGCAGGGGGTGAAATGAGGGGAAGCAGGGGGGAGAATGAGGGGAAGAAAGGGGGTAAAGTAAATGAGGGGAGGCAAGGGAGGAAAGGCAGGACAGAGAGGAAGGGGGGAAGTGCGGAAGAGAGGAAGGGAGCAAGTGAGGAGATTGGAAGAGGGAGGGAACAAGGGGCTAGAAGGGAGGGAAAGGAGGGGAAGCAGGGGCGGAAAGGAGGGGAAGCAATGGGGGAAAGGAGGGGAAGCAAGGGGGGTAAGGAGGTGAAGGAAGGGGGGAAAGGAGGGGAATCAGGGGGGGAAAGGAGGGGAAGCAGGGGTGGAAAGGAGGGGAAGCAAGGGGAGAAAGGGGGGGAAGCAGGGGGGGAAAGGAGAGGAAGCAGAGGGGGAAAGGAGGGGAAGCAAGGGGGGAAAGGAGAGGAAGCAGAGGGGGAAAGGAGGGGAAGCAAGGCGGAAAGGAGGCGAAGGAAGGGGGAAAAGGAGGGGAATCAGGGGGGGAAAGGAGGGGAAGAAGGGGTGGAAAGGAGGGGAAGCAAGGGGGGAAAGGAGGGGACGCAAGGGGGGAAGGGAGGGGAAGCACGGTGGGAAAGGAGGGGACGCAACGGGGGAAGGGAGGGGAAGCAGGGTGGGAAAGGAGGGGAAGCAGGGGCAGAAAGGAGGGGAAGCAATGGGGAAAAGGAGGGGAAGCAATGGGGGTAAGGAGGTGAAGGAAGGGGGGAAAGGAGGGGAATCAGGGGGGAAAAGGAGGGGAAGCAGGGGTGGAAAGGAGGGGAAGCAAGGGGGGAAAAGGAGAGGAAGCAGAGGGGGAAAGGAGGGGAAGCAAGGGGGAAAGGAGGCGAAGGAAGGGGGAAAAGGAGGGGAATCAGGGGGGGAAAGGAGGGGAAAGAAGGGGTGGAAAGGAGGGGAAGCAAGGGGGGAAAGGAGGGGACGCAAGGGGGGAAGGGAGGGGAAGCAGGGTGGGAAAGGAGGGGAAGCAGGGTGGGAAAGGAGGGGAAGCAAGGGGGGTAAGGAGGTGAAGGAAGGGGGGAAAGGAGGGGAATCAGGGGGGGAAAGGAGGGGAATCAGGGGAATCCGCGCCTCATCCCCTTTCCGCGCCTCATCCCCTTTCCGCGCCTCATCCCCTTTCCGCGCCTCATCCCCTTCCGCGCCTCATCCCCTTCCGCGCGTTATCCCCGCGCCTTATTCCGCTCTGTCCGTGAGCAGGGCACGCCTCAGCGCGAAGAGGAGTGGGCAGCGAGCCAATGCGCCTGCCGCAGTTGGCGTCAACCACGGAGCATCTCTCCTGTCGCGCGCCAAGCCCCGATTTACTTTCCCCCGCTTTCCCCCTTCCACCCCTAGTATCTGTTCCTCCTCTCCTCCGCCGTCTGGCGTTGCGTCTGGCGCAAGTTTCGCCAGCGGACAGCTCTCCTATCGCGCGATCAGTCTTTCTTCCGCCTCTCCCCTCCCTCTCCGCCTTCCGCAGTCCCCGTGTCGAGTCGCCGCAGTACTCCCATATCGCGCTGTGTCGCGCTCTTCTCTACGCTCCTTCCTGCGACCCCGCATGTACATGTTCTGGCACGTCACCTACGTTTGAACGTTCTGTTGTTGGTAGCTACTGCGGTTATTTCACACGTGAAGTACTTAGCTAGATTGATCGTGGTGTTTTCTTCTCCTCACTCATTCTGAGGTTGTTGGTGCTTTCCGTTTCCGTTTTTGCTGGTGGTTGCATTGTGCGAGGACATTCTCCCCTACTAGAACATGATTGGCCGAAGAACAATCTTGCGACACTCGTTCCAGTCGCCCCACACTGTTCTGCAAATTTGTCAAAGCTGCACAGTATCGTCACCATCGCTTCATGTTTGGCGAGACCCCTTCCCCCCTCGTGAATCGCTCTCTTTCTCGCTACACTGACTTTGCCGAAATGAATGTTTTCACAATTTCGCCAACACTATTTCAAACCCACATAACTTGATAATTTACCATGCTGACCTCGGGCTTTAAATGCAGGCACACATCAGCCCAGGAACCCAGAGAGTCGTTTCTGTAGCTGCCAAGTCAACCAGTCACGCCACATGCTGCCACGTGCCGTGCCAGAGCAGGCAGCTGCAAAGTCAAATGACCTGCGGCACACACAAGCAAAGCAGCCACTCCCAGAAAATGGTGCGGTAAAGGCAGACCTGAGAATGGCGCACAAACAACAGAATTCACCCACTTGAGTGGCTGGGTTGTGGAAGAGTGGAGGGGGGTGTGAGAGACGAGGGAAATGAGGGAGCGGGGGTAGGGGAGGGGAGGGAGTTGAAGGGTGGATGGGGAGAGGGGGGAGGGGGATGGGTGGGGGGAGACGAGGCATCACCAGGGGGGAAGTTGAGGTATGGGAGGGGGAAGGGGATGAGGGGTGAGTCTGAAAGCGGGGAACAGGGGAGGATGGGGAGAGAGGGGGAGCAGAGTGAGACAAGGGGAGATGAGGGTGGGCGTGAAGGAAGAAAACAACAGAGCGCAGCAGTAATATGAAGGGGGGCCTGGTTGGATGAAGGGAGAGAGGGGGGAATGACGAGAGCGCGGGGAAGATGAGAGGAGAGCGGGGAGGATGAGGGGAGAGCGGGGAAGATGAGAGGAGAGCGGGGAAGATGAGAGGAGAGCGGGGAAGATGAGAGGAGAGCGGGGAAGATGAGGGGAGCGCGGGGACAAGAGGGAAGAACGGGGGCATGAGGGGAAAGCAAGGAAGATGAGGGGAGAGTGGGGAGGATGAGGGGAGAGCGGGAAGGATGAGCGAGTTGGGGGAAGCTGAGATATGCGTGACGTTTCTAGGCCTGCCAAGGGAGAAAAGGGAGGGCTGGGAAGCGGAGAGATGAATGACGTTTCCAGGCTAGGTCATAGGGTGAAAGTGTAGGCTACGTCATAGGTTGAAAGTGTAGAGAAGGGGAAGCGGGGGAAGGGGGAGGGGGGGTCAAAAGGGGGAGGGGGAGAGAGGAATCAAGGGGGAAGGGGGTTGCTTCTCCGGCGAAGGGTTTCACCCATCGCCGATCCTTTCCGTCTTCAAATGTCGGCTTTCACCCGTCCATCCCCTCTGTTCTCCCTTCCACTCGAGTGCAAGCTCGTCCATCTTCCCCTCATCGTCCTCCCCCTTCTCACCTCCACTCACCTCCCGCCCTCCGTGTTTCCCGTCTTCCGTTTAGGCTACCATCGACGCAATCTCAAGTCCAATCAGATAAGGCTGACGGCGGCAAGGGGAGGGGGAAGGGGAAAATAAGGGGAATGGCCGCTTCGCCCTTCCGCCAGTCCTCTCCATCCACTTCCCCCTCTTCTCACCTCCACTCACCTCCACTCACCTCCCCTCCTCCTTTTCCGCGTCTCGAGTCCACGATACCGTCGACACTCCGAAGTTATGAGGGGGAAAGCGGAAAGGGGAGGGGGGAGGGGAAATTACCGTCACTTCCACTCACCTCCCTTACCGCGTGTTGCGTCAGGACGAAACGGGCTGTCTAATCGACGAAACGCACTACGTTACTGATGAGTACGAAATCGACGATAGTAATTCGTCCGCCGATAAACGTTATGATTTTGCGCATTACGCAAGTAAATGTAAGTCAGATCTGGAGCTCGCAAGTTGAAAATGGTCTTACCGAGACTGCTATATTTGATCATATCTAATACTGCTAGGACAATAGAAGCGTGAAGCAACTAACCGTACGTACGACTGAGGAATGAGCGGCACTTGCTGCGTCGTCGAAGAATTGTACTTATATCTGCTACCGCGCTGAGATCTGACAGCTGAGAAGCAGGTTCGGAAAATCGAACTTCGGGATGTCGAAATTGCCGTGGTGGTTGTGCCAGGGTGTCAAAACCACAAATCATTCTCATTCGTTTGCGCAAATCTCTTCTCATCCACCCATTGTTTTCCCAGCTGCCCGAGTGAGATGAAAGCGAGTCACAGCGCCACGGACGAATTCCCCCAACCAAACCAAAGCCGTCCCGCAACTCACGCCGAAACTAAACAAAAACTCACTCATGCTGACCCAACTAAAATTAGCGCCACGTCAACCACCTCCTAGAAAGTTCGAGCCTGCCCTTGCAGACCAGCACACCCAACAAACCCCGCCAGCAGAAATACGCGCCCTTAGCGAATTCGTTTGCATACTGACAATTGCATTACAACCAATATTCAAATTTAACCTATCTGTGTACAGTTCGATGAATGTACAACATGGATTGGGCTGGATGGATGAGGCGGGGAAACAGTTTGAGCCGCCACAACATGTTCACCACGCGCTCTCGGGAAATGTCCTCTGCCGCTTAGTCGGCGGGGCATTTCATTGGCCAATGACAATAGCCACCACCACGCCTCCATCCCATGCCACAACCAGATGTAATCGTCACCGTTGAGGGTGGTTACACCACCACCATCCACCCCTTCACAACACACTCTGTTTACTTTCGCACCGCGCACCCAGCGTGGTGTCAGTAATTCCCTCCCACTCTGGCAGAGCAAGTGCGTGGCACCCCGTCCGACCGTACTGCACCGAGGTATATACCGTAACTTTCTATTACTCAAATACATTGTTGACCCATCACATTTGGTTTGAAGCCGCGCTACGAGCGCAGCGGCGGCTGAATTGCTGAGGTTCATTCATCCATTCATCAGCAGCACTTTCTTGTGTTTCAGCAACAACCTTTTGCAACCATTCTGAGCATAACCATCGATGTTATGTCTTTGGTCGTCCATTTTCTTCTCGAACTCATGTAAGAATACTTTGAAAGCTCCAACCTAATGAGCTTAGACTTCAGGCTAGAAGCTCCACGGAGCAAACTTATGCTACCTGAAGCCACGGTTACTAGTACACGGAGAAGCCCATGGCATGAAGCGGCGTTGAGTTAGAATAGAGGTCGGGTGTGGGGTGGGTGGGTAGAGTCCTGTGAGGAGAGAGCTGCCAAGTGCCTTGGGCCGAACCGTGTATGAAAACCTTTCGCGGCAACCTTTACACCGCGAATAATCTATGATTTCTTCCGCAAGATTTACATGGCGAGTCTTCGCGAGTCTTTTCTTAGAGATCTTCTCGCCACGAAGCTTCCACGGCGAGACTTTTACGGCGCGATCTTCTCGACAAATCAGAGCGCCGACGCTGCCAGGATCATCTCTGCGATATCTTCACGCCAAGGATTTCCACGGCGAAAAAATCGCATCGGGGTCTCCGCTCCAAGCTCGTCTCGGCTAGAGCTTCAGCTTCAAATGCTTCAGCTTCAAGATGCTGTTGTCGACCTTCCCCCGTCGCTGCTGCGGGGAGACAAGTCTCACCAACCGCAAAGACCATGTCGGCCTTCCCTGTCGCTCCCCGGCGGTCTCCACCAATTGAGTGAGGTAAGTGCAGCGTTTTTGGACTTCTTCCTGTAACCGATTCTTGTCAGTTAAGTTCTTGAGCTTTTAAACTTTGTTCAGTTACTAACATGTTACTTTCTTCCCGCAGACCTCGTGGCGACCGTCTTGGCGAGACATGAAGTGTCGCCGTTAAGATCTACAATACGGCGAAGAGAGCTTCGCGGCCACCCCCGTCGCTGCCTCCAAGGGAAGTCGCTGCGGTCTCTTCCCCGTCATCAACACGGGTTGCACTTCAATGGCGGGATGCTTCAAGCTCCGGACCGGCGATATCTTTGGTGTGAAAAGCCGATATCTTCAAGCTCCACCTGCGAAGTCTTCCAACACGAAGACTGTCAAGTGGAGGTAAGGACTATTTTTTTTGTTTTCCAGATCCGCTAGAATTAGTTCGACTTCTTTTTAAATCCTTTTCACATTTTAACTCGCTCTTCGTTTTTCTGCAGACGACCTCCTCATCTGTTTCTGGTCGAAACTCAAAACCGGATGAGAGCATCTACCGTCGCTGGCGCTTCGAGCTCACTCAAGCCCAACCTGAAGCCCAAGTGATGAGCCCAACCTCAAGCCCAAGTGAGCTTCGGATTGTCACCATCGCCGTTGGCCCGAGCTCCGGACGCGAGTCGCGTCTTCGCTCCAAGCTCGTCTCGGAAAGAGCTCCAGCTTCAAATTTCTTCAACGGATTCCAGGTGCGACCTTCCTCCGACCTTCCTACACGGAGACGGTAATTTCTCTTCAACTTCGTCATTGTTTTGTTACGTTCTGAATCGTTCGTTTTCCGCCGTTTGACGTGCTTCTGAGAAATCTTCTAACGCGTTCCTTGCTTTCCTGCAGACGTCAAGCTCAAGCTTCTACAAACGGGACCTGAAGTTTGAAGTTTGAACCCAAGTCAAGCTGGACGCCGAATGGCCCAGCCTGAAGCCCGCCGATCATCGCGTTCAAATTGCCGTCGCCAACGGCGGACAGGTCGGCCAAATCGGGGTACGTGAACCATTGACAGTTTAACTTCTAATTAAGTTTCCCGTTCTCACTCACCTTTCAGTAACTTTGGTGCTCTGTCTAAAGTACTAATCTGTTGCCTCTTCTTTTTCAGGCCACTCGAAAGCGACGACGCAGCAACGATCGCCGACGCAGCAACGCGGCCTTGAACGCCCAAGTCGTTAAGCGCCGTCGTTAAGACCTGAAGCGCCGACACTAAGTGCAGCGTTTTTCGACTGAAGCGCTGAAGCGCCGTCGTTAAGACCTGAAGCGTCGTTAAGACCTGAGGTAAGTGCAGCATTTTTCGACTTCTTCTTGTAACGGTTTTTGGCCAGTTAAGTTCTTAAGCTTTTTAACATTGTTCAGGTAGTAACCTGTTGCTTTCTTCCCGCAGGTCTCGTGGCGACCTTTGCTTCAAGTCGTAAAGGCCCTTCAAACGCGGGTTGCACCTCAATCGCGAAATGCTTCAAGCTCCGGACCGGCGATATCTTCGCGGCGAAGTCTTCCAACACGAAGACTGACGAGTGGACGCACTCAAGCCCAAGTGATGATCGCCGCTGGCCTGGATGCAGATCGCGAAGCCTCGCGGGTGCAACTGATCCTTGTCGCCGTTGTAAGTGAAATATCTCTTTCCTTCGACTTCGCAGTTGAAGAAATTCAGCTATACGTTTCCTTAACTCAAAGTTAAGCTTTTCTGTTCTTCCTGCAGACCGTCCTTGCGACCTGAGACGTTGCGAGAGGCACCGACGACGACGAGATTTGCGCCAACGGGTGAGTGAAAGTCTACGGTTTAACTTGAAGTTCTGTTATGTTCTTTACCTTTTCTGGTACTTACCTCCTGCCTTTTCCCTGCAGACCGAAGACGGCCGACGTGAGGACTTGGATCTGAAGCTTTATAAGGTTCCGATGCTATCAACCGCGGGGAACCAGAAGAGTTGCTTCAATCGCGGGCGATGGCGCCTCGACCTCCACCTCGTCACGATTTCGCAAATCGTCGTTCAAGTCGGGGTGAGTGAAGTTTACCCGTGTGCTGCTTTTCTCTTTATAAGCTTACCCGTGAGTGAAGTACTAATGTGCTACCTTGTCCCTGCAGACCTCGGCGACCGTCTTGGCGACCGTCTTGGTCGCGTGAACGCACACACCGACGGCGACGAAGACAACTGTTGGAAGCGAGGTGCCTCACGTCGCGAGGGGACGGCGACGGCCTCCCTCGAGCTGAGGTAATGTCCGTTTGGCAATCCGTTCTCAACACGTTTTTATTTTTATTTGCCTACATCGTAACGCGTTGCTTTGCTTTTCTGCAGAATCTGACGCGCACGACACACGGCGACGTATGGCGACGGCGACGAATGGAGAGGAATGCCGCATGGCGACGGTCCTTTGGGCGGGACTCACGGCGCTTGGCGGTGCTTCTCCCTGCCGTCGCTTGGTGGTTTTTCCGTCGCTCTACCGTCGGCGACGAGGACTCTACCGTCAGTGGCGGACGGCGACGGCTGGCGTCACTTCGTCCGTCACGCGGATCTCTTCGCCCAAGCCTGAGGTAACGTGTGGCGACGGACAATTTCAGCAGATTCTTTTTATTTTGTTCTCGACGGTTTCGTTCTGATTCTCCTTCTCCTTCTCAACGACTTGCAGAAGGTGACCGTCAGCCGGCGTACGGGTGGTGAGGACGGATGCCGATGCGTGGAGACCGTGGCGCGAGGCACGGCGACGCTTCTTCGGTCGCGCCTCGTGGGCGCACGACGTGTCTCGCGGGCGAGAGGCGTGTCTCACGGCAAGAATCACGGCGCTTCTCTCTGCGCTTGGCGGCAACATCAACGTGGTAAGCATCACTTCCCGTTTCCTGCTTTCGTTTCCTTCCAGAGATTAACTTCTTTTCGTGTGCTTCGTCTAGTGCAGCCAGGAGGAGCGTGAGGGGGAGCAAACGGCGCAGGCGGCGACAAGGGACAACGGCTGCAGCCTTCTTCTCTCGTGGTAAGTATCAGTTTCAGTTTCCTGCTTTCGCTTTTCAAGGTTTTAACTTCTTGTCTGCTCCGTCTTAGTGCAGGAGCAGCGGTACCGGGAGGGGAGCTCGCCGGGGCCGGCGGCGAGCAAAGGAGGTAACGCGGGAGGTGGTCTCCCTTGCCTGGTAAGTGCCGTCAGATTTCGTTAAGTTTTTTCTTTGATCATGAAACTAACTTATTTTTGTGTGCGTTCTTCTTTAGCGCAGGCGATGCGGGGATGGGAGCTCGCGGGCCGCGTGGCGACGCTTCTTCGGGAACGGACGGCGGGGCATCAGAGCACGGCGCAGCGCGGCTCACGGTGCGTGACAGCGCTTCTCTCTGCTGTGGTGGTATGTTCGTCCGGTCGTCTCGTCACCTTTCCGCTCGTCGCCTTTTGCACTCCTCTCTCTGTCACCTTTCTCACTTCTAGCGCGCTGTTTCGTTTTCAAAATGACTAATGTTCTTTTTTTTGTCGTCTGTGGTGCAGGTAAGCTGGTCTCGAGGGAGGCTCGACACACGTGGAGCGCGGCAAGGAGCAAGGAGGAGCGAGGTGGAATTTGACTTCCCCTCCCAGCCCGCCCTTCCTGCAGTTTTGGCGCGGGCGGGAGCAACCAGCACAAGCGGGAGCAACCAGCGGAAGCGCCAGGCCTGTAAGAGGTGTGCTAGTGGGTACAGAACGTTTAGGAGCGTTAGACAGACTCGATTAGGCACTCACACGCGGGCGATGGTATGGGTGGTAGGTGCGTTCAGGTATGCATCATGACGGCTGGTCGTCCTCTTGACGGCTGGCCGTCGTTCTGACTACAGTAATAACATTCTGACAACGGGGAACCTATCATCAAATTTGATATGTTTATTCATCTGCCCGTCATTAATTTTAATCGTTTCCCCTCCTCCCAAGCACTTCTCCCACCCCCCCCCCTCCCTCCCAAGCAGACCCCACGCGAATGACCTCCACCTCATCGTGGTGCGTGGGTGTAACGTCAGGGGCATTTGCCTCTGACGGCGAAGAGGGGTCAAGAAGACTTTCAAGCTGCTGCTGTGGACGCGCAAGTGGAGCTGCTTTGGAGATGGTCAAGAAGAAAGCAAGATACGAAGATCAGAAGACTAGAAGATCAGAAGACTAGAAGATCAGAAGATACTCACAAGCTGCTTTGGAGTCGAGGCGCTGCTGTGGAGGCTCAAGTAGAGCTGATTAGACTTGGCTCAGGGAGCTGATAGATTAGCAACGACTCTTGTATCTGACTTGTAGCTCTCTTTCTAATAGTGTTTGTACTTTTCAACTTTCGTATGAATACGCACCTGATACCTTGAACAGAGTTATGTCGTGAAAGAAACTAGAATACTCTGCTGTGCAGTTTGTAACAAACTTAGACACCTTAGTGACTTCAAAGATTCGACGGAGGTCATATATACTGATAATCGACTGAGACTAGGTGATGAGGATCGTCATTGTTACGTTTGTCATTCTTAGAAGCTCGGTCAGTCACTTCGGGAGAGGTGTGCAACGATTAGAGCAACTAATAGCGCAAGCAGCGGAACGATCAGCGCCGCGATCAACCCAACGGTCAGAGCAGCGATTCGCGAAACGGCTGGCGCAACGGTCCGCGCAGCAATCCTCGCATCAGCGCAGCAATCAGCGTAGCGATCAGCGCAATCATTGGCTTGACGGATCAGCGCAACTCGCACATCAAGGATTCACGAAACTCGACGAAACCTCTTGAGGCGTCTCCGAATTGTTACCTGGAAGTAATCCGTTTCGCATGATATCTATGGAGGAAAGGGAAATGCAGAGCGAGGAGGGGAGGGATATGTATGGGGATGGCAAAGGGGAGATGTAAAGCGAGGAGGAAAGGGAAATGCTAAGCGAGGGGGAGCGGGATATGTACAGTGAAGAACCCGAAGGTGTCGAGAGGAGTGAGGATGGGTTGAGCGAGGACGAGTCTCCTCTGCCTGGCCGTGGTGGTAAAGCTGATGCGTTCCGATCCGAGGGGACGCGGGTGGGGAGGCAGAGGGTGAGGAGGCAGAGGGTGAGGAGGCAGAGGGTGAGGAGGCAGAGGGTGAGGAGGCAGAGGGTGAGGAGGCAGAGGGTGAGGAGGCAGAGGGTGAGGAGGCAGAGGGTGAGGAGGCAGAGGGTGAGGAAGGTGAAATTGAGGAAGGGACTTATGGGGAAGGGGTGGACGAGGAAGGCAGTGACTATAACGAGAGCCCCAGGGCTGATGGAGGACGTGGGACAGTGAGGGAGGAGGGGGACGAGGGGGAGCGAGAAGGAGAAGGGGAGCAGGAGGATGGGCGTGAGGGTGGGCTAGCGAGAGATGAGGAGGATGGCGAGTAGACGAGGGTGGCGAGTAGACGAGGGTGGCGAGTAGACGAGGGTGGCTTCATCACCCGCGATTCTGATTCGCTATCCCTTTTGCCTTCTCGAGTTCTGAAGTGCAGTTGTCTTCTCTGTGCCACGCACTCACGGGGGGAACGCAGGGCGTCCTCCTATCTCACGGCCTGCGCCCTGCGTTCCCCCCGTTGCCCTTTATCTCTCATCTTCTCGAATATTTTGCCCTTATATCACACGTTCCCATAACTCTCATCCCCCCATGTGTCATGGCAGGACGAGGCTGATGCTGTGGCGCGGATAGCCCTCTCAGTGCTCAGTGATGTGATGTGATGTGGCACGCCACTCGCTGCTGCATCTCATATCCCCATATCGCATGCTCCCATATCTCATATCCCCGTATCTCATGTTCCCATATCTCATGTCCCCATATCTCATGTCCCCATATCTCATATCCCCGTATCTCATGCTCCCATATCTCATATCCCCGTATCTCATATCCCCATATCTCATATCCCCATATCTCATCTCCCATATCGCATCTCCCATATCGCATCTCCCATATCGCATCTCCCCATACCTCATCTCCTCTCCTCGTATCTCATGGCAGGCAGGACGAGGCTGTAGCGCGGATAGCCCCTCTCTGTGCTGAGTGATGTGATGTGGCACGCCATTCCCTGCTACATGCTACAGCCGTGGACAAGGCGCCAGGTGCTGTCGTTGAACCTGGCACCTGTTGTTTCAACGCACTCATTGTATTTCCTTTCATCCCACAGCAGCACCTATATGCTGCTCATGCATCCCCAACGCCCACTCCCAACCCCGGAATAATCACTTCTGCCATCCACTGCAGCTTTATCCTTGCTCCTTTCCTCGTCTTCACCCTGCAGCTGCCCTTTTCTTCTCTCTGCCCTTCTGCACAACCACTTAGACCTTTGCATACCTCCAGCACCTCTTATGCGCGCTTTTGCACCACTCTTAACCCCCATTTGTTCCTTCCCTCACAAACCTCTTAACACCCCTGTGTCCCTTTCTGCTTCCCCTTTTTCCCCACCCTTGTGCACCGCTCTGCACCGTTTACAGGTCTGCGTCTGCCTCTCTATCATCGCCAGGCACTCTGAAGCCCTCGCCCTAGTAAGCACCGCTCTAAACCATCCCGAACCATCCTGAACGGTCCTGGACGGCTCCAAACCGTTGGCCCTGGTACCCACCCTCCCTCTGCACGCCCACAAGCTCCAGTCAGAGAGCTCCAGTCAGAGAGCTCCAGTCAGAGAGCTCCAGTCAGAGAGTTCCAGTCAGAGAGCTCCAGTCAGAGAGCTCCAGTCAGAGAGCTCCAGTCAGAGAGCTCCAGTCAGAGAGCTCCAGTCAGAGAGCTCCAGTCAGAGAGCTCCAGTCAGAGAGCTCCAGTCAGAGAGCTCCAGTCAGAGAGCTCCAGTCAGAGAGCTCCAGTCAGAGAGCTCCAGTCAGAGAGCTCCAGTCAGAGAGCTCCAGTCAGAGAGCTCCAGTCAGAGAGCTCCAGTCAGAGAGCTCCAGTCAGAGAGCTCCAGTGAGGAACGAGTCACTATCAGCTTCTCCTTAGCTAAGTTTCCTCTCCAGGCCCCCCATCCTCCATCGCTCCCCATCCGTCTCTTTCATTTTTGGCAAATCTCAAGGCACATTCGTCCCTTGGCGCATGGTGGTGGTGGTCCGTGGTGCTATGGCAGCAGAGCTCATGTAGAGTGCAGTGTAGTGGGAGTGGTGGGATAGAGTAGTGGAGAGGGAGTGCATTCATGCCATGCGTGCGTCCCCCAGTCCCCCCTCGCTGGCTCAGCTCGCTGCTCTAGTGCTGTGGGCCACTGTCGCCATGCGCCTTCCCCGTTCCCCCTCCGCCCCCCTCCCACCACTCGAGTTTTGAGATTCTCACTCTTGCTCTCCACTTCTTCTGCTCGATTGGCCACTTTGACCTGCTTTCTTCCCATATCTGAGCTTTTGCCTCCAATGCTACTCCATTCCTTGCTGCGCTTTATGCTGCACTCATTCCCACTCCAATGGTACGGTATGCATCCCTTCAACTGTGCCCGCACTCTCCTTGCATGTGATTCCACCCGTTCTCTCTTTCACTCCTCCATTTCACTGCATCTGCTCTCTCCTTCGCTTCTGTTCTGTCTGCTGCTGCTGGCTGCTCTATCTGCTACACGGCCTGATTGCTCTTCGTGCTGCACTCACACTGATTTTCCCTCACTGAGCTGTTCAGTGCGAGTGGAGGTTCAGGGAAGTGTTATTCCTCCCACCCTCTTGTCATTTTCCCTGGTTGACTTGTCATTTTCGTGTTGTTGCCTTTGCCCTTCCCTTCTCGCCTCGTCCCTTATTCATTTCCCTCCTTTCCTTGTCCCTTTTTCCTTGTCCTTATGTCTTCTCCTTGTCTTCTCAATTCCCCAGAGCAGCGGCGCCTCGCCCTCACAACCCCCCATAGCAGCGGCGCCTCTCCCTCACAGCCCCCCAGAGCAGCGGCGCCTCTCCCTCACAGCCCCCCAGAGCAGGGGCGCCCCTCCCTCACAATGAGCTCCAGTCAGTGAGCTCCAGTCAGTGAGCTCCAGTCAGTGAACCTATCAGCCTAACAGCCTAACAGCCTAACAGCCTAACAGCCTAACAGCCTAACAGCGTAACAGCCTAACAGCCTAACAGCCTAACAGCCTAACAGCCTAACATCCTAACAGCCTAACAGCCTAACAGCGTAACAGCCTAACAGCCTAACAGCCTAACAGCCTAACAGCCTAACAGCCTAACAGCCTAACAGCCTAACAGCCTAACAGCCTAACAGCCTAACAGCCTAACAGCCTAACAGCCTAACAGCCTAACAGCCTAACAACCTAACAGCCTAACAGCCTAACAGCCTAACAGCCTAACAGCCTAACAGCCTAACAGCCTAACAGCCTAACAGCCTAACAGCCAGCCTAACAGCCTAACAGCCTAACAGCCTAACAGCCTAACAGCCTAACAGCCTAACAGCCTAACAGCGTAACAGCCTAACAGCCTAACAGCCTAACAGCCTAACAGCCTAACAGCCTATCAGCCTATCAGCCTATCAGCCTAACAGCCTATCAGCCTAACAGCCTAACAACACATTCCTGGCTCGTGTCAAACTTCCGGTCAAACTTCGTGTTTTCCGAGACCAGGGGCAAATTTTAGCCGGAAGACCCGAAGTGGGTCTCGGATGACCCAAAGTGGGGCCAACTGTGGGGCAGCTTCGTGTCATCCCCGGAAGACCGGAAGTATGACACGAGCCAGGAACATACCCTAACAGTTAGCCTAACAGCCTAACAGCCTAACAGCCTATCAGCCTAACAGCCTATCAGCCTAACAGCCTATCAGCCTAACAGCCTAACAGCCTAACAGCCTAACAGCCTAACAGCCTAACAGCCTAACAGCCTATCAGCCTAACAGCCTATCAGCCTAACAGCCTAACAGCCTAACAGCCTAACAGCCTAACAGCCTATCAGCCTAACAGCCTATCAGCCTAACTGCCTTCTTACCTCTGCAGCTTGACTCACCTCTGCAGCTTGACTCACCTCTGCAGCTTGACTCACCTCTTGAGGTCGATCTGTCCGGCCTGCTTCCTTAGCACATCTAATGCTCCTCTTTATCAGAGTCCATCCTGGAAATGTACTTGGTGACAATTTCAAGGTCCCCAATCCCGGTGTAGCAGTCGGCAATGGCACCATAGGCCTCTGTGCCCCCCATGTACTATGTAGTTCATTCCTAACTTTGCTCCACTCGCAAATGTGGGCAAACCGTTCATAATGGACAGAAATCTGCTTATGGTACCGGTACCGGTAGTATATACCGTAAGTCACAGAAAGCGTAAACATCCCTGTAGAAAGGTACACCACATTGCGCAAGACACCTAATGGTAACCTAATGGTCCTCATCGTCCATCCTGGAAATGTACCGGTCATAGTACTTAGCAGCGTTCTCAAGGTCCCCAATCCCAGTGTAACAGTTGGCACACCCAGGGTGGTGGCCAATGGGACAAAATCTGCCTCTATACGCAAGTCACAGAGAGTGGACACAGCCTAGTACACAACGCCCCTAATGGTCCTCATCGTCAGATTCCATTCGGGAAATGTACCGGTCATAGTACTTAGCGGCATTCTCAAGGTCCCCAATCTCAGTGTAGCAGTCTGCAATGGCGCCATAGGCCTCTGTGTCGCCTGCATGCTCGCCTGAGCTGCACGACTTGTCCAGCACCCTTTGGTGGTACGCTATCGCCTCCCGGTACTTGCCCTGCCGCTGCAGGGACGCTCCTGGGGAATGGCAGGGAAGAGGAAACAAGGGGGACAATAGAAGAGGAGAGGGAGGCAAGGATAAACATGAGAGAGGGAGAGAGTGGGAGAGGGTGAGATGGTGGTGGGAAGTCAAGGAGAGGGGAGCACATGCGCATGCCTCGGGCCTCTGTGTCACCTGCATGCTCCCCTAAGCTGGCTGACTTGTCCAGCACCCTCTGGTGGTATGCTATCGCCTCCCGGTACTTGCCCTGCCGCTGCAGCGATGCGCCTGGGGAATGGTGGAGAGGAGGATGGAGAAGCAGGGGAATGGGAGGAGGGGAGAGGATGGGAAGCGGGAAATGGAAGGTGAGATGGAGAATGGGAAAGGCACAGCGAGAGGGAACTGGTGGGGACTTTGGGAGGTGATGAAGGGAACCTGCATCAGGGAAGCTAGTGTGTGTGATAACCCATGCAACCGGCTGGAAGGACCCATGCAACAGACCATGATACCCTTGCATCAACCACAATTGTGCACCAAACAATAATATCCATTCATGAAACCAGGGCCTGAAAAAACGACAGGCGCCAAGATACATGACCCGACACCTAACACTTGCCCACGACCAACGCCCCACCGCACTCACCACAGCCACAGGCCGCCTTCTTCTCCTCCAAGCAATCCCCCATCCGCAGCGCCTGCTTTGAGACGTCTAGTATTGAGACGTCTCAAAACACAACCCAACACATGCAGCAAGGCAGCGCACTCACCACAGCCACGGGCCGCCTTCTTCTCCTCCAGGCAATCCCCCATGCGCAGCGCCTGCTGCAGCCCCTTCTCAAACTGCACAAACGCCACCACGTTGTTCCCCTCGCGCAGGCACCTCTTCCCCTCCTTCAGCAGCCGCAGCACCCCCCGCTTCTCCTCCGAAATCACCGTCCCCCCCTCCTTCCTCACTGCCTCTGTTGGCGCGCTCACAGCAGCGACAGCAGCGGCGGCGGCGGCGGCAGCGGCGGCGGCGGCGGGCTGGCCGACGGGGGCGTAGGAGAGGGAGGGCGCGTAGGACTCGACGCGTGCCTGCTTGCGCAGGCTGATGTTGATCTGGCGCAGCTGCGCGTTGATTCGCTCCACCTCCGCCTTGCGCACTCGTGCCACCCACCCTATAAATGGGGATGGGGATGGGGATGGGGATGGGGATGGGGATGGGGATGGGGATGGGGATGGGGATGGGTGGGCATGTGTGAGCGGCTTTTGAGGCGCCTCAACAGTGCTTGCGCAGGCTGGTGTTGATCTGCCTCAGCTGCGCGCTTACACGCTCCACCACCGCCTTGCGCACTCGTGCCATCCACCCTGGAGCCATGGAGGAGATGGGGATGAGAAGGGGCATGAGGATGGGGTGGTTTTGCGTGGGCGCATGGACGGGGTAATGACATGCGTACTTGCTACTATATTACTGAAGTGTGGCAGTATGGGTTGACTAAGAGGGAGTATGTTGGTGGCAGGAAGGGAATGGAGGAACGCAGTGATTAAGTAGGGAGGAGTAAATGAATAGTGGGTAGTGAATGAGTAGGGAGTGAGTGACTGACATATGCTTTGCTTGAAGTGCTTCCAAGATTAGAAGAGGCCACAACACAGAGAGCGCGGGGGAAAGGGCGGGCCTGAACCAGCAGGTGGGGAGACAGGATACAAAAGCTGACAATATAATTTCTTGGCCATCAATCCGTTGCGTCTGGTTCAGGTTTAAGGTGAAGTTCAGCCGCAATCTGCCCTAACTCCAACTTCCCACCACTACACGATCACTGACAGTCACCTCCCCCCTCCGTCGAATGCAGCCCGCACACCTTGTGCGTGCCCCGACCGATCCCAACCACGTCCCATCTGGCTCGATGCTGCCACCCACCTCCCACCCCGGAGGCCTCTCAAAAGTCAGAACCTATCTGCCTCACTGTGACCTGCCACGCACCTCCGACGCCCGCGCCGATGAGCGCGATGAGCTGCACGACACTGCTACCCACCTCCCACATTGCTTGAGGCTTTTCAGAATTCAGAACCTATGTATCTCACTGCGGCCTGCCACGCACCTCCGACGCCCGCGCCGATGAGCGCGATGAGCTGCACCACGCACGCCACGGCGATCACCGTGTTCAGGTCCGCTCCGCCCAGCTCCTGCGAGCACGCGTCCGCTAACGCCGCCGCTGCTGCCGCCTCCGCAAGGGCGGGTGGGATGGGGAGAGCTGCGAGGAGTGTCCACAGACCGCCACCTGCTGCTGCTGCGGCTATTGCTGCGGGTGCTGTGGTGGTGGTAGTGGAGGTGGTGGTCTCGGTCTGGCGTGAGTGGGAAGGAAGAGGATGCGGGAGGTGGGAGAGAGAAACACATACAGCGCACGCGGATAAGGAGTTGCTGGTGACGGGGAGTAACAGCGATCGTAGTGCAGTCGGAGCCTTGGCAGCGTCGCATTCGCGCGTGGATAACATGCAGAGACATGTGCGCATTGAACGAGCCACTGGGACCTCTGTGCGAGGCTCTTTAAGACCGTCAGTGAGAGAGTTTGTTTTTCTGATGAAGATAGCTTCGTGGCATCGCTCTCACCTTGTTGGGGTGGCTGGCGTGGCAGATAGGTCTCGCTACATGGTTCTTGCGACCTGCTGATTGTGAATGTGTAAAGATGGGAGCACGATGCAATCGAAACGCGTTATTGATCAGAAATGACAGCAGCAGCCACTCCCTAAAAACATGATCGTTTGATGTACTTCAAACTGTGGAATCCGGCAGATCGCGTCGTCGAAAAAACGTACCTTGTAGCAGCGACACGTGGGAATGCGCATGATGCCTCTTCTGGGTGGGTAATCTGCACGCCACGGACAGCGCGTGGGCGGACGCTACGCGCGCGGAGGCCAACATGAGTGCGGATTCGCAGGCCCTGGCTCAAGCAAAAAGCCTACGATGCTTGAACGGGAGCGGATGCAGCGGAGGAGCTACGAGGTTCTGGCTAATCTGATGAAGTAATTTGAATTCAGTTGTCTGAAAAATCAGATACCTTTGTTCTTGGTTGTTGTGATGGTTGCTCAGGAGGAAGATGCAAGATTGTAAGGAAGGTGACTTGGGTTCGGTTGAGTGAGCTGTCACGATATACTGATGTATCATGAAGAGAGTGTGATGCTTTGCTGGACCAATCTACTGAGCTTTTCTCCCGAGCAGTGGGACGTAATCGTGGAGCGCATTCCGTGGATTCGTAAGTATCCTACTCACCAAAGACAATACGCCATGTGTACAACTCGGAGGGGTTGACTCAGCGGCACAGGGAACATGTTTGGAATGTGCAATGCCAACATGCCCGTTCCACGAACACAACCTGACGATCCCAATTTATTCGATATACGTTCAAACTCGCTTCTAGTTTACTGCGACTGAGAAAACATTGCGCTCAGAAGCGTACGTCGATGTATGTTATTGTGTACAGCCTAGGTAGGCAGCCATCGTATCGCGTCTCACGATTCCACGAGTTGTCGTGCGACAACCCCCTCCCACACGCCACGCAACACAACCCCTTGACTTGGTACTGTAGCCACCCCAGCCTGTCATTGCCAAGCAACCATACCTCGCCTTGGCTCAAGCTGGCAGCTTCGGAACCCACTTAGATCAGCTCACGGGGTGCTGTGCTTGAACCAAAACACCACTTCCGGTTCGGCAAGCATAAACTTTTCTCCGTGTGGTGTGGGTTGCGCCGGGTTTTCCCGTGCCACGAGCCCGAACCTGATTGTTCCGCGCTACGCTGGGCCGCTGCCTTCGCTCACGTGAGGGGACGGGCGGTGCCCGAACCAAATTCCTCCCCCCTTCGCCATGCGGCAACCCCAAAACTTCCGCCAGCCTCCTGCTAGTGGCTCCGCGGCTGCCTAGTTTCCCCTCGGTTGCGGGGCTGCCCTTCCCCACCAGATGGCCCTCCTCTGACGAGAAGACGTGACTAGACTGCGAGAGCGCATCAGCAAAGAGTAGCGCAGCGAGAGTACTGCGAGGGCTCCATCCAGCTATTACACCCTGTTTCTCGCTACACTGACCCGCGCGTAACTGGCAGGCTGGCCTTGTCCTATTCGATTTGCCCAAATAAACCATACCAAATCCTAAATCAACCAGCCTCAACCGAGCTTTTTCACTCTGGAAGTCAGTATAGCGGACGTCAGTATGGCGAGAAAGAGGGTGTACTGTTCGACCGCATCAGCGACAACAATCAATGCACTTCTAGAACATCGCGAAGGAAGGAACCTGGGAATATACCTCCCAGAGTTGACTCATCCAGCCAGTCAGTTCGTAAAGTTCGTTGACGAACAACCAAAACGTTTATCTAGTTAGCAGGCCGTGGCTAGATGATCGCCTTCTTCTCTTCAAGCAGAGTGGTACGCGTGTCGCGAATTGCCTTTTGATAGTCGTAAGCATGGGGAACTGCTGCTCGGAGGGGAAAGGCGGGGAGCCTCCGTTCCCTGACGTTCCCGAGTCAGTGAAGCACGTGTTTAAAGAATACGCGGACGAGAACGGCGTGATCACGAGCAAGGCACTGCTTAAGTTCTTCCAGGAGTACCAGCAGGACAAGGTATCGTCGCTCGCTTGTGGTAACCATTTCGCATGTCCTCGCTGGCGTTGATGTCAATATCAATGAGTGGAGTCAATGAGGTGACTTGCGATTCGACCTAAGAGCAAGCATGACAAGGTACTGCTGGTCACCTGTGATGTCAATGTAGTATTCGTTTGCTTATCGCAAGAAAGCAGTGACATTGACGTGTCTTTCAGCGCTCCCTCTCTTCTGGATCGGCAATATCTATATCATTTGCCTCCGTTTTTTGTCGACGCTTTGCAGGAAGCCTTCAAACGCCTCAAACCTTTATAATAACAGTTTCGATGCGTTTCAAAACTTCGGCTGAGGTCTGCATTATGTCATTTTGCTAAACGATTTTTTGCAGGGGGTGCTCCATGGACCTATCGCGAACCTTCTCCTCTCCTTCCCGAGCACCGGCGGCAAGGAGGAGGCGGCAGCGACGCCGGCGCCCAAGGAGCGAATGTACCGCAGCATGACGTTCAAGGGCCAGGGCAGCAAGATCACGCAGGCCATGGAAAAGGTGTCGCACACAGTCGGCAGCAAGCTCATGGGCGTCTCAGCGGGGCCCAACGAAGACCGTTTCTTTCGCGTGCTCATGAACCCCTCTGCGACTGCGCCTATCATCGCCCGGGTAAGAAGGCTAGCGTCGTCCCTCGTTTTTTTTTTTTTTTTTTTTTTTTTTTTTTTTTTTTTTTTTTTTTTTTTTTTTTTTTTTTTTTTTCTAGCGAAGCGGAATGGGGATCTACAGAGCTGGGAACGGCGACGAACAGATAGGCATACCGAAAAGGCAAAGATCGAGATTTCGAGAGATTTTTAACTGGAGCTTATAAGTTCGAAAAATGGTCGTTTCTCGGCTCATCACGAGTGTCATACTCCATGACTCGTATGCTCGCTTCCCTCGCTTCGTTTCGCCTGGCTGACGTTTGCTCCGTCGTAACTATCTGTCGCTTCTGTTCGTTCATGGTCGCATGCCTGCTTGCGACGTTCGCAGGTGTCGCACGACATGAAGCAGCCGATGTCGCACTACTTCATCTTCACGGGCCACAACTCGTACCTGAGTGGTAACCAGCTCACCAGCGACAGCAGCGTCAAGCCCATCATCAAGGCGCTGCAGCGCGGCGTACGCGTTATAGAGCTGGATCTGTGGCCCAACAACGAGAAGACGGAGATCGTCGTCATGCACGGCGGGTAAGACCCCACCCCCCCCTCCCCCTTTCCCTCCCTCCCCTCCCCCCCCCCCCCCCTCTCCCCCCTCCCCACAAGCCGTCGTTCCCCCCACATTTTCCATCACCCCCGCACGCACCGGCCCCCTTCCCGCCTCCTCTACGCCGTCCCTCCCCACCTTCCCGCTTCCCCCTTCCACCCCTTTTTTTCCACTCCGGCTGACATTTCTCCTTCACCACCTCCCGCGCCCTCCCCCGCCCCTCCCCCACCATTGCCCCCCGCGCGCAGCACGCTGACGAAGCCGGTGGGGTTCGCGGATTGCATCACGGCGATCAAGGAGCACGCGTTCGTGGCGTCCGAGTACCCCGTTATTATCACGCTCGAAGACCACCTCACCGCGCCGCTGCAGGCCAAAGCCGCCCAGGTGAGCGAAGACCAAGGCACCGAGTCAGGCGCCACAAATGTCAATGTCAAGATTATCTTTGGAAAAAGAAATGCATTGCGCCCTGCAAGCGAAGGCCCTCGGGTGAGTGCAATGAAAGAACAAGCAGCATTGCAATAAGCAGCATTGGAGCGTGCGCCATTGCACCATGCGACATTGCAGCATGTTTCGTTCCATATATCCCCTTCTTCCCCTCCTCCCCCAACCCCACCCCATCCTGGGCGACACGCTCTACATGCCCAAGGACGGCGACAAGGAGTCCCCGTCGCCCTTCTCCCTGCGTCGTCTTCTCCTCCCAAATCCCCTCACTGGCATATCTCCGTCCCCTCCCTTCTTCTACCCCTCTCCCCAGACCCTCACGTCCATCCTCGGCGACACGCTGTACATGCCCAAGGACGGCGACAAGGAGTTCCCGTCGCCCTCCCCCGACCAGCCTCGCTCACTCGTTCCATATACCCCCTTTCCCGCCCCCACCCCGTTCAGACCCTCACATCTATCCTCGGAGACACGCTGTACATGCCCAAGCACGGCGACAGGGAGTTCCCGTCGCCCTTCTCGCTGCGCGGCAAGATCCTGATCTCCACGCAGCCGCCCAAGGGGCCCAAAGAGCTCTCCACCGTCGTCGCCACAGACGACCCCGCCGAGGAGAAGGTGGACGGCAAGCCGGCCGACGGGGCGGCAGGAGGCGCGGGCGCGGGGGGAGGGGGAGGGGAAGGCGGGGTGGCGGCGGTGGCGAGTGAGGAGCGGCGCGCGAAGGCGAAGGTGCTGGGGCTGGGGGACGCGGAGAAGGTGCGCGCCAAGGCGGAGAAGGCGCGTGAGGCGGCCAGCGCTGCCCTGAAGGAGGGGCGGCTGCATGAAGTGAACGAGGCAGAGCTTATGGAGGTGAGAAGAGTGGGGGGGGATGAAAGGGGATGGTAGGTGGGGGGGGGGAGGGATGAAAGGGGAGGGTAGGTGGGGGGGGAGAGGGATGAAAGGGGAGGGTAGGTGGGGGGGGGGAGAATGAACAGTGGGGGTAGGTTGGGGGGAGGTAGAGGGGTTGGTGGGGGTGGGGAGACAGAGAAGCAGGGCACGGGGGGCGCGGCGCTGAAGGAGGGGCGGCTGCATGGGGTCAACAAGGCGGAGCTCATAAAGGCGAGAGGGGGGAGGGGAGGGGGATGAAAGGGGATGGTAGGCTGGGGCTGGGGATCGTGCCTCCGATCGCCTCTCTCCCTCTCTCTCTATCAAACGGTCCTTCGTATTGATTCAGAGAAACATACAGACATACAGGTATATGGGTGTAGGTTTTCACTGTAACCCTCGAACCCCCCATACCCTTGTGTCAGCATCTACCCCTCCAACGTGTGTAGGACGCCCCCTAGCTGCAGCGGCCAAGGGTCCGCCCGCATTTGCGGGTGGGCTGCCTCAATTCCGGGACGGGCCTTAGTGTGCAGGGCGTGTGCGGGGCAGCGCTGAAGCGCTACCGCCCAGCGTTGGCAGAAGTGGCCGGCCATCTTCTTGACCCACTTGGCCGGGCGGCAAGCTGACGGCTTGGCAGCCGGTGGAGGACGGGCTGAGACTCTCAGAGCGAGAGACAACAGGGAGAACCAGAGACTACTTCACACTCACCCAGCCTTGTCTTCCCTCGTACCACCCCTCTTCTCCACACCGCACCACCTCCTTCTCTCCTTCCTCTGTCTCTTTGCAACAGGAGTCGGGCGCGTGGGAGGAGGAGGACGAGGCGGCAGAGCAGCCAGAGCAGCTAGCCCCGGAGTATCGGCGGCTGATTGCCATTCCGGGCGGCAAACTGACGGCGGGGCAGACGGTGGAGGACGGGCTGAGAGACACCGGCGAGGGGCCGCCCAAGCGCGTGAGCTTCAGCGAATCACAGCTCACCAACACGACCAAGACGTGCCCCAAGGGGCTCGTGAGGTGAGCACAGAATAAACAGGATGTTTATTGGGCAGGTGAGTGGTGGTGAGTGGTAGTGAGTGGCGAGACGCGGTGAGGGGCACCCCAAGCGTGTCAGCTTCAGTGAGTCGCAGCTCACCAACACAGCCAAGTCGTGTCCCGAGGGACTTGTGAGGTGCGGGAGATGGCTGGGGTGAGCTGAGGTGAGTGGGAGTGCATGGGCATGGCAAGCAACATGGCCGCTTGCCCATTCCCCCCTCCACCCAACCCCCATTGTTCGCAAGGACCGGTCTAACCACTTTCCACCCCTCTCACCTCTCTCCCGCCCGTGTCGCCCTTCCTACCCGCTGCACCATTGCCCCCTCTTTCCTGCCCTGCACCTCCCCCCAGCTTTACGCCCCACCTATTATCCTTTCGCCCCGTCTCTTACCCGTTGCCTATGTGCCACCCTGCACCTTTGTCCAGCCCTTTACCGTAGTCTTACTTTCTGCCTCTGTCCTTCCCCCCAGTTTTGGCCCCAACCTATGTTCCCCTCCCTACCTCCCCTCCCCCACATCCCCCCACCGCCCCCACCGGCCCCACCGCCCCCACCTCCCCCACCTCTCCCACCGCCCCCACCTCCCCCACCTCCCCCACCTCCCCCACCTCCCCCACCTCCCCCACCTCCCCCACCTCCCCCACCTCCCCCACCTCCCCCACCTCCCCCACCTCCCCCACCTCCCCCACCTCCCCCACCTCCCCCCAGCTTCACGCAGCGCAACCTGCTCCGCATCTACCCCTTCGGGCTGAGGGTGACGTCATCCAACTATGACCCCATGCCGGCATGGCTGCATGGCGCTCAGATGGTCGCCATGAACATGCAGGTGAGCATGCCTGATGACGTCATGTTGAACTATGAACATGAAGGTGAGCATCCATGATGATGTCATGCATAGTCATTAACATGAAGGTGAGTATGCATGTTGACGTCATGCTGAGAGCCGTGAACATGCAGGTCAGCTTACATTCACTGTCAAGGTCCAGGTTCCCTGATTTGATACCTGTCACTCTCGTGCTTCTCTCATTCAACCAGCCTCATTCCTCAGCCACTCGACCCACAACTCTCTTCCGTCTTCCTTCGAAAATCTCTACCTGATCCTCCCCTCACCCTTACTTCCATGCTCAGGACTACTGCTAGTCTAGATCATGCATCGCTGCCTCCTTGCCAACTGCACGACCTTTCTTCCCCTCACATTCCCTATCTTCCGTCTTGTTTCCACCACCTTGTTCCTCGCTCGCCCATCATAACCAGGGCTACGGCCGGCCTCTGTGGATCGTGCACGGCTTTTTCAGTGCCAATGGCGGGTGCGGCTACCTCAAGAAGCCTGACTTCTACCTCACCCCTGGGAAGCAGCTGGAGGGGATCTCTGAGGGGGATGAGAGCGCTGCAGGCAGCACCGAAGGGGTCTATGACCCTTCTGTTCCTCGACCCATCCAAATGACCCTCCGGGTAATGTGACTATTTTGAAGGGTTTCTGGTCCCGCTGGCATACTGATGGCTGCGGAATGCCTGGCTGCGTCTCCACAAACCCCGTTTTAGATTACCCATTCTCTCTCATTCTTCTCCCGACCGTCCTCCTAACCCGCCCGTCCCTCTCCCCGTCCTTCTCCATACCCCCCTCCTTCCCCCTACACCCCTCCTTCCCCTTTCGCCCCTCCTTCCCCTTACCCCCGCCCTCCTTATCCTATGCTTTCCCCTTATTCCTGTCATTCTCATTATCCTATCCTTTGCCTTACCCCCATCCTTCTCCTTAGCCTCTCCTGCTCCTTACTCTATCCTCTCTTTACCCCCCGCCCTTCTCCTTGCCCCCATCCTTCGCCCTGCCTGCAGGTGCGGGTGGTTGTTGGCACGGGGTGGTTGGAGCGGTATGGCAAGGGTCACTTTGACACCTACTCCAAACCAGACTTCTACTGCAAAGTAAGATGCCGCTTGCCGTTCCTCTTTTTAGTTTCCAGAAAAACCCACACTGCAAGCAAACCTTATCTGCAGGCATGAGTATATTGACATGGCACACTGTGTATGGTCCATGTTCCATGCTCAATGCTCCATGGTGATTTGTGAGTGCTGCCATAGAGATTGCCAATCTCCTAATAAATGCTGTTCTGCTTTACCACCCCACCCATAACCAGGTGAGCATTGAGGGAGCACCATCAGACTCAGCAGAGAAGAAGCTTGATACGTGCAGCGACG
Source organism: Closterium sp. Naga37s-1 (assembly GCA_947471745.1). NCBI lineage: Eukaryota > Viridiplantae > Streptophyta > Zygnematophyceae > Desmidiales > Closteriaceae > Closterium > Closterium sp. Naga37s-1. Next base: position 316,945 of record CANJKZ010000536.1, read on the forward strand.
ACTGGTGCCCCTGCTGGGACGGCACTACCTTGGAGTTCCCCCTCATACTGCCCGAACTCGCGCTGCTCTGCATTGAGGTAATACTTATGAGGAATTTGTTTAAATAGTCTCTCGCAACGTTTTAGTAACTCACTTGCCTATCTCACCTGCCTCACAAATTTTCTGCCTGTCTGCCAAACCTGCAGGTTTTAGAGAAAGACCAGTTTAATGACGAGTTCGCAGGGCAGGCAGTACTGCCAGTGGCATCACTCAAGCCAGGCTTCCGCTGTGTATCGCTGTATGACCGAAAGGGGCATCCTCTTGTGGAGGTTGCTGGAGAGGAGGTTGTGGGGCCACGGTTGCTGTGCCATTTTGAGATGGTGTCGTCCAATGAAGCAAACGAATCAAATGAGGACAAGGAGAAAGCGTTTGAAGAACTTCGGAAGGGGGCTCAAAGAAGTGCAGGCGGTAGTTACGAGGTTTGATGGGAACTTTGGTCAGGTTAGGCTGTAAGTAGGTAGTGAGGGGCCTTATGCATTCACTTGAGTTGATGCCTTTAGTCTTGCACAATCTGATGTATGAAGTGCGGGTAGGTTAGCAGGTAGTCCTCCCAGCCTAAGCTGTCTGTCACATTGCGTTTCTTGAGTTGGGTGGATATCATTACTGTTGCAAATCTCAGATTGAATTTAGCACTTGTTGCAGACATCCCACTATAACTCTGCATAAAGGCAGACCCTTTGGTTTGCATGATACTATGCATTCCGGCATCCCAACACAGAAATATGCGGTAGCAAATGCTGGCTACTGCTCGGTTCGGTATAAGACTGAATTTCATCAGCACATCTAGGCACCAATGAGTCATCAGTCTTCTTCATCTGCTTCTTCCAACCATTTGATGAAAGGCTCAAGTGCCTTAACAAACAGCTGCCTGCAAAGCAAGAATTGACTTTAAGTTAGACTCCACCCTCATAGCAAGCTCAAATATCAAGCCTAACAGCGCAGCCCATGGTACATACCTTCCTTTTGGATTGGAACCCTTGCGGAACCAAAGCATGATGGTGTCCTCTGCGAGGACATCACAATCGTAGAGGGTTCTGACGAACTCGGGAAAGAGGCGCTGGATCTTAGCATCCTCATAACACTGCAACTGAATGTGGTAAAGCAGCTCTAGCTCCATTTTGGCAGACGAGCACACTGCCTCCAATAGCTTTGCCCAGGATTTGAGCTGCCAAGAAGACCGAATAAAGACCATGAGATGAGACCATGTCAAGACTTTACCAAAACCAACTCCTTGCATGGATAAGCAGGTTCCATACATACCTGTCGCAAGGCTGTATTAGAATTCTGTTGCACATTTTTGCCTGACCACTGCACAGCGCCCATAACTGCATCCCAAACTGTGCGAACAACATCACCATCCGCCAGGCCGCCCTCCTTCTTTTTCTGCTTGACCATGTCGATCACATCACCCACATCTGTATGCTCTTCCTCAATCATGTCAGCGAGGCCTGTGTGCAGCTCCTTCAGCTTCACATCAAACACCACCTTCTTCTGGTAGTCCGCCAACGCCTTCAGGCCCTCGTTGCTGCAGCAGCAGTAGAAAACGGTGGGTTCAATTTCACAAGCAGCAACCATAACACATGGAGCAAGACGACTATATACGTTCTTCCATTCAATATCAGCTTCTTGGCATGTGCTTTCAGAAAGTTTTGGCGCCCTATTCTTCGTAACTTCAAGTTGATAGTCGTACCTGAAGTGTTGTGAAAATGCGTCTGGAGTCCGCTTCTGAGAGGGCATGAACTCGATCAGCCGCTGATCGACTTTCCCTTTCTTGAGCAGACCCACAAGGTCATCCATGTTGGTCTCCACCAGATAGACATGGAAGAAGTCCGTAATGAAGCCGAGCGAGGTGCCTTTAGTAACAAGCGTGTCATTAAGGAGGGCTATGAAAATGACATCAGGTGCCAGGCCAGTAAACCGCTGTGAGAAGCAGAGGGCTGTCAACACAGCAAGGCGCTTCCTCTCTTCAGGCTCATACATTTCCTGCACCCAACAGCAGAAAGACGATCAGGCTCTACTACATCACCGAATCAAACAAGCACCAGCTTGCGAAGAGGCTCGCACCAGAGACTGCACCCAGCGGCGCAGCACGTTCTCCAAGGACTTGATCATGAACGGACGGCGTCGCAGAATCTTCTGGATGAAAAGGACATGTTTGAGAACCCCCTCCCTTGTGGGTGGAGAACTGAGCACATTCCACGGCTGCCGCTCTGCCCCCTCCTCTGGCTTGGTTGTGCCAGGCTGCATACGACCGCCGCTAAGGACCACCTGCGGAGAAGATAAAAGAAAAACATTATGACTAAGAATGCGACCCAGGTAACTTTCGACTGCGTAGACGGGATGCAGGGGTTTAAGAGGTAATACCTCGAAGAATGTCTCCCCATATCGAGAAAAATCGAGTTCGGAAGAGTCGATATCCTTCGCTATAAGCTCCTGCAACACATAAAGAAATAATGTCAGCTCCGAGACCCTCGTTCCGATCAGCTGAGATGACACAGCTCTGCAGCTCACCAAATCCCCCTGGTGATCCGTGTAGATGTGGACGATCGCATCTGCAAAGCTGGTCGGATCTAAAGGAACCGCAATATTCCTTTTGCGGGTCTTGATCCGCGTGCCACTGGAAAGCGAAATCACCGAATTAGCTCAAACCACTGCAAAGAGAAATGAGAAAAACAAGACACCATCGCACTTACCCGAGAGTGGGCTTCTCCTTGGAGCTGGAAAGACACAAATGTGACAGAAATAGACAAAAACATTTTCCATCAGGGCTGTATGCGGAGCAGCGGACGGGACAACAACTGAGGCCAAACGCGAAAAATCTACGAACCTCATAAACCTGCCGGGGAAAACAAGGAAAATAGGCCGAATTCTATTGCAAGCCAATAACTGGCTTGTTTAGGTGGTTCTAGGAGATGGTTGTGTGAAGCAGGAAGATCTTGAAAGCGGCGTGGATGACACACCAACAGCAACAAAATGCGGTGACAGCACGCACTTGGATCAGTTGGGTTGGACAGGACGGATGTGGATAGGCGTTTTGCAATGACCAGTGGACAAATCCCCGCTTTCAGAAGGAACCGTTTGAAAGTGCATCAAGAAAGTGTGGTTGCTTTGAAGAAAACAAGGAGACTGTATGAAGCATTTTTATAGAACAAAACTTCCTACAATGCCTTATAATCTTGATACACCTACAGCCACGTATGTAAATAGATGCTACAACCATTTGCCCCTAAGAAGCACCCTTTCTCGCCCTTCCCCCGCTTCCTCGGCCTTTTCCACCCTTCGTGGGCCCCTTGCTTGAGTTGCCTGCAGATTTTCCTACAAGTCGCAAACGGACCGCTGCAAAACACACACCACACAAACGACTATTTGAGCTGGAACATGGAGTTAAAAAATATATCACATGACCTGATTGCACGGTTGCAAGTACCTTCATCGTCTTCATCATGCTCACTGCTTGCATCCTCCGCTGCATCATCGTCTTCTTGCAGTGTTCCAACTGTCAAACGTGAATGGGGCATTATCAATACCAGAACAGACGTTTTAATCAGAACACCCATCTAGCCTGAATGGCAAGGAATCCTCTGTGCTTAACGACTGACCATGCAACCAGCGAACAGAAAATAGCTGTTAGGGGCAGCTCACCTTCATCAACAGCCACAGGAAGATCAGTGTCAGCCTGCAAAAGAGAAGCCTCATCCACACCTCCTCCACCCGGCGGCTTAGCCACCTTGCTTCGACCACCTGCCTTCCCACGCCCCCCTGGCAGCTGGAGAGGCGGCAGGGTGGCAGCACACTTGGCCTTGTGTGCCTGCTGCTCCTTCTTGAATTCCCGTGTCAGCCGAGCCTTCACTGGCGCTGGCACACCCTCCATAGGACCAGATCGACCCTGGATGCACAAAAGAATGGAACATTTACTGAAACATGCCGAAAATGGATCGGGACAAGGGGAGTGCAGGGTAAGGGGGGTACGGCGTTTAAAAGGAAACAGTTTGGCGTTTGCAAAATGCTGGAATGAAACCACTTGCCTTGAAGTGTGAGAGCTCCACGGCAGTGTCAAGGTCGTCAAGTGTGAGGCCATACTCCAGCATCTCCTCTACCACAGTGTCCACCCCATCCTGCAGTGCACATGCGTGTAATGTAATGACAGCGAGGAAAGGAAAAGGGATGGGGGTGGGAGGGGTGAGGGGTGAATCATAGGGGGGCGTGGAAGGGGGCTGAAGGATGCTTTGCAGTTGAGGGTCAAATCGAGAAGCACACCTGTGCGTGTTTGTGCAGAGGCTGTGTAAGGGAGGAGACAAGGGGCTCCAAGTAGTCAAGGCGAACCACTTGCCTGCATCACAGGGAAAGAGAAGGTACATGTCAGATAACAACCTTGCAGGACAGCAAACGAGGAATAGAGTAGGACAGGGAGGATGGGCCAGGAAAGGATGCCCAGATGATATGGTGGGAGGGAGGGGAAGGGGGTGAGGGGGGCAAGAATACCTTGATGGGTTGGGGAGCAGATGGGAGGAGAGGAGGTGCTGGTGCAGGTCATCCAGCAAGCGGTAGTTCTTGCCCATGGAAGAGTTCTTCCCCAGCCAGCCTGGGAAGCGATTGAAGTTCCGCTCGCCCTGTAAATAGAATGCTCAGCAGACAGTGAGGTCAACATTGCAAGCAGGATTGCATGAAAAGGTTCCCGGAGCAATTTCAAAGGGAAAAATGATGGGACATAGTTGGCTGACCTCTAGAAGAGTGACCCTTCGCCCAGAGACCATCAAGCCCCTGCTCAGATCACACCACACCACACCAACATGGTTAAAGATTTGAGGCCAAATGGAAACAGCGGAGAAATGCCAAGTATGGGGTAATGGTATGTGGTATGCAGTGAGATGGTGTCAGCATGACACGGGGGAGCTCACGGTGTGATGCAGGACATGACAGCAGCGAACTGCAGGTGCTGCCACTGCTGGTATCTGCGCACTTGCACGTTCACCAGGTCCCCGCTGGAGATGGCATCGGCCGCTTGGGAGAGACGAGCAAGCAGGTGAGGAGACGAGGGGTCGTTGCCAGGCACGTGGTTCAGGTAATTCTCCTGCAAAGGGTGACATCGTAGGCAGGGTGCGTCAGGTAGGTGTCAGGTCAACACATCCCTTTGAATACGCAAACAAAACACTGGAGAGGCTGGGAATGGTGCAGGGCTGGCCACATGAATCACAATAGAGGCCTGAGTGTAATGCATTCAAAGAGCAGTTTATGTGTCACACGGTGGGGCGAGCTCACAGGCTCATACTGATGGTGTGTGATGGTGAAAGTGGGAGGCGGTGGCACCTGGATGAAGAGCGGCATGAGGTCGATGTCTGACATGGCTGCATCAACGAGAATGTCCAACCTCTTGCCACGCGCTCCATACCCCATCAGCCTGCAGCAACCAGAAAGGGGTAAAAGGGGTAGCCAATGCATAAGTGCACTGGAACAACAGCAACCATGCAGTGCCTATGGAACTTGAATGCCCCATCACAAGGTGCAGAAATGGACGGCTTGGGTTGAAATCTCGCCAGTCATCCCCCGCTGCCCCCATACAGCATATTGACTACTCCCCCTCACCCCCCTCCCCTCCCCTCCCCTCCCCTCCCCCCCACTGCACGCACGTGTCGGCAGCGGCCATGGGGCGGATGTCCTCGTCCTTGGCGTTGGCCTGCATGCGCTGCTTCACCTCCTGGTACGACAGCTGCCGGCAGCTCAGCGCCATGTACTGCAGCTGGTTCAGCGCCAGCCGCATGTCCCCCCCCGTGCGCTCTGCTAGCTCCTCCAGGGCATTCTGAGGGCAGAGGAACATGTCAGCTGAGGAATCTGAGAGACGTTTGAATGCGGTTGGATGCGCATGCACTAAGATGAATTACATGGGTTGTTGCAAGAGTGACCGGTGCTTGGAAGGAAATACAAAGAAAGTGCGTCGATGCAAAGAAAAAGGTATGTGGAGTGGGTCAAGCTTGGCTTGGAGCACTCACATCGGCGATTTGGATCTTCTCAGCGTTCGCCACCTGCCGCAATCTCTTGGCCATCTGCAGCGGAAGTAACTCAGTGAGTTAGGCGACACGAAATGGCACAACCAGTGGACTTGCAGTGCAAGTGCAAAAAGGTCAAACAGGCTGCAGCGCTGACCTGTTGTCTGGTGGGCTTCCTGTAGTTGAGGAGCAGGCAGTGATTGACGAGGCTCTTGAGCTTCTGACTGTAGCGGTCATTGCAGATGCAGATGATGGGCACACGACTCTCCTTGATGCTCGCTATCAGGTGCGCCACGCCCCCCCTGTCGCCCCCTGACATGCCGTCCACCTCATCCATGATCAGCGCAGCTCGATCCACTTGCTGCTGCTGCTGTTGCTTGCCCCTGCAGCAGCCCACATGACACACCACTTAGTCCAGCAAAGCACTGTATGGTTGTCATAGTAACGAGACTTCGTGCTTGTGTGCAGGCAGGCGCATGTGCTGAATGGTCAAACATGCACGATGGGAAGGTGAGGGGATTCCAAGGGCTGAGGAGTGATACTTGGTGGTGGTGGGGACGGGGGAGAAGCGGAGGGTGGTGTTGGAGATCATCTCCTTGATGGTGTTGGACGTGGCGCCACCCATGCCGTTGCGGATTTTGGAGTCCGACTTCCCTCGAGAGTCACTGGCGTTCACCTGGTGGGAGAGCGGAGGGTGGTGGAGCAATGGTGATGCCATGACACACACCAAGGTGCACACCAAGCGAGTTACGCAAGCCGATGCTCAGAACACCAGCCAGCTACTGTGATGTGAAGGCACTGTCCGATATAAGCTACTTGACATGCAAGTCACTTGGTCAACAATGAGGCGCAGCACAGCAAGCTTCAACAGGGCTCACCTCGAGAGGCGAGAAGCCAAGAGCAGCACAGACAAGGCGAGCTGTAGTGGTCTTGCCAATGCCCGGCCCTCCACTGAGCAGCACTGCCTTCTTGTTCATGTCCCCCCCTGCCGCCCCTCCTCCACCTGCCCCGCCCTTCCCACCCTTCTTGCCCTTCTTGGCCCCTCCTTGTCCCAGATGCCTCGCCTCCCAGCCTGCCAGCCAGTCATGCAGCTGCTTCACCTGCAGGGGTGGCATGACATGGCAGGAGAGGAAGGAGCCCATTCGGAAGGTGTAAGGCAGCAGCAGAGGGAACAAATGAATCTTGACAGGTGACACCAGTGTGTAACAGCAACACGCACCAGGCCTTGGTTAGCGATGATATCTGCTGTGCTCTTGGGAGCGTACTTCTGCGGCCATGACTCCACCTCCACTGGTCCCGATCCCGCTGCAGCTGTAGGGGCCACCACTGGCCTCGCTGCAGCAGCGTTCGTCTGGCTCGCTAGGCCTCCTGCACCAGCCGATGGATCTGCCTTGAGCTTCTTTGGGAGTCGATCAGTGTCAGGCTTGTGATCGTCAGCAGGTCGTCCCTTATCTGCAGGGAATTGTGAAGCAAAGAAAGTGTTTGAGCTTCCCTGCTTAGCCTACGCATCCGTACATAAGAAAAGGCTACAACCGACGAGACAACAGCACCTGCAACCAGCGGCTGTTTAGCCGGGGGTGATTTCGCTGGTGCAGATTGCTGCTTCTTTGCCGCAGCACGGATAAGGTCAAAGAGGCCATCCTCTGTGAGGAACTTCACCCTGCAGCAGCAGCAGCAGCAGCAGCAGCAGCAGCAGCAGCAGTGCACATCGGAGTCATGAGAACCGCAGATCAGATGGAAGACAGAAAGCGGCTGTGAATGGTGGACCGCCTTACCCAAGCTCTTTAGCCTTGGTAGACTTTCTGCCTCCAATGTCTTCATCAGCGAGGAGGTAGGTCTGCATCCAAACACGAAGGAAACAAAAGGAATCAGTCTGCAGGTTCAGGTTTCTGACATTCCCTTTTGATGACACACGATTGTGTCAAGGTTACTCCACATTGTAACAGTAACACCTGACCTGAACATAGCCATTCCAGTACTTGGATACTGAAGGCATGGTCCATGGCTTTACCACCACGGGTTGCTGACTAGAGCAGGCACGCATTCCCCAACATGTCACTGCAGTCTCAACAGCATTCTCCCTGAAGGAGCTTGATGGCGCGTTGATTCCAGTGTTATGAGTTGGCAGCATAACATTGGCGGAATTGCAGCAAAGAGGAGTCTGCTGAAACAGCTGTTCAATTCAAACTTCCAGCCAGTCTTGAGCTTCCAGAATAGCAACTACGGAAGGCATACCCACCGTTTTTCCACTGACAGAGCCGGTGATCCGACCACCATGCCTCTTGATCAAGTCCTCTGCATCCTCCCTCTCCAAGCTGCATGTCAGGCATTGTTAGCGTGAGAAAGTTGTGAAGGAACACTTGCTGCAAATGCAACAGTTACGAAGGTAACTGACCTGTCAAGAGTGCCACTGATAACAAAAGTGATCCCCGTCAAAGCATTTTCGGGACCTTCAGGTACTTCCTGCAAAAGCAGCAACAAGTCAGCCCCTATCTTGTAAAAAACGACGAGCATTGACTCACTAAGTGCAGCATACCTTCTCTCCTTTGTGTGGGGGAGCGGATCTTTCCCCGAAAAAGCCACCTCTGCCTCCCCAGCCTCTTCCTCGGCCTCCACCCCCACCTCGACCCCCTCCAGCATCACCACCGCCTCTACCCCCACCACCTCCTCTTCCTCGACCTCCAGTATCTTTCGCCTCAGCAGCAGATGCAGGCTGAGGCTTCGACGGCGTAGCCTTCTTCGTGGTAGGTCCGGCCTTACCCCGCTTCCTCTTTCCAGCCGGTTTTTCCTCTTCTTCTTCTTCCTCCTCGTCTGCTTCGTCCTCATCCTCCTCATCAGCATCATGACTGCCTGAATCCTTACCAACAACGAAATCCGCATCATCTTCATTGTCGTCTTCCTCATCATCTTCGTCATCATCTACGATCATGGACCTTTTCCTTGGCTTCTTAGAAGGCGTTGAAGAGGCTTTGACGGCCTTAACTCCTCGTTTAGGCTCATCCTTAGCAGCTGATGCCTTCTGTAATGCGCTTGCTCGTTCCGGCTTCTTGAGAGGCTCGCTCGTTTTCGTGGGAGTTGGAGCATGAGATCCTTTACGCAGGATAGAGCTTGACGGAGACTTCAAGGGAGAAGCCGAAGTTGCAGATACGACATCCGTTTCCTAAACATGATGACGAAAAGAAGATTAGCTACGTGCGTAACAAAAGCCACGGAAAAACTGATGATTAAAGCTTTACCTTCTTCTTCTCAGCCTCAGATACTGGAGTTGAGGTTTTTTTTCCGAACCAGCGACGAATGTCCCCTTTCTGCATTCTTGCTCGGTGTGAGTACGGTAAGACGACAACCTACTGCTGCTTTCCTTACGCGGCGCTGTTGAAATGTTCAGATGCCTTGGTGCTACTCTCACATTATTCTCCTGACGTTCAGTCCTTTGTTGGAGGTGGACAAGGCCTGAAATGGCTGGAATGCCTGGTTGAGGAACTGAGTAAGTATCGGAAAGAGGCATTTGGGGTGAACCTTACGCCATCCGCGTTACGGGAATGCCCTACGCAATACCAGAAGCACTTTGTATCAAATTTGTTCGTGTCTAGACGACATTTTCAAAGCAGCTATAAGACTGCTTCAGTGAAATCTGACTAAATAACAAAATTCTCACTACAATTTCTTAACATGAAATTTTATCCAGTAAATTCCTTGCATCTCGTAATGCTTTTATTATTGAGAGCCTTTTTGTGCTCCATAACAGTGTAGGGCAAGTTGATGACTCACTCCGGTTTGGAATTTCCTGTCAAATATTTCTGTGGGATCAAAGTGTACCAGATCCAAGTGACCCCTGATACCGGAGGGGTCATTGTCCAGCATGGTGTTTGTTCTGTATCGAGTCTCCTTGTGAACGTCTTGGATGACTGCATGCGGCGAATCCACGCAAGCACAGTACGTATTTGGACAAGTCATTCGCATTCAAACAATCTCCACATTCCTATTGGCGCTTTGCATTCCCATATTGACGGCTAACCGCCCAACTGCTGAACCGACACACCCGAAAACTTCAATTCAGCCAAGAACTGGAAACAAGGGGGAGCCCTTGAGAGTTCCAAGCGACGAGTCGCGTGTGCCTCCCTACGCATCGCGCATTTGATCCACATAGAAATTGGGGCGACCAGTCTGCAATTGCAACATCCTCGCCAATCTGTCTCACCCAACAGCCCCACTGTCATTGCTCCCCACTGCATGCATCGAGTTTGAGAGCAAGTCGTCACGTCACAACTCACCTCACTCGCTGCTACGACCTACACGCATATCGACCCACCTTGTTCAAGCGTGTTTGTGAAGGCTCCACTTCGGAGATACCCAGGTGTACGCACGCGTCAGCATTTCTGGACGTCGTCCAGGGACTCCCAGTGACGGCTCGTGGATAAATCGTGGTGGAAATCACAGCCATGAGTCCGGAATTGGCAGTCGAGAAAGAGAACACGGCGAGTCTCATGGACGATCAAGTTCTTGCGATGAGCGGTGAGGACAATCTGTCGGTTCCAAAGCTCAATTCGTGCTCTGCGAGCGGAGGGGGCTCCTGCGTCGTAGAGAATGCCAAGAATCCGACATCGGTTCTTGGATTGCCTCCTGCGACCACTTGCGTCGCACACGATGCGTGCGACAGCAATTTCGCGGAGCAGAGCGCGCTTCTTGCGGCGGGAGGCAAGCGAAAGCTCGCCGAATCCGGCGCCGCGTGGGCTAGAGCCACCGGAAACACCGCAGGGGACTACACCGACGGATCCTGGGACCCGGTAACCTCCCTCGCGAGCATCCGACACGAGTTCGGCGAGCATGGCGGCGTGAACATGTCGATCGAGAACAGCGCGACGTTCACGGTCATGGAGCCGGAGAGCATGGCGAAGATCTTCACGGGGCAACTGGGCCCGGATAACGACTTCTTCGTGTACAGCCGGCACTTCAACCCCACGGTCATGGCGCTGGGCCGGCAGCTCGCGGCGCTGGAGGGCACGGAGTCGGCATATTGCACGGCTAGCGGCATGGCCGCGATTTCCGCCGCCGTGCTGCAGCTGTGCAAGCACGGCGACCGCATCGTCGCGTCCAACAGGTATTAATTTCTCGTTATTGAGAATCCGCAGCCTCCCTTTGATGTTGTCATACACTTCGTCGTTGCGCTGCTTTTCACTTCTCTTTTTTTCACATCGCCTATGTTTGGGTCTGTTATTCGTCAGGCTGTACGGCGGCACGTTCGCGTTCCTGGACTGCTTCCTCCCGCGCATGGCGGGCATCCGCACCACCTTCGTCGACATCACCGACCTCGCGGCTGTCGAGGCCGCTCTTAGCGGGGGCGACGTGGGGCCAACATGCGAGCTCGTCGGCAGCACAGCACCAGGCGCAGCCGCCGCCGTGCGTCCCATCGCGCAGGAGGCTACTGATGATCTGAACGCCACCGGCGTATGCACCACCCCACTGCCGCCAGGAGCGGACTCGCTGAATAATTCTGCCAGGGATGGCGCAGCTGTTCCGGCAGGTCCGAAGCGCGCGGGGCCGGCGCGAGTGCTGTTCTTCGAGACGATTTCGAACCCCACGCTGGTGGTGGCGGACGTGCCGGCGCTGGCGGCGGCGGCGCACAGGCACGGCGCGGCGGTGGTGGTGGACAACACGTTCGCGCCCGTGCTCGTGTCGCCCGCCAAGCACGGCGCGGATGTGGTGGTGCACAGCCTGAGCAAGTTCATCAGCGGTAAGGGGGGGAAGAGATGGCTTGCTTCGTCGATCGTTCTGCCGACATACAACACTCTTGTGTTGCCTTTTGCTGGGAGACGATGATCATGCCAGGCATCCTTTCTTCTGCTGCTCTTGCACCACGTGATTCTGTGTGTGATCTCTCTTACCCTGGTATACCCCATTGTACCCAATGATGACCCCACCCCACTCATCAGGAGCGTCGGACGTGATAGCTGGGTGCGTGTGCGGCTCGGCTGCCTTCATCGCATCGCTCATGAGCCTCACCTCGGGCTCGCTCATGCTGCTGGTGGGTCTCTCAGTGCACACACGCGCACGTGCACACACACACATATACGGCGCACACGCGCACGTGGTTCTCTTTGCCTTTATCGCATCGCTCATGAGCCTCACCTCCGGCTCGCTCATGCTGACGGTGGGTTCCTCACCACACACACGCACAGCACACACAGGCGCATGTACGGGCGCACTTGCACCCACTTGCTGCTTCAACACCCCACAGCTATCACGCAACTCTCACAGCCCTGTCATGTTATGCCAATTCTCGATCCACTCTGTACTGCCCAACCCTTCCCTCTCTTTGCTGCCCGATCCTTCTCCCCCTCCCTCTTCTCTCCCCCCCCCCCCCTCGCTTCCCGCAGGGCGCCACCATGAATCCGCAAGTCGCATTCAACCTCTCGGCCCGCCTGCCCCACCTACCTCTGCGCATGCGAGAGCACGGCAGGCGAGCGCTGCTCTTCGCCTCGAGCCTGCACGCGCTGGACCTGCCTGTGTGCTACCCCGGGCTGCCCTCGCACCCCCAGGCACACGTCCTCGCACGTATCTCCAACGGTTCCCGCCTCCACCTGCTCCCCTCTTCTGCTAAGGCTGCACCTGCTGTTGGCGGTGGTACTGCTGCTGCTGTCGGCAGTGGTGTGGGAGTGGGAGGGGAGAGTGGTGGGGCAGAGTGGGTGGGCCCGTATGCGGGGGGTGGTATGCTGAGTCTGGACCTAGGGAGTACCGCCATGGCATACGACTTCATGAGGCACCTGCAGAACAACGCCGAGTTTGGATACATGGCTGTGTCCCTCGGGTTCCATGACTCCCTTGTGTCCTGCAGTGGCGCCAGCACCAGCAGTGAGATGCGCGCAGAGCAGCGGCAGGCCGTGGGGATTTCTCCCGGGCTCGTGCGCATGTCGGTGGGGTATACGGGCAGTGAGGAGCAGCGGTGGACACAGCTGCTGCAGGCTGCTGCTGCTGTGGGACTTGTTGAGGGGGAGGGAGGGGGGAAGAAGAGGAAAAGTATGTTGGTGGGGGAGGCAGAAGGAGAGGATGTGGTGGGTGGAGAGGGAGTGGTGGTGTGAGGGTGGAGTGGAGGATGATGAGGGTTAGTAGAAGCATACTGTGATTATTGTTTATATTAAACGGTGTGACATGTACATAGGGTTTTGCTTACTGTAAATACTGTGTGTTTGGTAGTGGGCATGCACTATTGTATTTCACTCAATGAAAAGATATGAACCTACAACCATGCGACCTGGGCAAAAGGGAAAGAGCTCACATGCAGCATTGCTTGCTGCATCAGCATACTGCTCACCGCACACTGCAACAGCATTCTCCCTCTGCATGTATTACCGAACCAGTTGCATGACATTGCATAGCATTGTATGACATGGCAGCATAAGCAGGCCAAGCACCCGATGCACATGTACAAGAAACTTCTACTCGCACAGCCATTTCTTTAGGCACTGTACAAAACCCGTAGTAGTAAACAAGAAGCTTATCGCCAAAGCTGGTGATAGGAACATATCACCAAAGCTTATCGCCGAGGAGGCACTGTTAGAGAGGTGAGCAGCTGAAAGGTATGGTCTGTGTGGATGCCTACCTAGGCAGCATAAGCAGAGAACATGCGTGGCTGTGCAGGTTAGCACAAGTGCATGATATGTGCTGTTGTGCGAGTCAGCAAAGCAGAGGATATGTGTGGGTCAGCGGAAACGGATGCAATGTGTGGGCCGGATGTGCCATGAGATGGTGGCAGCAGAGGGTGGCCCTTTGAGATGAGTGAGAACCTCTAGGGCAAGGCAAGGCTAGACTGCATCTGCGTTGAGAGGTGATGGTGCAGGGAGGGATGCATGCGTGGTGGCATGTGTGGTGGCACGCGCAATGCCCATTGCTGCGCTGCATGTCTGCATGTGAGCATGTGAGCATGTCACCATGCATCCATGAGGGCATTGACTGCCAGCAACACGTTTGGCCTTCTCAACAATTCCTGCACACACATGTACAAACGTAAACACGCGCACATGCACACACGCGCACATGCACATATGCACACATGCGCACATGCACATATGCATACACGCGCACATGCACATATGCATACATGCGCACATGCACATATGCATATATGCGCAGATGCACATATGCATACATGTGCAGATGCACATATGCATACATACACACATGCATGCACACATCCACATGTGTTGACGAACATCAAGCAATGAAGGACGGGAGCAAGGAGCGGGAAGGATGTAGCAAGAAAAGATGAGCGGGAAGGATGTAGCAAGAAAAGTTGAGCGGGAAGGATGTAGCACGAAAAGATGAGCGGGAAGGATGTAGCAAGAAAAGATGAGCGGGAAGGATGTAGCGAGACGGCTGTGAATGCCGGAACTGCATAATCCAGGCAACCATGTATGCCCCTTGCTATTCTTCATTGCACGCATGATGTGATGGGTGATGGGCGCATACCTGTTGCATGGCATGCATGGCCACATACCTGTCGGATGGCATGTGAGGGTACATGCGGCAGAACCTCCTCCACCTGAGCCACCATCGCTGCCATTCTCTCCTCATCCACCCCCATCCGCATCCCCATCCCCTACCCTCCCCCTCCCCCCCGTGCGCCTTCCCCTCCCCCTCCCCACAGGCCCCACCCTCTCCGCCTGCCCCTCACCTCCTCTCCCCCTCCTCCTCCCGCCACTCCCCCCCTTCCTTCTTCCCTCCCTCCTGCCGCTGCCCCTACTATTGGTTGCACAGGCGCCCCCCCTTCCCCTCCTGCTCCCCCTCCCCCTATCCCCCGGTCCGCCCCGCTCCCTGCCCCCTCTTCCCCCACATGTCTTGCCCTCCCGCTCCCCCCTCCTCTGAACCGTATTCCCCTTAGCGAAATGGAAGAGGAGAAAAACCGGCCTCCCCCAATCCCCCTCTCCCCCCCTTCCTGCCGCTCCCCTCCCCCCATCCCCCCACCGCCCCCCTCCCCACGCTGCCCCTCTCCCCCCTGATCCCTCCCATGCCCCACCCTTGCTCCCCCCCCCTGACCTGCATCCCCACCCCACACCGGATCCACTCCCCTCCCCACATCCCCCCCTCCCCCTTGCCCCCACCCACCCCCCCAATCACCCTCCTGAGCAGGCTGATTCGCAGCAACCCCAGCAGCAGCAGCAGCAGGGGGGGGCTGGGGCGGAGGGGAGAGAGACGAGAGCACGTTGGGGGGAAGGCTATCAAGCGGGCGGCGGCAGGTGGGGCAGGAGTAGGGCGCTTGTGACCCATGCTCTAACCAACTCCGCAGGCAGGACAAGTGAAACAGGTGCCCGCAGGGGAGGCGCTTGGCCGATGATAATGGTTCACGGCAAATGGCACAGTCGTCCGCAAAAGCGGTGATTTGGGCTGGAGTGGCGTCGGGGAAGGTAGAGCGGAGGAGGCGGAGGGCGGCGTGCCAACGAAGGAAGCCGGCCACACGCTTGGAGAGGGCGGCGAGGAGTGTCCGTATGTTGAAGACGAGCACGAGGTCGATGACTGAGAAGGAGAAGCCGCGGATGAGCAGCACGAGTGCGCAGTGTGCGAGGGTGAGGAGCGTGGAGGAGGCGTCTGCTGTGAAGGATACGTTGAAGAGCAGCCAGGAGCGCAGCTCCGCCCACTCACAGGAGGCCAGCAGGGCTGTGGGGGAGGGGTGGAGGCGAGGGGAGAGAGACAAGAGGAACAAAGAGCAGAGACAAGGGAGGAAAAGAGAGGGTACATTTGAGTGGGCTGAGGCGGCTGTTGCAGTGCGTGAGGGTGAGGAGCGTGGAGGAGGCGTCTGCGGTGAATGAGACGTTGAAGAGCAGCCAGGAGCGCAGCTCCGCCCACTCACAGGAGGCCAGCAGGGCTGTTGGGGGAGTGGGGGGGAGAGGGAGGGAGGCAGGGGGAGGAAGACAAGAGGAAGGAAGAGACAAGAGAAGAGAAAAGAGCAGAGAAAAGAGAGGAGAAGAGAGGGTAGATTTGAGTGCCTGAGGTGGGTGTTGCAGAGTGCGAGGGCGAGGAGCGTGGACTAGGTGTCTGCGGTGGCGGTGAATGCCACGTTGAAGAGCAGCCAGGAGCGCAGCTCCGCCCACTCACAGGATGCCAGGAGGGCTGTGAGGGAGGGGGGATTGGGGGGGTGAGAGGGGGGAGAATGGAGAGAGGAGAAAATCAGTGAATATGACATAATTTGAGAAGCATTCACGCTGTTAGAAGTGCCGCTCCCATCCAGCATGGTTGGTGGAGAGGGGAGGGTGAGGCCAAGCAGAGGGAGATAAAACAGCGGCGAGTATAGTGAAAGGAGCAAAAACAGCAACCGAGACAGGCTCGATAGCCTGAAACAACCTGCTTCCACGCAGCCTCCAGCCACCTCGGCTCCTTGATAGTGAGCGGCCCAAGTCCTATCACCCACCCACCACGCCATCTGGTCACAGCCCACCACTCCTTCTGGTCACCCCGGCAGGCCTTACAGGTGAGCGGCAGGGCGGGCGGCAGGTGCGCAGAGATGAGGTCTGAATGAGCCTCGAGCAGATGCACGCAGTAGTGCAGCAACGTCTGGTGATGAGGAGTGAGAGGTTTGTGGGGAAATGAGGAGGGATGGGGTGGAGGAGTTGGGGGAACGGATGGGGAGAGGGAATGGGGGAACATGAGGGCGGAGAGAAGTCGAATGGGCGTCGATCAGGTGCACGCAGTAACGCAGCACCGCCTGGGGAGAGGGGGAATGGGGGAGGGGAGATGGGGAGGAGAATGGGCGGCAGGGAAGGAATGGGGAGCCTGGCGGCATGGGGGCATGGCATGGGTGGGTGGGGCATGGGTGGGTGGGGCATGGGTGGGTGGGGCATGGGTGGGTGGGGCATGGGTGGGTCGGCATGGGTGGGTGGGGCATGGGTGGGTGGGGCATGGGTGGGTGGGGCATGGTCGGGTGGGGCATGGGCATGGGCGGGTGGGGCATGGAGGCATGGGGTATGGAGGTTTGTGTGGATGGGGTGATGGGCGCATGGGAGCATGGTTGCATTCACCTGCGTGGTGTCGATGGCGATGACGAGCGGCTCATAGGCGAAGAGCAGCCCCACGGAGAGGGCATGGAGGGATGGGCGGATGGGGTGCATGGGGGCAGGCATGGAGGGGAAGAGTGCACTCCCTCCTGATTGGTACGTAGGAGCCTGGTGTTGCACTGACCTGCGTGGTGTCGATGGCGATCACGAGGGGCTCATAGGCGAAGAGCAGCCCCACGGAGAGGCGCGGCCAGGGCGACATGACATTGCGCGAGGCGGATGGGGAGGAGGCGGGGGACGCCGGGGCGAAGAAAGGCAGCAGACACACGGCACTGGCGGGCGGAGGGAGGGAGAGGGGGAGGAGAGGTGAGTGGGAATAAGGAAGAAAGCGACTGGAGGGCACATGCACGGCGCGCATATACAAGCAGGTAAACCCCGTGGAGCAGCATGCATATACTACAGCAGCAAAGAGCCAGGCGAGGAGAGGAGAGGAGAAGGCACAGGGCGCTCACAGCAGCAGGTTGGCGAGCAGCACGAGCAGCAGCAGGGCGAGCGAGCGAGGAGGGGTGTGCAGAGGGTGATGACTATTGATGCGCCTCAAAGGGCACGGAGTGGAGAGGGCACACTGAACTCACAGCAGCAGGTTGGCGAGCAGCACGAGCAGCAGCAGGGCGAGCGTGCGCAGGTGCGAGGAGGGGCTCGCGGAAGGGGATGCACTCAGGCGCTGCGATCGCTCCTTGCCCACCACTCCGAACATCTGAAAGAGGGGGGAGGGGAAGGGGGGCGGGGGTTGAAAGAATGGCGGACACGAGGTGGGGGAACGGGTGCGCTGGCAGGATGGAGGATGGGAAGAGGAAATGGGTAGGCAGGAAGAGGAAATGGGTAGGCAGGAAGAGGAAATGGGTAGGCAGGAAGAGGAAATGGGTAGGCAGGAAGAGGAAATGGGTAGGCAGGAAGAGGAAATGGGTGAGAGAGTGGGCGCGCAAGTGGGGGGGAGAGAGGGGGCCATGTGGGTGCTCGGTAGAACAGGGGATCGTGCTTGAGGCGGGAGTGGGCCCCGCCTTGATGGCCGTGACAGCGGCAAACCACAGCAGCACAGCAGCCACGCGGCTCTTGAGGCGGCATTGGGGCCTGCGACTGGGGACTGCGACCCTGCTGGGTCCGGGACGACCGCTCACCTTGATGGCGGTGACCGCGGCGAACCACAGCAGCCACACGGGCTGCAGCACCAGCACGTCCACCAGCGATAGCAGCAGCAGCAGCTGTTGGGGGGATGGAAGGGAGGCGTATGATAAGGGGCACGTGGAGAGGCGGAAGTGGTGCGGGACGGGGAGATGAGGAAGGCGGGGAAAGTTGCGCCAGGACACCATTGGCAGTGGGAACGTGATAAAAGTGTAGTTTTGAGACGTCTCAAAATTACACTGTTATGACATGGACACCATTGGCAGAGGGAAGGCGCGTGGCGGATGGCGACGAGGGGTTGGTGCAACCACGGCAAAGCGGAGAACTCAACTTGAAGGGGATTTGCGTATAGAAGCTGGGCTTGAAGGGCGGTAAGGGGGTTTCACCTTGAAGGAGAAGTGGCCGATGAGTCGCACCTTGAAGGAGAAGTGGCCGATGAGTCGCTCCGCCAGCTTGTGCATCTCCAGCAGCGATAGCTCTCCCAGAAACAACTCCTGTGCACCGCACAGCACCACACCGCACCAAGGGCAGCGCCACAGCCGACATAGGCACGGGGAGGGAAGTATATGAGAGCTGGAAACTGATAAGGATGAAATATCCAAGTTCCTCTCCCGTTTCCTTCTCCCCTCCTTTTCCACCCTCTCTCTTTCCCGTACTGCCCTACCTTTTCCCCCCTCCTCCCTCTCTTTCCCGCGCTTTCCCCCCCCCTGCGCGCACCTTAGCGCCGACGACGCCGAGGAGCAGCGCGCAGAGCAGCAGGTTGTAGAGCGCGGCGGCGGACTCGACGGACTCCGACATGTGGCGGAACGACGCCAGCCACAGCGCCGACGCGTCCACCGCCGGCCCCTCAGACGCCGCCACGTGTCCCGCTCCCGCCTGCTCGCTCCCCTGCCTCCCCTCCGCCGCAGTCACCTCGCCTCCCTCCGCCCGCGCGCCCTCCCGCCCCGCGCTGCCGCTCGCTGCTGCGGTCACCGCCACCACCGCCGGTTGCTCCGCTGCCGCCTCGGGAATCTGCGCAGCGGATGCCGCCGGGGCGGGAGGACACGCCTGCAGGTGCGCCGGCAGGAGCGGCGCAGAGGCGGGCCATTGGCGGGCGAGCGAGTGTGCGCCGTGCTGCAGGTGCGCGTGCATGATGATGAGGTGCAGCCCGAAACACACGGCGCTCAGCGCCGCGTACGCCGCCAGCGCGCCCGCCACCCACACGCGCGACATCGCTCCGCCCCTCCCCGCGCCCGCTCCACTCAACTCCCTCCGCCTCGTGCCGTGGCGCGTCTGCTTGAGTATTCCCCGCTAAACTAGTGCCTGACGAACGATATAACACCTGCTAATACCTGCTAATAGCTGCTGGTAGTTGCTAATTTGTTTCACGCGACTGGCCTACGAGCCGACATTTTGCTGCTAAAGGCGGCCCTTCTATCATCGTTCGCTCCTCTCCTCGTTTTGGCAGCGACCATCGGAGACAGCAATGTATATCCCTACACGCTATCGGTATGCCGACAACAGTCGACGATGGCGATGACCCACGACGATACAAGCGACCTTGGACGACTCAAACGACAGCGCGCACGCGAAACTATAACACACACACTGGAACCGCGGCAAGCGGCAGGGAAGCGCACGACATGAAGGCGAGGGATGAATTGACGATACGCTATTTGCGATGTACAACGCATCTACACATAGATGTCAAGAGCGAGAAGCAGACTCGAAGCTAGATATTCTGTCGGTTCTCGGGTGCATTTGGATTTGGATGGAGGTTGGCGCGCAGAGCAAGCGAGTTCGTTCCAGCCTGCACGACTGCTGCACCTCACCCCACTTTCATCCATCTCCCTCACAAGCTGGGAGTTTCCGCTCTCGTTCCCCGCGAGCGATCGATGTTGGCGGACACGAATAGGTGGAGCAGAGGAACCCCCCCAACACGCTTGACCCTGAGAAATCGCGCGCTAGCCTCTTCCGCTCCTCCTCCTTCCTCCCTTTCTCCCTCCCCGCCAACGCTTTCCGCCAGAGCCAAGTTCCCGCCAACAGAGCATGAACCCACGAGGCAGGCATGCGCTCGGTTCCGCCCGCCCTCGGGGTTGGCTGGTTGGGAATTCCGCCGTGTCGCACAGGTTTCAACACACGCACCCCTCATGCGAACCATTTCTTGACGACTGACTGAACCAGTCACATCGCTGTGCGACATTGCCGAGTGGTTGACCCAGTCCGATGGATCGCCCACATTCGCACGACCACTCTGCTAGGAGGACCATGCGTTTCGTCAGGGAAAGCGAATTTCGGTGGGAAAGATCAAACCGAAAATCGTTATAGACAGCTTCGTAAAACTATATCGAATTAGAACTACGACCATACAAAAGAATATAGTGCTTCATATCGAAGCACTAACACTACCTAGCATGCTACTGATTTGCTAAATTTATGCCAGCAAGAGAGGTCTGAAGCAACGAGCGCGTTGCCTAGGTGCCTCTAGGTTGGAGATAAGGTGCTGGCATATGCAAGCAATGCATGAATGGATGCGGGTGAGCATGTCATTGTTAGACGGGGCAGACGACGAGAGCGTCGATTGGCAGAAATTAAGGATCCCACGCAGGTCAGAAGCCGACAAGTCAGTGCGTTTGCACGCAGCCTGAGACACAAGAAATGCAGCCAGCAGCACAGCAGTGAGTCAGAAAGCAAGAGACACGCAACGTCAGTGCCCTGTGGTAAGCAAGAGCCATTCCAAATGGTAAGGGCATGAACAATGACAGTCATCACAGTACCTGAACGAGCAGCAGGGAGGCGAGGCATTGCTGCATGACCGTCCGCACATCCCCTGCCGCACCAGAAGCCCGGACCTGCCCTTCGGCGCCTCCACTGCCACAGCCTTCCCTCTCCTCCCTCTGACCCCCCTCCTCCCTCTCCCCTCCCCCCACCCCATGCGCCACCGCTGCTTCATGCAGCCCCTCCTTCCCTGCCCCCCCTTCCCCACCATCACCAGCACGCGCAGTGCTGTCTGGAGGAGAGGTGGGAAAGGGGGAGGAGGCGGGCGGGCGGAGGGTGTGAGGGGGCGGTCGGGCCTTGGTGGTGGAGGACCGGTGGGGGCTGATCACATGCGCTGCTGCCCCCGCTGCTGCACCCGCTGCCGCTGTTGCAGCTGCTGCTGGTGCTGTGGGTGCATCAGGGGAGCAGGTGGCGGGGGGGAAGGCAGGCAGGGTGGCAGTGGGGGAGGCGAGGGGGAGGGAGGGGGGGCTGGCGGCGGAAGAGGGGGAGGGGGAGAAGAGCACTCGGTGGTGGTCTGGGGAGACAGCAAGTGAGGGAGCTGGAACAGCAGCTGTTGGCGCCGGTGCAGTGGCAGGTGTGGCAGGGTGGGCAAGGCCGCCTCTCTCCTTGTGTTGGCCTCCACCATCGCCTTCCCTCCTCCCCCCCTCTTCTGCCGCTGCCCCTGGCGCTACCCTGCTATCACCACCCGTTGCAGCGCCTGCAGCATCCCCACCCGTGACTGCCGCAGCTGCGGCAGCAGCAGCCGCAGCCGCTGCTGCGTCAGCACCAAAACGGGTACGAGTGTCGGCAGCAGCAGGTGGAGCAGCAGCAGCAGGCGGAGCAGCAGCAGGTGGAGCAGCAGCAGGTGGAGCAGCAGCACGGGCATCGAGGGCATCACGGCCAGTGGTGACAGCATCGGCCTCAGAGCCCCCTGTGGTGCCCGTCGTCACTGACAGCCCGCCCTCCTCCGATGCACACAGCAGCCCCCTCGCCCCCACCCCCTCCTCCCACCGCCCCCCTGCTCCCCCTGCCCCCCCTGCTGGTCCCCCTGCCCCCTGCACGGGGCAGGGGTGCTTGCCAGGGCTTCTCAGGGCGGGTCCCTGGGGGGTGAGTTGCAGCAGACGGTAGCGCGAGGCGTGGGGGGGCGGGGTGCTGGCAGGGTGGGGCGCAGGGCGCAGAGCGTGTGGAGGAACCGGGGCAGGGTGTTGTGATACAGTGTGGTGAGGTTCAGTGCGGTGTGGCATGGTGTCTGTATCAGCTGCAGGTGCAGCAGATGGGGCCACAGGGGCAGGGAGGGAGTGTGAAAGGTGGTGGTGTTGTTGCTCTGGTGCCTGTTGGGTTGCCTGTGGTGCTCCGTGTGGGTGCAATGACTGCATTGGAGCAGCAGCGGGAGCAGAGAAAGCAGCAAGAGGAGCAGATGGAGCAGCGGCAAGAGCCGCAGGAGGCACAGTGGCGGGTGGGGGGATAGCAGGTGGAGGGATGGAGGTGGGTGGAGCTAAGGGGAACTGTGGAGGGGGAAAATGTGGCGGAGGAATATGTGGAGGGGGGAGGGAGGAGAGAGCATGGGAGAGCAGCAGTGAGGGGTCAGCGCCAGGGGGGCAGAGGGAGAGGGCGTGCAGGGCAGCGGCCACCATGGCATGCGCCCTCTGCTGTGCCTCTCCTATCATCTGCTGTACACCCGCTGACACCGCCCCGCTGGCATCCGCCTCTTCCCCACCCCCTGCCCTCCCTCCTCCGCCCACCACCCCTTGGAGGGTTCCTTGACCCTCCTGCTCCATTTTCCCCCCTTCCCCTCCGCCCGCACCCCCCTCGCTCCCCTGTCTGCACGCTGCACCTACCCCTGGAGCCCTGCCCGGCTCATCCCAGCGCCCCTCTGCTTTGCCTTCCTCCTGCGCCTCCCCCATCGCTTCTCCCATCTGCCCAGCCCCGTCCACTGCTGCTGCTGCTGCTGCTGGCGCTGCTGGCGCGGCTGGTGCTGCTGCCATTGCCACCATTGCTGGTGCCGCTGCAGGTGGTGGTGGTGGTGCTGCTGCTACTGCTGGTGCCGTTAGTGCTGCTGCTGGCGGTGCTGCAGGCACCACAACCGGTGCAGGGGCAGGGGCTCTCAGGAGGTGCGAGGGGGGTGGAGGGGGAACGGTGGGCGGCAGGGAAAGCGGAGGAAGAGAGGGGGCTTGGGGTGGCGGGGGAATGAGAGGAGGGAGGCGCAGAGGGGCGTTGGCGAGGGCAGTGTGGGAGGAGGAGGCAGTGAGGAGGCGAGCAGCTGAGATGAGGGGGGAGGGGATGGGAGAGGCGAGGAGAGGGGGGGCGGCAGGGGAAGGCAGGAGGCGGTGGGTGGGGTGGGGGGAGGGGAGGAGGGAGGGCGAGGGGCGGGGGAGGGCCGGGTGGAGGAAGCGGTTGCGGCTTCTGAGGGCTTGCAGTGCCTTGTCCAACTGTGGGGGCATGGGAGGGGTGTGGTGGCATGGTATGGGATGGGGAACAATGGATGAGATAGGATGGGTTGCGTTGTTGAGAGGAATGCAAGAGACGTTTGCACGTATCAAGATTCAGGCTATCACCACTGCTCACCTGCTTGTCCGTGTCCCTCAGCTGCAGCAGCACCACCGCATACTGCCGCTGAAACGACTCATCCAACCCCACCCCTCCCTCTGCCACACCCCCTGCCTGGGTCCCCTCGCCCTCCCTCTCCTGCTGCACCCCCAGCTGCCCCTCTGCGTGCGCGTTGAGCCACTGCAGCTCCGCCAGCAGTGCAGCCTGGGAGACAGCAGCGTGGTGTGAATGGGAGGGAGACGGGAGGGACGGGACGGACCACACGGTTGGCAGAAGGGAGGGGAGAAAAAGGGAGAGACGGGAGGGAAGGGAAGGGGAAGGAAGAACAGGGGGTGAAGGGGAGCTGAGTTAGAAGGCACCTGGGACACTGGGTGAAGGATCTCTCAAGGGGAACTCTAACGAATCCCGCCAGCATCAGCCCACAGTATTGGTCGCAGCAGCGTGCCACCTCCACCACGGCGCGCACATCGTGCTCTAAAAAATCGCCTCACAACTTGCCTAAAGCTTTGTTAGAAAGGAAACCCCTGATAGATCGACCCTCCAAATTTCCCTCACCCTCACCTTCTTGTCACAGCAGCGCGCCACCTCCACCATGGCACGCACATCGTGCTCCCTCGACTGCCCTGCCTCCCCCGGACTCCCCCCCGCCACTAGCGGTGCCGCCAGCGGCCTGTGCGTGGGCGTCTTGAACGACTCTCCCGCACCACCCGCACCCACAGCAGCAGCAGCAGGTGCAGTGGCAGCAATGGCAGCAGCAGCAGTGGCAGGGGCAGGGGCGGAAGCAGGGGCAGGGGCGGAAGCATGGGCAGGAGGCGTGGGAGGGAGGCAACCGTTGAGATCCAAGTGACCAGGCCCGCCCTGCCATGGCTGCCCGCCCTGCCTTGCATGCTGCGGCGATGGGTGTACGCCATCCATACTGCTCTGCACTGCTGGGTGTGCGCCTTGCATGCCTTGCATGGGCACGTTCATCATATGCATGCCATGCTGTGGCGGGTTCATCACGCCATGCATGCCATGCAAGGGCAGCACATCCACGTCCACATCAGCCACTGCATGTGTGCCCAGCTGCCCCTCCTCAAACCGCACCACCACCGCCTCCCCCCCCCCCCACCCCTCCCCATGATCCCTTCCCTCCCTCCCCCCACCATGGCCCACGCCCACCACCCTGCCTGCTGCCACCACGCCCGTGCCAGGGTGCACTGCCAGTACCGCCTCCCCCACTTGCACCTGCCCACCCCCTTGCGCCCCCACTCCTGCAGGCGCACCAGCAGCAGTGGCGAGGGCGGCGCGGGCGGCAGCACGGAAGGCGTTGAGGTTGGCGCGTTCCTCTGCCAGGAAGGCGGGGGAGAGGCGGCGCGGCTTGCCCATGGCGCTGGGGGGAGGGGAGGGGGGAGAGGGGATGCAAGGGGGACAGGGGGAGAGTGGTGAGATGGGCAAACGGGTGGGTTGACAAGAGAGGGTTGCAGGAAGCGTGGAGGGACGGCGGATGTGCGCGTGAAAAATCATGTGAGGGCGAGACTGAAGCTAAGGGGATGGGGCAGGGTAGAGGAGCAAGGGGCCAAGGATAGGCAGGCTCACGAGCACTGGGGCCGGCAAAGAGTGCGAGGGAAGAAGGCTTCAAGCGAGGCATGCACTCCAGGGCGCTGCAGTGCTTACAGTCACCAGCGATATGTGGAGCCAAGGAGAGGCGCAAGCACTCACCAGCGCAGCAGGCGCCAGAGCGTGCGCGGGAGGGCAGTGGGCGGCGGGGCGGCGAGGAGCGCGAGGCAGCGGTGGAAGTCGCTGTGGCGGAACCAGGGGCGGTCGATGGCGCTGTAGAAGAACTCACACCGCGCCCATCGCTGCACTGCCAGGCACATGGGTGGTGGTGGGGGGGGGAGAGAACCATCTACCCCATCCCTGCCCTCCCTGCCCTCTCTCCCCTCCTGCCACATCTCCACGCGCCTCTTCCTCCTGCCTGCCCCCCGCGCTGCTACGCGTGCCGCTCTGCCCCACGTTTCTCCTCCCCTCTCTGATGCTTGGTATTGCTGAGGTGGCGACACGTGTTGCCCAGGCTGATGTGGCATGGGCGGCCACGTGGCATCCGCCCTCTGCTCCCCTCCCCCCTGCTGCGCGCCCCCATACTCCCCCCCGTCCCCTTGTGGACCGCCCATGGGGAGGGGCAGGCGCAGAGGAGCAGAGTGCAGGGGGAAGGCAGTGTGGTTGGGCGCGGGGTGCATGGGGAGCAAGGGGAGCATGGGGGGAGTGGAGGGCGCGGGGGTTATGGGCGCAGGGGGTATGGAAGGAGGCATTTGCAGCAACAGGGGCCCTGGTGCGGTTGAGAGGTGTGGGGCGGGCGGATGGAGGGATGCAGAGGGTCGGGGGGAGAGGGGCAGGGCGGATGGGAGGCGGAGGGAGAGAGAAGGCGAGGAGGAAGGGGAGAGAGGATAGCTCAGCAGATTGGTTCTAGAGCCCACGGAAGGAGCGGTTGCTGCCACTGCTGCTGTTGCTGTGGTGGCGGCAGTGTGTTGGGAGGGTGGCAGCAGCGGCAGCAGCTGTGCCGTAACTGGCCGAGGCTGTTGCTGCTGCTGCAGCACATGCCCCCCTGTATCTGCTGCACTTGAGTCTCGAGCTATCCCAACATACCCCACCGGACTCACGCCGCTGCCTGCGCCCTCCCTGTCGTCTCGTCCCATCAAATCGAGTACCACCCTCTCCTCCACCAACCCCCCCTCCTGCTCCTTCCGCCTCTCCCTCACCCCTCCCTCCTTCCCCTTCTTCCTCTCCCTCGCCCCAGCATCCTTCCCCTTCCGCCTCTCCTTCCCCTGCTCCCCACCAGCCCCACGTGGCCCTGCAGCAGCAGGGGCAACCGGGGGAGCCACAGGTGGAGGGGCGGAGGGAGCAAGGGAGTGGGGAGGCAGGGGGTCATGCTGCTCTGCGCCCTGCACTTGCCCCTCCTTTACCTTCCCCTGCCCCTTCTTCTCGCCCTGTCCCACTTCCTCCCCCTTCCTCCTCCCCTTCACAGCCCCCTTGCCCCCCCCTGCCGCTTTCCCCCCCCCACCTCCTCCTCCCCCTCCCCCCTGCTGCCGAGCCACCTCCCCTCCCCCGACCCTCGCCCCTTCCCCGGCCGCCCTAGCCTCGCCCCCCGCCTGCCTCGCACCCCCTGCCCCTTTCCCCCCAGCCCCCCCAACGGCCCTGCTGCTGC
The DNA here is from genome assembly GCA_947471745.1 of Closterium sp. Naga37s-1. Lineage (NCBI taxonomy): Eukaryota > Viridiplantae > Streptophyta > Zygnematophyceae > Desmidiales > Closteriaceae > Closterium > Closterium sp. Naga37s-1. The sequence goes on from CANJKZ010000536.1 coordinate 343,599, forward strand.
TGCCCTGCACACCACCACCGTCCACCACAGGCACTGACCCGCCTTTGCCAGCCACTGCACCGCTGCCCGCCCTGCTGGTGCTGCTGCTGCTGCCAGGTCTGCTGGTGGTGGTGGCGCTGGCGTGTGCGGCTGCCGCGTGCTGGAAGCGCCGCAGCATGTCGTCTAGCGGGTCTGCCTCCGCCCTTGCTGTGCCCGCTGCACCTGCTGCAGGTGCAGCACTCACAGCCATGCCTCCACCTGCAGCACCACCCGCTCCACCTGGCATAGCACCTGGCACGGGCGGCAGCACGACACTGAAGGCGCTCGGCCGAGGGGGTCGCACTGCCGCTGCTGCTGCTGCTGCTGCTCCAACTGCTGCCGCTACTCCTGCTGCTGCTGCCGCTGCAGGCACGGCAAGGGCAGGAGCAGCAAAGGGCATGGCGGGCGTGGAAGGGAGGGCAGGGAAGGGGACTGGGACGGGCAGAGGGGGTGCCGGGGGTGGCGGCAGCAGAGGGTAGGGGCCGGGCACAGGGAGCGAGGCGGGAGGGCGTGGCCGCCCTGTTGCCTGCTCCGGCTGGCTGCCTTTGTCTTTAATCGTCCCGCCTCCTTCCTTCCTCTCATTGCCCCCTCCCGCCTTGACCTTCTTACTCTTCTTTCCCTTCCTCGGCACAAGCCCTGCCCCTCTGGGCGCCTCCCTGCTGCCCTGCGCCCCTTCTCCCGCCCTCGCCTCACCCCCCTGCTTGTCTGCTGCGCGCTGCTTCCCTGCAACCCCCCCTCCGCCCTCCCCCTCCGCCTCATGCTGCTGGCCCGGCTGTGGGGGAGGCGACAGGTGGTCTGAGGGTATCGGGTTGGAATGGGGGCGACGGGGAAAGGAGAGGGAGGAGGTTTCAAGATCAGCAGCAGCAGCAAAGGCAGAAGCAGGGCAGTGCAAGAACGCAAGGGTCCGTTTCATACCTGTGGCGGAAATCCCAGCAGCACCAGAGGCAGGGGCGAAAGGGGCGCCCACAGCAGCGCTGGCAGCCGGAGCAGCAGCAGGGGCATGAGGGGCGGCATGGTTGTTGGCGCGCGCCATTGCTGTCAGAGACAGGTCTGCCAACGTGGCCAGCGCATCCAATCCGGAGCTGCCACCTGGCAAGGGAAGGGAACGAGGAATTCATGTGAATGGTCGTGCATGGTGCATAGTGCATGCTGCATGGTGCAGAATGCATGGTGCATGGTGCATGGTGCATGGTGCATGGTGCATGGTGCATGGTGCATGGTGCATGGTGCATGGTGCATGGTGCATGGTGCATGGTGCATGCTGAGTGGGGGAAGCTGGGAGGGCCTGGAGCCTTAAAGTGGCGCCATTCCACTCGTCCTGTGCAGGCAAAGCATCCCGCGTCCTCCCTTCCCCTCCACCCACATCTCCCACTCACCATGGAAAAGGCTGCGTGCATGCTCCCCCCCTCCACTACCCATGCCCTCCTGCATCCCCTGCCCCGCTGCTCCCGCTTCGCCCCTCGTAGCCCCTTCTCCCCCTCCATCTCCATCTCCCCCAACTCGCCCCGCTTCTCCTGCATGCTGCCCCGCCTCCCTCTCCCCCCCACCACGCACGCCACCCACTGCCTCCCCTCCCTGCCCACCGGGCCCGCCCCCCACCTCTGCCCCGCCTGCAACCCCCTTCCTCTTTGCCTTTGCCTTGCGCTTGCCCCCCTTCCCCTCCTTCCCCTCCTTCTCCCGCTTCCCTTCCTTCCTCTCCTCACCACCCTTCGCCTCCTTCCCCTCACCACCGCCCTTCTCCTCTCTCCTCTCCTCACCCCCCCTGTCCTTCTCCTCCTCGTTCCCTGCTCCCTTCTCCTCTCCACGCCCCTGCATCCCTGCCAACCTGCCACCACCCGTCGCCCCACCTGCCTCGTCTGCTCTGCTCTCTTCCTCCCCCGCCTCCTCCTTCTGTGCCCCTGCCTTCTCCTCCTGTTCCTGCTGCTGTGGCCACAGTGACACTCGCACACCAGCATTCGCCTCAGAGCGTCTCTTCTCCTCCTCCTCTGCCTCGCCTCGCCTTCTCGCACCCACGCCACCCACCACAGCAACCGCCGACCGAGCCTTCTTAGGAGTGTGCGTTCCCACGGCCCTCTGCCTGCCCGCCCCTGCCATCCCGCCCCCACCCCCCTGCCTCCCCTCGTGCCCTGCATGCCTCTCCTCATCCCCTCTCTCCCCTTGCCCGCGCCCCCCTGCTTTCCTTCCCTGTACACGCTGCCTCACATCCCCGCTGCCCTCCTCTCCCCCACCCTCCCCTCCGCCCCCATTTCTCCTGCCCTCGCCCTCCTCCTCCAGTTGCCTCTTCCTCTGCCCCACCACGCCGCCTCCCTTCTCCCCCTTTCCCCCGGCTCTCTCCCCTTCCACCCCTCTCCCCTCTTCCCCCTCGCCCTTGCCCCCACTAGCAGGCACGTGCGCCCTACGACTGCGCTTGCCCCGCGACCACAGAGGAGCGGCTGGAAGAAGGGGAAGGGGAAGAGAGGGGAGGCAGAAAGTTGAGAGAGGGTACAAGGGTAATCGCACCGCACGTGGCTAGAAAGCATTGCATTGGCACTCACACGCGCGCGCGCGCGCACGCACGCACGCACGCACGCACGCACGCACGCACGCACGCACGCACGCACGCACGCACGCACGCACGCACGCACGCACGCACGCACGCACGCACGCACGCACGCACACACACACACACACACACACACACACACCTGCTGCTTGCCTTCCACCTGCTGCTGCTACCTCCCGCACATCCTTCCCTTTCACAGCGCCATCACTCCCCCCCCGCCCTGCACTGGACCCCGTGCTTCTCCCCACGCTCCACTGCTGCCCCTCCTGCTCCTCCGCCCCTTGCTCCGGGCTCCCCTCCTCTACCCCCCGCCTCTCCTCCCTCCTCCCACCCTCACTCCGCCTGCCACCGCCCCTCCCACTGCCTGCCACGTCGCTCCCCTCCGCGCCCTCCCCTGCCTGCCGCCCCCCTCTCTCCCCCTGCTCTTGACCCCTCCCCTCCTGCTGTCCCCTCTTCCCCTGCCCCCTCCTCTCCTCACGGCTGTGACCCACACTGTTGGTTCTGCGTCTGGTGAGAGGCCGGTGATACTGCACCCTTGCCTCACTCTCACTCTCGCTCCTACTCTCCCTCTCACTCTCGCTCTCATTCGCTCCCACACTCGCACCCTCACTGCCACTGCCCCTGTCACTCCGGAACCCAACACTGCCCCCTTCCCCCTCCCCTTCCCCCTCCCCCTCCGCCTCACTCCCACTCTCACTAAGAATCCCGCCGCCCCTGCTGCTACGGTGCACAGTGCGCCCCCGCCGTCGCCCCACAGGGGGGGTGACAGAGGCGGCCTGGCTGCCATGGTCCTGCCCCCCCGCCCCCGCTTGCCCCGCCTGCCCCGCCGCCTGCCCCTCGTCCGCTGCCTGCGGGTGCTCTGCTGCGGCCTCGTGCTGGACGCGCAGCCAGGATGGTAGTGAGAGAGGGACGGATGTGGGGGGGTTGGGGGCAAAGAGGGGGGAAGGAGCAGTGTTGGAAGGTGCAATGGTGGTTACTCGCGAGAAAGAGAGCAGGTAAAGGGTGGGAGCAGGGGAAGTGCGGTAGCTGGGGAGGCAAAAGAAAAATAAACATGCAGGCAGGAAGCGGGCAGGCAGGGGGGCATGCAAGGTTGGGGCAGGGGAGGGGCGTACGAGCATGGAGTAGTGGCAGGGGAGGGAGGGGCGTACGAGCATGGAGTAGTAGCAGGGGAGGGGCAGGAGAGGGGCGTACGAGCATGGAGTAGTGGTCGGTCATCATGGCCACCAGCCCCACCGCCGATGCTGCTCCCTCTGGCAACGACAGGTACGCCTGCATGTGACGGGCAGCACACACACACGCAGCACAAGGCAGCAAGTGAGCGGACTGCTATCAAGATGAAGCAGGGATGCAAGACTCTCACTGGATAGCCATTGGATACTTGTCATACTCGTGCGCCTGAGGGCGAGGGGGGGACGGACTCACCCTGTTCATGTTAAAGAGCGCCTCCGCCATCTCCTCTGTTCGCCCCGGTAACTCCGCCACCACCTGCACGCACCCAGCAAGGAGCATTGCACCGGACAAACATTGCACCACACAAGCAGCCATGAATCACCAAGCAGAAGAACCATAGATAGAAGCATATGAACGGCCCTGATTGGGCTTAACAGCCTGGAGGCTAGATCAGGTGCCTCATGGGTTCAGGTGCCTCATGGGTTCAGGTGCCTCATGGGTTCAGGTGCATGGTTGGATCAGGGGCATGATAAGATCAGGTGCCTGATTGGATCAGGTGCCTGATTGGATCAGGTGCCTGATTGGATCAGGTGCCTGATTGGTGACGGTGATGATGTATGCTGTGCGGACGAGGGTGACCGTGATATTAACGAAACCAGCTGCTGAAGTGACGTCACCCATCCACATACACGCCCATCCGTTCCCTTCCTGCGACGCCTTCCCCTCCCTCCCCTACCTTGCGCTAGTCTTCTCCACCCCCTCCCTCCCACCCCTTCCCCCCCACCCCTTCCCACCCCTCGCCCACCTTGCGCCAGTTCTTCCCCTCGGCGCGCAGCAGGCGGTAGAATGCGCGCAGCTCGCCGTCGCTCCATACGGGCCCCAGCCGCTCCACCAGCTTGCGCCGCTGCGGGCGCAAGGGGAAGACGCGGGGAAGGGGGAGACGAAAGGGCGGAAGTCGTGACGCATGTGCGAACGGCGACGATGGGAGTGAGGATCAGGCCGGGCGGCGACTCTGTGCGACCGACCCACGCCAAGTGATCGAGTCGGCTTGCGACAGCTCGCGAGGTAGCGACACCTCGCGAGGTAGAGACACCTTGGTGGTAACGCGAAATGGGAAGACGCGAGTAACGACGTGGATCATGCTAGGAAACCCTCGAACCAGACATGCTCGCGACGAATCGAACAATCAAGAGATGCGAGCGACGACACGAAGAGCGCAAAGGAGAAGGTGGGGGATGTGAGCGGTGAACTCGAACGACGCCGTGCAGGTGACGCTTGTCGCGACGCAGCAGTCACCTCCATGAAGTACGGGACTATACCGCAGGAAACCGGAATCTAAAGGTTTAATCGTAATCTTGCCTTGTGTCGTTGCGCATGCCGAGCGTCGGCGGCGCGCGGTTGCGCGTGCGCTCTCGACTGCGAAGACGTCTTTCTGTGCGGCGCCATGGCTGACCGCGCCCCGCTACCCGCTAAGTCACGATTCACGGCGCGACATCGCGAGAATAATTATCGTTTAGCTAAGCGGAAACTCTGTCTCATACCGAAGGCTGACAGTAAGCGAGGCGCGGAACTAAAAAGGTTAATTACAATTGGTGTGAAAAGTCGGGCAACAAGTTCAGCCAGGCGAGGCAAGCGCATCTAAGGGAAGTTGGCTGAAGTGAGGCACAAGGGAGGCGACGGTACTGTGCTGTGCTGCAGCAGGGACAGGCAGAGTGGAAGTGATGGAACAGGTGAGGGGATAGGGGAGGAAGAAAGTAGAGGAGCAAGACGCGGCACAAGCAAGGAAGCAAGCAGGCAAGCAACCAACCACCCGTTTATCCCTCGGGATTGCCTTTCCGCGTCTTTCCGCCCCTCACCTGCCCACAGCAAATTTGAATCAAACCCTCAGCGCGCTCTGCCCCGTACCTGCGAATTCGCGGGAAATCGCCACCTTCGCTTTAGTTACATTAGCGAGAATGGTGGAATACTTCGATAGCCGTAGCTGATTGTAAAAGATTCTCTCGAAAAAATGCCAAGGGGAGCAATGAAACAATCCACTCTTTTTATAATTTCTTACAAAATCACAAGCACTGCAGGTGCTATTCTCATGCAAAATACACAAAAACTGATCAACAAAACCCTTAATTTAAAAAGTGAGGTAGACAATCATTCTTGGGCAGCTGCCTCTATCTCATTGCGCCATCTCCGGTAGTGCACGCCTAGCTTGTCATAAAGTACAGGATGGTTCCACACATTCGCACCCCGTCGCATCCTGTCCTGCTGCCCTACAACCAAACGCAAGTCCTCATCCAGCACCTGCTCAAGCATTGGCGGACAAAAAGAACATTTGGTCAGTCCTAAGCAAGGATATTCACAAGTAGCTGTATATGGAAGATGGCGTTACTGGAGATGGTGCTGAAATAATGCTGAAAACGTGGAGGCCAAAGCTCACCTGGTTAGCCAAAGACTTCCACAATCTGTCGATGAAAGGCACAAACTTGACCCACTGGGCGAAGTCAAGCCCCATGCGGTAGAGCAGCCGTGTCTTGCCGCGTGACGACGGCAGGCAGGCGTGCAGCTGGTACAGATGCTGCGTGCACTCCTGCGCGCTGGCCTCCCCCTCCAGCTGGCCCGGCTTGACGAGCCCGATGGTGGACACCACCATGCAGGGCGGGCGGAACTCCATGGCGATGGGGTATGGGTCCCAGTGGCCCTGCAGCGCTTGCGTTGCTGCCGCCTTGAAACGGACCAGGCTGCCACAGGGAAGCACAGAGGAGAGGACAAGAGAAGAACGATGTTAACCTCCCAGGCGGTAAGAGCAGTCAAGTGCAGAGGGGGCAAGGCAAGGGCACACACTGACCTGGGGACGGACCAGCCCTTGGCGAAGGTGGTGGTGTGTGTGAAGGGCGCGTGGGCGAGGTCCAGGAGGTTCTCCACCAGCAGCCCGTGCTCCACCGGCAGCTCTATCACTATCTGCAGGGGGGCAGCACAGCAGCACGAGGAGGGCAGGCAGGCAGAGGTGCATTTGAGCATCGCAGCACACCACAGCAAGCAGGCAGTGGTGCACACGAGCAGGTTTTAGCACAACAGCACTGGGAGTTTTTCTCTGCTCTGGCAGGGACTGCAGCAGCACAGCCCTGAGGCTCACCTCAGCGTGCACGGTGTAGGAGGGCGGCGGCATGGTGGAGGGCAGCGTGTCGGTGGGCGTGGCGGTGCCGGGCCACACCCAGATCATGCCCTCGTGCTCCACACACGGCAGCGCTCGCACTCGCACGTTGGTGAGGCGCGTGGACGGCATCTTGGTGCACTGCCCGTCCGGCTTGAACTCCCACCCTGCCAAGGGACAAACGGAGGGACGTGGGCTTAGGTACAGACAGACACCATATGACAAGGCAGGCTACAGCAGAAAGTGGTAACAACCAATTGCATGGGGTACATGTGAAAGAACTGAAGCCATACCGTGGTAGGGGCAGACAGCGTGGCCTTCCACCACAGTGCCGATGGAGAGAGGGCATGCCCTGTGCGCACACTCGTCCCGGATGCACCCTGGCTTGCCGTCTGGGCCCCTGAACACCACCCACGGCTCCTCGAAGCAGTCAAACGGAATCTGTTGGAATGGCAGCGGGTGATGAGGATCATAACAACAGGTGGGGAGTGAGTGACATGCCACAAGGGACGGAGGCTAAAAATCAGCATGCCGGAAATGCCATATCTAACCTGGACGACCACTGTAAAGGGAACAGCGCCCACCATAGCCCACGGCATCTACCCCCACACATCCACGTCGCATGCACCCCTGCACGAGCGTCCGCCACGCACCAGCGTGGAGGCGTCGACGTCTTTGGAGAAGGCGACGGGGAACCAGAAGTTCTTGAGCGTGGACGCGTACTTGGGCAGCGGCCCCGACGTGTCCAGCTTCGTGCGCCGCGGAGCCTTCCCCTTCCGCTTCCCCTTCGCCACGCGCCCCTGGGACGCCGCCGTCTCCGCGGCGCTCTGCAGCTCCGCAGGCTCCGCGGCCAGAATCGCCTCCGCCTTCTCCACCACCGCCAAGCTCCCCTCCGCGCGACCTGCGCTAGCACTCGGTGCGCTACCTTCCTCCGCATCCCCCTGGCTGCTGCTGGATTCCCTGGGAAGGGGGTCCACCACGCGCGTAGTCTCCACGAGCGACTCCAGCTCCGTCATCCGGTCCAGCGTCTGCCGCACGCGGGTCTCCGACGCGCGCACCTGCGCGCGCGCGGCGGCGAGCTCTTGCCGCATGTGCTGCAGCTGCTCCTCGAGAGACACGAGGGACTCGGTGTCTGACGTGGACTCCAACGACGCCACGAACACGCCCGCCGCTACCCGCCGAGCCTGCACGCGCACACGATGCCGTTAGCGCTACTGGCTCGCTACGTTACGATCACGACGCTACTGGCACTACTACGATGCGGTGATGAGAAAGGATGAGCGGAACACTGCTGTCTCGCACCTCGTCCTGCTCGTCGCTCTGATCGCCCCGCGGCACTCCAAACAGCTCCCCCGCGCTCTGCAATGCGTCCGCCACCGCGGGTGCTGGCCAATGCGCCACCTACGTTAACGGGAAGAGCAATGGAATATGCGGCGATTAGGAACGGAATTATGGGAACAAGCAGCCTGGCGCAAATCGACTAGATCTGAATTAGCAGCACTCGTAACCAGCGACGGAATGACGAATCCGGGTTACAAGGCGTGGCACGTGCGATTGCAAGGCAGGGAGGGTCAGCGATACCTGTGCTGCTGCTTTGCCCCCCGCGGCGCCAGATTGAGCCGCAATTAGACCAAACCGAAGATCAAAACCTGCCGCCTGGTCTGACCCATCCAACGACCCCTGAAATCGAGAATACGCGGTAAGGGACAAGTCTGATGTGAGAAAACTGCGATGAGGCGAAGAGGAGTTAAAAAAGGGGGTAACGACTCAAAGGTTTACGAAGCAAAGGGACGTACGTTGAGGCCGGCGCAGAGATCTGGTAATAGCCCGGCAGCCGCGACGGTGGCCTCGAGCCAGACATGCGATCCACGTGCCTGCAGAGGCGGGGGCGATGAGAGAGGAGAGCGGTTGTGAGAGGGAACAGCAGTCAGGAGACGACACCGGCCATTGAGAAGCCTCAGAACCTTTGAATGTGACACGTCACCTCAAGACTCGCAGGAAGAATAAGGGCACGTGTGGTTCACCTGGATCTGGAGCGGCTCTTGGACGTCGGCGGGGTCAAGGCGAAGCACAGACGCTCGCACGGCCTGTGAGGGGAGTAAGCCGAGTTGATGCGGAAAAAAAAAGGAAAGATATGGTGTTTCACACGTCCCGCATCGCAATTTAAACGGACACGGACCGTGCTGAAGGGAACACGGTTAAAATATGACGTTAACCCACCCGTAGGAGCTGGCAGAAATCGTGATATTCCCTGGCGTTCATCGCCAGACTCCATCCCTCTCCACCGACCTGGAATATGGCCAGTCGGAGAAAGAAGAAAGGGACCAAATAGGATGCGGTGGGTAACAACTCGCACGGTTAACGACGACTAAGTTTCTTAAGGTTCTAGAGTAACGAATGCGAGCAGCAATGCTTGAATACTACACTGAGGATTCCTATTTGAGTCCGCACCGAAGCAGCAAAACTGTCGGTTGAGTTGGGTGATGCCTCATAAGCCACACGCCACCCCTCCCCTTGAACCAACCGGAACTCTGCCTCCGGAGCAACCTCTTGCGTCGAGCAGCCTGAAAGGAGGATGCAACGAAAAGCGATTTAGCCAGTGATGCCGGATTGAGACGACGGCGAGATCGAGAAGGGACACAAAGTCCAAGGCTTCACCTGTCAAATCGCACGTAAGCCATGCACCGTCTGCGTGGGTAAGTTTGGACCCGCTGTCGAGTGATAGGACGAGCTTATTTGCTTGGCGAATGGAAGCCATGTCTCCCGCATTTTGACTGCTGAGGCTCATCCGAACTACTCTAGATGAAGAAACATCCTGTTCTTTGGCAAATCTTCTGTCACTACGCAAGGTGCGACCTCCTAGACCAGAATGGCTTGACGACAGACATGCCGTTCGGGACGCGGTGGTACGCTTCGAGGGACGGCTGACACCGCCATGGACAGGCTGCTTCGTGAAGCCTACTCGCTGAACCGTGGAAGCCGCTAGAGAGTTCATGGCTACACGCGAGTATGGCCTCCTCTACGCACAGGAGCAGTTGCCCTTCCTGAATGACATCAACCAGGAAAGGGATCCGAGTTTAGGATAATTCGTTGAAGAAATAGGTCTCCGAATGCGACCAGGGTCACTGAATGATGAGGGATAGATTAGGATGGTCCCGTCAAGGTGTGTGGTGTGGAGTGGAACGGTCGGCTTGCAGGAGGTGAGCACACACGGGGGAGGGGGAATGTTGATGGTGGTGGTGGCGCTGTTTAGGGTACTTTGTCGCAGAGGGAGAAGATAACCAATCAGAGGCCTGCTGCGAGGGGAACCATGCGAAAGTTGTTGGAGAAGTTACGACTTTCTCGTGGACAGCAACGGATTCGTTGCTGGGATCCTTCGCCATCCTTGGGTGCGTGAATTCATCGGGGCGCCCAAGAACGTACAGTCGTTGACACGCGATCCCTTTCTCGGAACATGATTGGATAGATGATTCTATCAGGATCCCGATATGACCTCTCAACGGAGTGAGCTCAGCACCGCGGATTGCTGGCTTCATTGCAACATGGATGGGGCGAAGGGAATGCGTTGACGACACATGCCTGCATACAAGCTGAGGAAGCCCTGCATCCCAAAGCAGTTGCTACACATCAGTATAAAATGTATAACCTGGAATTAGTGTAAAACTCTTTTATGTACAATCAGGCCCCTAGATTGGTTCTGGGAGTGTATGAAGGAACATCAAACGACGCAAATGAGCATGCCAATAATTTGTGTGTGAGATTTTCTTCGAAACGTCCTTGGCCACCTGGAACATTCAATACACTGGTTAGTCATATGGTCGTTTACAACACGATTAAAAGTGCAGTTACCTATGAGAGTGGCATGTGGCCGACTGTGAAGCTGGGTTTTACTTCAGGTACATTACATTGGCCATTGCAAAACATTGATACTAAACCGCATCACCTTCTAGCAAGACAATGTCCCCAACAAAACTCGTTCCAACCCAAAGCCCTGCTGATCTAGGACCACCACAATGGCTCCGTCTGCCTCTGTCAAAACAACTTTTGCCAAGGCAGCTTATGTCGGGGATGTCTCCGCACTCGCCCTTCTGCCTTGGCCCTCCCTTACCTCCCTCCACTATAAATCGCGCCGCACACAGACTGGCGCCGCTGCCTCTCACGAAGAGTCGTGTGCACAGCGCGGGGGAGAGGAGAAGGAGGAGGCGGGCCAAGCAGCGGCGCGCGAGGAGCGGGCTGACCGGCACAGCGAGCAATGCGCGGGCGCCGATAAATGCGCGGGCGCCGATAAGTTCGCGGGCGCCGATAAATGCGCGGGCGTCCATGCGTTCGACCACCATGCGTCAGCTCTTGTGCTCGCAGGTGCGCCTAGCTGCACGCGCACACAAGCCTCTTTCCCTCAAACACGCGCAAACGCTCGTCTCCGCGCACCCGCCAACCGCTTCCCCCTGTTCGCCACTGCGCCCGCCGCTTGCCCATTCCCGCCTCCCCTTCCGCCCTGCCTCGCCCGCGCGCCCCCCGCCTCCGCCTCCCCCGCGCCCCCTCTGCTCGTCTACCCCGCATGCCCTCCCCTCCCCCGCCACGCCTCTCATCCCTCCGCCCCCCCTCATCCCACCCTCCTCCCTCTCCTCGCTCCAGTCCACACTCACTTCCCCCCCCCTGCATTCTCTCCTTCAGTCCCTCCCCGCTCCCCCTCTGCCTCCTCTTCCTCCTTTCCCCTTCTCCTTCCCCCTTCCCCCCCCTGCCCGCCCCCGCCAGCCATGGGGCCCACGCTGCGCTGCTACCACCTGCCGTCGGGGCGGCTGCTGGCAGCCGTTGATGTGTTCGACGGCGTGCGGATCCACGGGATCGTGCCACGTGGCAGCCGAGGAGTGGGCGGCGCTGTGTGGACCCGCGAGGGCGAGGGCGAGGGGAGGGGGGAAGTGGCAGCAGCGGTGGTGGTAGTGCATGGGGAGAGGCGGGTGAAGCTGGTGGTGCTGACGGTGCAGGAAGCAGCACAGGGGGCGGTGACAGTGACAGCGCAGCAGCAGGGCGTGGGGGAGCGGAGAGTGACAGCGGAGCAGGGGGATGTGGGGCAGGGGGTGGGTGGGAGTGCGGGAGTGCGGATGGCGGTGGGTGCAAGTGTGCCGTGCAGGGACCACTGGGTGTGTGACGCCGCCCTGCTGCCCTGCCCTGTGCACGCCCATGCCACGCAGGTGACAGACAGCCCATGCGGACTCGTATGACTCTCCTGCGATATTGCATGGTATTGCGTGCCCCCTGCTGCCTGCTGCTTGCCTGCTTGCCATCTTTACTCATTCCTCTTCCCGTCCGAACCCAGGGATTTCCCATCGTCCTTCCCTTCTCTCTAATCCCCCCCTCTCTCTTCCCCCCCCTCTTGCCCCTCCCACTCCCACCCTCCCTCCCTCTCCCCCTTCGCATCACCAGGCGGGCGTGCTGGCGGTGGGGCTGAGTGACAACAGCGTGGAGCTGTGGGCCACAGCAGCCACTGGATCGGATGGGACGTGCGGCCAGGATGGCACCGGGGAGTTTTCTCTGAGGCTGCTGCGCTCTGTGGCTTGCTCAGGCACGCACCTCCCTTCCCCTCCCCTCCCCTCCCCTTGGCACCATGCCATGCCTGCTTGCACCCTGCTGCCATGCACCACAGCTTGCGAGGGAAGCAGGACTGCACCCTGGAGCCATGTTCTCATCATGCATACACACTGACAGTGCTGTGCTCTCTCTTGCTCTCTTGCTCTGTCTGTGTCCATATGGTTACATGCCCCTGTGTGTGCCCCACCCCGCCCCCTCCGCTCCGCTAATGCCCATCCTCCGTGTGTGTGTGTGTGCGTGTGTGTCCCTGCACGTGCGTCAGACCGCAGTCTGCTGTACGCCATGCGCCTGCACTGGCATGCACCCACTTACACCCCACCCCCCACGCCCCACGCCCGACCCTCTCTCTTTGCGTGTGTGCTCTCCCCTGCACTGCACGTGCATCAGACCGCAGTCTGCTGTACGCCATGCGCCTGCACTGGCATGCGCCCCTCGCAACCCTGCATGTGGCGGCCGGCACCATCTTCAACCAGGTGCTATCACAATTGCACACCTCTGCACCGCACAGCCGCAGTGCCGCACCTCTGCACCGCACAGCCGCAGTGCCGCACCTCTGCACCGCACAGCCGCAGTGCCGCACCTCTGCACCGCACAGCCGCAGTGCCGCACCTCTGCACCGCACAGCCGCAGTGCCGCACCTCTGCACCGCACAGCCGCAGTGCCGCACCTCTGCACCGCACAGCCGCAGTGCCGCACCTCTGCACCGCACAGCCGCAGTGCCGCACCTCTGCACCGCACAGCCGCAGTGCCGCACCTCTGCACCGCACAGCCGCAGTGCCGCACCTCTGCACCGCACAGCCGCAGTGCCGCACCTCTGCACCGCACAGCCGCAGTGCCGCACCTCTGCACCGCACAGCCGCAGTGCCGCACCTCTGCACCGCACAGCCGCAGTGCCGCACCTCTGCACCGCACAGCCGCAGTGCCGCACCTCTGCACCGCACAGCCGCAGTGCCGCACCTCTGCACCGCACAGCCGCAGTGCCGCACCTCTGCACCGCACAGCCGCAGTGCCGCACCTCTGCACCGCACAGCCGCAGTGCCGCACCTCTGCACCGCACAGCCGCAGTGCCGCACCTCTGCACCGCACAGCCGCAGTGCCGCACCTCTGCACCGCACAGCCGCAGTGCCGCACCTCTGCACCGCACAGCCGCAGTGCCGCACCTCTGCACCGCACAGCCGCAGTGCCGCACCTCTGCACCGCACAGCCGCAGTGCCGCACCTCTGCACCGCACAGCCGCAGTGCCGCACCTCTGCACCGCACAGCCGCAGTGCCGCACCTCTGCACCGCACAGCCGCAGTGCCGCACCTCTGCACCGCACAGCCGCAGTGCCGCACCTCTGCACCGCACAGCCGCAGTGCCGCACCTCTGCACCGCACAGCCGCAGTGCCGCACCTCTGCACCGCACAGCCGCAGTGCCGCACCTCTGCACCGCACAGCCGCAGTGCCGCACCTCTGCACCGCACAGCCGCAGTGCCGCACCTCTGCACCGCACAGCCGCAGTGCCGCACCTCTGCACCGCACAGCCGCAGTGCCGCACCTCTGCACCGCACAGCCGCAGTGCCGCACCTCTGCACCGCACAGCCGCAGTGCCGCACCTCTGCACCGCACAGCCGCAGTGCCGCACCTCTGCACCGCACAGCCGCAGTGCCGCACCTCTGCACCGCACAGCCGCAGTGCCGCACCTCTGCACCGCACAGCCGCAGTGCCGCACCTCTGCACCGCACAGCCGCAGTGCCGCACCTCTGCACCGCACAGCCGCAGTGCCGCACCTCTGCACCGCACAGCCGCAGTGCCGCACCTCTGCACCGCACAGCCGCAGTGCCGCACCTCTGCACCGCACAGCCGCAGTGCCGCACCTCTGCACCGCACAGCCGCAGTGCCGCACCTCTGCACCGCACAGCCGCAGTGCCGCACCTCTGCACCGCACAGCCGCAGTGCCGCACCTCTGCACCGCACAGCCGCAGTGCCGCACCTCTGCACCGCACAGCCGCAGTGCCGCACCTCTGCACCGCACAGCCGCAGTGCCGCACCTCTGCACCGCACAGCCGCAGTGCCGCACCTCTGCACCGCACAGCCGCAGTGCCGCACCTCTGCACCGCACAGCCGCAGTGCCGCACCTCTGCACCGCACAGCCGCAGTGCCGCACCTCTGCACCGCACAGCCGCAGTGCCGCACCTCTGCACCGCACAGCCGCAGTGCCGCACCTCTGCACCGCACAGCCGCAGTGCCGCACCTCTGCACCGCACAGCCGCAGTGCCGCACCTCTGCACCGCACAGCCGCAGTGCCGCACCTCTGCACCGCACAGCCGCAGTGCCGCACCTCTGCACCGCACAGCCGCAGTGCCGCACCTCTGCACCGCACAGCCGCAGTGCCGCACCTCTGCACCGCACAGCCGCAGTGCCGCACCTCTGCACCGCACAGCCGCAGTGCCGCACCTCTGCACCGCACAGCCGCAGTGCCGCACCTCTGCACCGCACAGCCGCAGTGCCGCACCTCTGCACCGCACAGCCGCAGTGCCGCACCTCTGCACCGCACAGCCGCAGTGCCGCACCTCTGCACCGCACAGCCGCAGTGCCGCACCTCTGCACCGCACAGCCGCAGTGCCGCACCTCTGCACCGCACAGCCGCAGTGCCGCACCTCTGCACCGCACAGCCGCAGTGCCGCACCTCTGCACCGCACAGCCGCAGTGCCGCACCTCTGCACCGCACAGCCGCAGTGCCGCACCTCTGCACCGCACAGCCGCAGTGCCGCACCTCTGCACCGCACAGCCGCAGTGCCGCACCTCTGCACCGCACAGCCGCAGTGCCGCACCTCTGCACCGCACAGCCGCAGTGCCGCACCTCTGCACCGCACAGCCGCAGTGCCGCACCTCTGCACCGCACAGCCGCAGTGCCGCACCTCTGCACCGCACAGCCGCAGTGCCGCACCTCTGCACCGCACAGCCGCAGTGCCGCACCTCTGCACCGCACAGCCGCAGTGCCGCACCTCTGCACCGCACAGCCGCAGTGCCGCACCTCTGCACCGCACAGCCGCAGTGCCGCACCTCTGCACCGCACAGCCGCAGTGCCGCACCTCTGCACCGCACAGCCGCAGTGCCGCACCTCTGCACCGCACAGCCGCAGTGCCGCACCTCTGCACCGCACAGCCGCAGTGCCGCACCTCTGCACCGCACAGCCGCAGTGCCGCACCTCTGCACCGCACAGCCGCAGTGCCGCACCTCTGCACCGCACAGCCGCAGTGCCGCACCTCTGCACCGCACAGCCGCAGTGCCGCACCTCTGCACCGCACAGCCGCAGTGCCGCACCTCTGCACCGCACAGCCGCAGTGCCGCACCTCTGCACCGCACAGCCGCAGTGCCGCACCTCTGCACCGCACAGCCGCAGTGCCGCACCTCTGCACCGCACAGCCGCAGTGCCGCACCTCTGCACCGCACAGCCGCAGTGCCGCACCTCTGCACCGCACAGCCGCAGTGCCGCACCTCTGCACCGCACAGCCGCAGTGCCGCACCTCTGCACCGCACAGCCGCAGTGCCGCACCTCTGCACCGCACAGCCGCAGTGCCGCACCTCTGCACCGCACAGCCGCAGTGCCGCACCTCTGCACCGCACAGCCGCAGTGCCGCACCTCTGCACCGCACAGCCGCAGTGCCGCACCTCTGCACCGCACAGCCGCAGTGCCGCACCTCTGCACCGCACAGCCGCAGTGCCGCACCTCTGCACCGCACAGCCGCAGTGCCGCACCTCTGCACCGCACAGCCGCAGTGCCGCACCTCTGCACCGCACAGCCGCAGTGCCGCACCTCTGCACCGCACAGCCGCAGTGCCGCACCTCTGCACCGCACAGCCGCAGTGCCGCACCTCTGCACCGCACAGCCGCAGTGCCGCACCTCTGCACCGCACAGCCGCAGTGCCGCACCTCTGCACCGCACAGCCGCAGTGCCGCACCTCTGCACCGCACAGCCGCAGTGCCGCACCTCTGCACCGCACAGCCGCAGTGCCGCACCTCTGCACCGCACAGCCGCAGTGCCGCACCTCTGCACCGCACAGCCGCAGTGCCGCACCTCTGCACCGCACAGCCGCAGTGCCGCACCTCTGCACCGCACAGCCGCAGTGCCGCACCTCTGCACCGCACAGCCGCAGTGCCGCACCTCTGCACCGCACAGCCGCAGTGCCGCACCTCTGCACCGCACAGCCGCAGTGCCGCACCTCTGCACCGCACAGCCGCAGTGCCGCACCTCTGCACCGCACAGCCGCAGTGCCGCACCTCTGCACCGCACAGCCGCAGTGCCGCACCTCTGCACCGCACAGCCGCAGTGCCGCACCTCTGCACCGCACAGCCGCAGTGCCGCACCTCTGCACCGCACAGCCGCAGTGCCGCACCTCTGCACCGCACAGCCGCAGTGCCGCACCTCTGCACCGCACAGCCGCAGTGCCGCACCTCTGCACCGCACAGCCGCAGTGCCGCACCTCTGCACCGCACAGCCGCAGTGCCGCACCTCTGCACCGCACAGCCGCAGTGCCGCACCTCTGCACCGCACAGCCGCAGTGCCGCACCTCTGCACCGCACAGCCGCAGTGCCGCACCTCTGCACCGCACAGCCGCAGTGCCGCACCTCTGCACCGCACAGCCGCAGTGCCGCACCTCTGCACCGCACAGCCGCAGTGCCGCACCTCTGCACCGCACAGCCGCAGTGCCGCACCTCTGCACCGCACAGCCGCAGTGCCGCACCTCTGCACCGCACAGCCGCAGTGCCGCACCTCTGCACCGCACAGCCGCAGTGCCGCACCTCTGCACCGCACAGCCGCAGTGCCGCACCTCTGCACCGCACAGCCGCAGTGCCGCACCTCTGCACCGCACAGCCGCAGTGCCGCACCTCTGCACCGCACAGCCGCAGTGCCGCACCTCTGCACCGCACAGCCGCAGTGCCGCACCTCTGCACCGCACAGCCGCAGTGCCGCACCTCTGCACCGCACAGCCGCAGTGCCGCACCTCTGCACCGCACAGCCGCAGTGCCGCACCTCTGCACCGCACAGCCGCAGTGCCGCACCTCTGCACCGCACAGCCGCAGTGCCGCACCTCTGCACCGCACAGCCGCAGTGCCGCACCTCTGCACCGCACAGCCGCAGTGCCGCACCTCTGCACCGCACAGCCGCAGTGCCGCACCTCTGCACCGCACAGCCGCAGTGCCGCACCTCTGCACCGCACAGCCGCAGTGCCGCACCTCTGCACCGCACAGCCGCAGTGCCGCACCTCTGCACCGCACAGCCGCAGTGCCGCACCTCTGCACCGCACAGCCGCAGTGCCGCACCTCTGCACCGCACAGCCGCAGTGCCGCACCTCTGCACCGCACAGCCGCAGTGCCGCACCTCTGCACCGCACAGCCGCAGTGCCGCACCTCTGCACCGCACAGCCGCAGTGCCGCACCTCTGCACCGCACAGCCGCAGTGCCGCACCTCTGCACCGCACAGCCGCAGTGCCGCACCTCTGCACCGCACAGCCGCAGTGCCGCACCTCTGCACCGCACAGCCGCAGTGCCGCACCTCTGCACCGCACAGCCGCAGTGCCGCACCTCTGCACCGCACAGCCGCAGTGCCGCACCTCTGCACCGCACAGCCGCAGTGCCGCACCTCTGCACCGCACAGCCGCAGTGCCGCACCTCTGCACCGCACAGCCGCAGTGCCGCACCTCTGCACCGCACAGCCGCAGTGCCGCACCTCTGCACCGCACAGCCGCAGTGCCGCACCTCTGCACCGCACAGCCGCAGTGCCGCACCTCTGCACCGCACAGCCGCAGTGCCGCACCTCTGCACCGCACAGCCGCAGTGCCGCACCTCTGCACCGCACAGCCGCAGTGCCGCACCTCTGCACCGCACAGCCGCAGTGCCGCACCTCTGCACCGCACAGCCGCAGTGCCGCACCTCTGCACCGCACAGCCGCAGTGCCGCACCTCTGCACCGCACAGCCGCAGTGCCGCACCTCTGCACCGCACAGCCGCAGTGCCGCACCTCTGCACCGCACAGCCGCAGTGCCGCACCTCTGCACCGCACAGCCGCAGTGCCGCACCTCTGCACCGCACAGCCGCAGTGCCGCACCTCTGCACCGCACAGCCGCAGTGCCGCACCTCTGCACCGCACAGCCGCAGTGCCGCACCTCTGCACCGCACAGCCGCAGTGCCGCACCTCTGCACCGCACAGCCGCAGTGCCGCACCTCTGCACCGCACAGCCGCAGTGCCGCACCTCTGCACCGCACAGCCGCAGTGCCGCACCTCTGCACCGCACAGCCGCAGTGCCGCACCTCTGCACCGCACAGCCGCAGTGCCGCACCTCTGCACCGCACAGCCGCAGTGCCGCACCTCTGCACCGCACAGCCGCAGTGCCGCACCTCTGCACCGCACAGCCGCAGTGCCGCACCTCTGCACCGCACAGCCGCAGTGCCGCACCTCTGCACCGCACAGCCGCAGTGCCGCACCTCTGCACCGCACAGCCGCAGTGCCGCACCTCTGCACCGCACAGCCGCAGTGCCGCACCTCTGCACCGCACAGCCGCAGTGCCGCACCTCTGCACCGCACAGCCGCAGTGCCGCACCTCTGCACCGCACAGCCGCAGTGCCGCACCTCTGCACCGCACAGCCGCAGTGCCGCACCTCTGCACCGCACAGCCGCAGTGCCGCACCTCTGCACCGCACAGCCGCAGTGCCGCACCTCTGCACCGCACAGCCGCAGTGCCGCACCTCTGCACCGCACAGCCGCAGTGCCGCACCTCTGCACCGCACAGCCGCAGTGCCGCACCTCTGCACCGCACAGCCGCAGTGCCGCACCTCTGCACCGCACAGCCGCAGTGCCGCACCTCTGCACCGCACAGCCGCAGTGCCGCACCTCTGCACCGCACAGCCGCAGTGCCGCACCTCTGCACCGCACAGCCGCAGTGCCGCACCTCTGCACCGCACAGCCGCAGTGCCGCACCTCTGCACCGCACAGCCGCAGTGCCGCACCTCTGCACCGCACAGCCGCAGTGCCGCACCTCTGCACCGCACAGCCGCAGTGCCGCACCTCTGCACCGCACAGCCGCAGTGCCGCACCTCTGCACCGCACAGCCGCAGTGCCGCACCTCTGCACCGCACAGCCGCAGTGCCGCACCTCTGCACCGCACAGCCGCAGTGCCGCACCTCTGCACCGCACAGCCGCAGTGCCGCACCTCTGCACCGCACAGCCGCAGTGCCGCACCTCTGCACCGCACAGCCGCAGTGCCGCACCTCTGCACCGCACAGCCGCAGTGCCGCACCTCTGCACCGCACAGCCGCAGTGCCGCACCTCTGCACCGCACAGCCGCAGTGCCGCACCTCTGCACCGCACAGCCGCAGTGCCGCACCTCTGCACCGCACAGCCGCAGTGCCGCACCTCTGCACCGCACAGCCGCAGTGCCGCACCTCTGCACCGCACAGCCGCAGTGCCGCACCTCTGCACCGCACAGCCGCAGTGCCGCACCTCTGCACCGCACAGCCGCAGTGCCGCACCTCTGCACCGCACAGCCGCAGTGCCGCACCTCTGCACCGCACAGCCGCAGTGCCGCACCTCTGCACCGCACAGCCGCAGTGCCGCACCTCTGCACCGCACAGCCGCAGTGCCGCACCTCTGCACCGCACAGCCGCAGTGCCGCACCTCTGCACCGCACAGCCGCAGTGCCGCACCTCTGCACCGCACAGCCGCAGTGCCGCACCTCTGCACCGCACAGCCGCAGTGCCGCACCTCTGCACCGCACAGCCGCATGTTAAGCCTCCCTGTACTCTGCTCCCCTCTCCCTGCACTCTCTTTGCTCCCCTCACCATCTCCCCGAATCCCTCCCCCCTTGCTGCCTGCAGCTGCTGCTCTGGACCGTGCCTCTCCAAGCCTCTGCCTGCTGCGCCTCTTTGGCCAGCAGCACTGAGGAGCCACGCCACGTGGCACCCTCCCATAGGCTGGGTGGCCACGAGGGGTCGATCTACCGAGTGGTGTGGCAAGAGGAGAGTGACAGGGGGTGTTGGGGGGAAGATGGGGATGAAGGGGGAGAGGGCAGGAACGGAGGAGGAGGAGAGGGTGGGGAGGATTCAAGAGAGGAAGGCGCTGAGAGCTTCACACTGATCTCAGTTTCGGACGACCGCAGGCAAGCAGGGGTGTGTTCAAGCAGGGGTGTGTTCAAGCAGGGGTGTGTTCAAGCAGGGGTGTGTTCAAGCAGGGGTGTGTTGAAGCAGGGGTCACAAAACTGTGTCTCTCTGCTTCTTAACTAGCTTTTTCTTCCAAACCGCTAATCAGTGTCAGCTCGGTTGTTCTGAGGGCTTTTTCTCCTACCGCCTGCTTGTCCCCCTGCAGTGCGCGTGTGTGGCGTGTCACCATGCCTGCCAGGGCAGCGCACGCGGGCAGCTGTGAGGAGGAGCAGTCGTCACGTAGGGGGTGCGGTGCAGGCACGGTGGAGTGCACTGCAGCGCACAGGGTGCTGTTCGGCCACGGGGCTCGCCTCTGGGATGCTCATCTCGACTCCCAGGTCATGCCCTGTCCCCTTGTCCCCTTGCCCCCTTGCCCCCTTGCCCCCCTGCCCCCCTGCCCCCCTCCCCCCCTGCCCCTTTGCCCTCTGTCTTTCCTGTCCGCTACAGCCACCCCAGTCCCCCTTCCCAGCCACCCCAGTGCACTGCAGTGCCCCCCTTCTCTGTTTCTCAGCACCCTCTCTTCCCACACCCTTCATGAGCCGGCCCACACCAACACCATTGCACCATCACGCCCATGCCCCCGCGCCCCCATGCCCCCATGCCGCCACACGCCCACGTGGCCCCCCCGCATCCTCCCCCCACGGTGGCAGGTGGCAGTGACGGTGAGTGAGGACTGCACGGCGCGTGTGTGGGGCATTGAAGATGGCCGCCTGCTCGCACTCATCCCCGCGCACCAGTGAGCACTCATCCCCGCGCACCAGTGAGCCCTCATCCCCGCGCACCAGTGAGCCCTCATCCCCGCGCACCAGTGAGCACTCATCCAATAACAAAGGTATTCGTTGCAAGAATCAACACCCATCCACACACACGCTTCTCTAACCATGAGCGCACACCCATTTCTCGCAAATCCACCACAATCACTTCGTTTCCTTTCTCTGTGCCGATATCTCATGCTGCCTCCCTCCCACCCTGCCCATCAACCACCCATGCGTGCATGCACGAGCAGGGGGCGGGGCATATGGCGGTGTGTGGTGCACCCCCCCACGCGCACGCTCATCACAGGGGGGGCGGACGCCGCCATCAACCTGCACGCCCTCCCCGCCCTCCCCTCCCCCCTGCCCTCCCCACACGCCCTCCCCTCCACCGTGCCCGCGGCCCTGTCATGGCACCCACCTCTGGACGCGCTGCTGCTGCGCGTCACGCCCACCGCTGCCCTCACAGGCCACAGCATCGCCCTCGCCACTGCTGCTGCCGCCGCTGGCGCTCTGACAGAGGGGGAGGCAGGGGTGGAGGGGGACACTGGTCGCAAGGATAGGTGGGTCAGCCTGACATGCCCGTGCTACTCGTTGCACCATCACATGCCCGTGCTACTCGTTGCACCATCACATGCCCGTGCTACTTGTTGCACCATCACATGCCCGTGCTACTTGTTGCACCATCACATGCCCGTGCTACTTGTTGCACCATCACATGCCTGTTCCATGCCCATCAGCTTGCCTTGTCCCCCCTCATCAACACACCCCCCCATGGTTGCTCCCTCCCTCCCACCACCGCATCCAACTCCCCCCCTCTCGCCCCAGCAGCAAGAGCGAGTTCATCCGCTGCATGGCGCTGGCCTCGCCTCACCTGCTGCTCCTCGCCACCAACCACGGCGCGCTGCTCCTCCTCCGCCTCCCCGCCTCCCCCTCCTCCCCCTGCCCCGCCCCCATTGTCCTCCTGCCCGCCGCCCCACCGTCCCCGTCCCATGCTTCCCGCGGGCCAATTGTGTGCCTCCACGTGGAAAGGGAGGAAGGGAGTGCAGAAGAGGAGGAGAAGGAGGAGGAGGGAAGAAAGGAATCTGGAGAAGCAGGGCAGGGGAGGGAGAGGGAGGGGCGGTGGCGGGTGGTGTGTGGGTTCGGCATGGGGCAGGCTGTGGCGCTCTCCCTCTCTCTTTGGGTCCTGGCCCCCCGCCCCATGCATGCAAGCAGGGAAGGGGATGGGGAGGGTGGAGGCCATGGGGGGAAACAAGGGGCGGAAGGTGCAGCTGAGGAAGGGGGGCAAGGGGGAGTGGCAGGGGAGGGAGGGCGGGCAAGTGAGTTGGGGGAGGTGGAGGTCCATTGGTGGAGTGAGTGGGAGGCACACCAGGCAAGGCGGCTTCTTGGAACCTTCTGGTGCCGCAGCCTGAGTGACAGGTGCGTGTGAGGGAACAATGGAGACATGGTGCATGGTACGTTCTCCTCACCATCCCTCTCACCATTCTTCCTCCTCACCCTCCATCCCTCCTCACCGCATCGCCCAGTGCCCACCTCCTCACCAACCATCAGGCATGTCTTCACAACGGACCCAGCGGGCGGCGTTGTTTGGTGGCACTTGGACGACACTGCACCGCCACCTGCCCCCTCCACCTGCCCTCTCGCACTTGACACTGTTCACCTGACCGGGCGGCAGCTGCCGGCCACAGCAGTTGCGAGGATCCAATCACCGGGCGGCGCGCGGGTGGTGTGCTTGGATGCATGCCCTCACAGCAAGGTACCCGCCATCGTGCCCTCCTCTCCTCCCATGTGTCACACAATCCCCCATCTCTCGCTTTCACTTCCTCTGCTTCTCTCCCACCCACGCCGCCCCTCCCATCACCCCCTTCTTCGCCCTTTCCCACCCCCTTTCGGTCCCCCGTCCCCCCCCCCCCCCCCCTCATCACGTCCCATGTGCCGCCCGGCCGGCAGCTGCTAGCGCTGGGCGACCAGAGGGGGCACCTCTACCTCTACCGCTTCTCCTTCTCCGCCTCTGCTGCCAGCCGTCCAGTGGCGGACTGCCACGTGGCAGCAGTGCTCAAGGGGGCGCATGGCATATCTGCAGTGGCGAGTGTGACAATAGAGGGGGCAGCAGGCATGGGCGCAGCTGCAGCGTCGCTTGGCTTCACTGCCCTCATCCACACGGTGTGTGCCATGCCTGCTGTGCATTGCAATGACCATTGTGTGTGTACGCGATTCTTGCCTATATGGCCGTTTGTGGGTTTTATTTATGCCAGATGCAACCCCACTATTGCGTGCCATTGTGTTTACGCCATCACCTCACCTCATGCACTGCCGTTCATGCTCCCCTCCGCCCATCCGCCCATCCTCACCGCGCCAGACCGGCAGGGACGGCTGTATCTGCACCTTTGCCCTGCGCTCCCCACGCCCCTCCCGTGCCAGCACGTCAGCTGCGAATGGGGAACCTGTGGGACACACGGGCACAGGTCTCGTGCGTGGGAATGAAGGAACTGTGGGGCATACAGGCACGGCACAGTTGCTTGGCAGTGAGGGGGGTGGCGTGCAGCAGGCGGGGGGCGAGACGGGCATGCAGGAAAGGGGGGGGCAGCAGGGTGGAGTGGTGTGTGTGGGCGTGCAGCGAGCTGGGGAGGTGGGCATGGTAGAGTGCGTGGTGCGGGTGAGGGCGGGGCAAGGAGGGCGCACAGGAAGGGTGGCGGTGGGGTTTGCAGCAGCGGACTTTGTGGTGTGGAGTGTGGACGAGCAGGCAGAGGTGCGTGGGGCTCCTTTGACCCAAGGCCGGATCTGCGAACCCTTCCCAACCACCCCTGCTCCGAACCAAACCTTTCATTTCTTTCTCTTCCACCCCATCTTGGATATCCCACACTACAGCCCTCCCACCCACTTCTATATCCCACCCTATGGCACTCCCACCCCGCGGTCAGATGGCGCGCATAGCGTGTGGGGGATGGCGCCGCCCGCACGCCTTCCTCATCGATGCCCACTGCATGGGGTCCTTCGCCTTCGCCTTCCTCAAGGTGCCGCCATGCCCTTCCCTGCCACGCCACGCCACGTGATGCCCTGCCCTGCCATGGCCATGGGTTGGTCTGTAGTGGTGCATGGGTTGCGCCTTAGTGTCACACTGCAGCACAGCAACGTCTGCTACCACATCCTGCCTCTCACCCCTCATTGCCCTTCTTGCCCCATGCCCCAATGTCCCCATGCCCCATCCCCCCGTTCTCCTTCCACCCATGCCCCCATGCCCCCATGCCCCCATGCTCCCATGCCCCATGCCCCCATGCCCCATGCCCCATGCCCCATGCCCCCATGCCCCCATGCCCCCATGCCCCCATGCCCCATGCCCCATGCCCCATGCCCCATGCCCCATGCCCCATGCCCCATGCCCCCATGCCCCATCCGCCCATTCCCCATGCCCCATGCCCCCATGCCCCATCCGCCCATGCCCCATGCCCCATGCCCCATGACCCATCCGCCCATGCCCCCATCTCCATTCTCCCATACCCCCATGCCCCACACCCACCAGGGCAACCATGTGCACATCCACCGCACCTCACCTGCCGCCACACACTCCGCCCTGCCCTCCCCGCACACGCCTCCCACCCTGCCCCCTTCCTCTCTGCATCCCACCTTCCACGGTCGTGAGCTGCACTCGCTCGCCCTCCTGCCTCTGCCTCCGCTCCCCTCGCCCCATACCCGCACCCCTTCCTCCCCCTGCGCCTCAACTTCACCCCCCTCCCGGCCCTGCTCCTCTCTGCTGCTCTCTGCGGCTGAGGATGGCTGCCTGCGCGCCTCCATGTGAGTGATGCACTTTTGAGGCTTCTCAAAGAAGGGGGCATGGAGTCACATAGGTAACGTGGGCGCGCAGTGGGAGCGGACTGGGTTGCAATCTCGCTGCACCTGTCTTCGGGAATTGCAAGCTCCGTCTCTTTTTCTGCATGCCTCTTGTTCGGAATTCCTGACTAGCACACTCCACCTCCCTAGCCCCACCCCCCCCTCACACGTCCCCCTGTGCCACCCACGCAGGTACGACCCTGCAGATGAGGGGAGCGGAGGGGGGCTGGAGGGCAGTGAGCGGGTGGGAGAGCACGTGGGGGGCAGCGCCATCAGAGCCATTGCCACGTGCGCTGCAGAGGGCAGCAGCACCTGTGATGGGGGTGGTGGTGGTGGTGGGGATTGTGCCCCCTCGTCATGGCTTGTGTTCACGGCTGGAGCGCGCGAGGTGCTCATGTGCTGGCTGCTGCTCTGCCCAGACCCGCCCCCTCTGCCTGCGGCCCCATGCCATGGCCCTGTCCGTCCTTCCACACACACGGGGCAGCAGAGAGGGCAAGAGGAGGTGAAGACGGAGGGGGAGCAGCAGACGGTTGGGAGGGAGGAGGTGGGAAGCAGAGCCGAGGGATGGGAAAATGTGTTTCTGAAAGGAGCGCAAAGGAGCAAGGCCGAAGGGGGGGGTGGAGCACAGGCAAGAAGGGGGGAAGGAGGAACGGATGGGCGGCAAGTTTTGTCGTTTTGGTTGAGCACACACCGGCCAGATAAAAAGCGAGTGGTGCCATGTGGTGGTGGCAGCAGTGGCAGCAGCAGCATGGAGGACGATGTGCGGTACCTGAGCGTAACCGCGTTCTCATTCGGCAGCTTCTCCCAACGGTGGGTCCTCTCAACTCAAGCCCGTGCATGCACTCACGGGTACTCACCCCATGCTGCTTTGCCTGCCACTCCTCTTCCTCGTGCCACCACTGCTGGGCCTTCAAGCCTGTCACCCTCCCTCTGTCAACCCCCCCACCCCACTCCCCACCCCCCCTCCACTCTCCCCCCTCTTCCTTGTCCCCATCCCTGCCCGCCACCCTACCCATCCCAGCTCGCTGGTGGCGGTGGTGGTAGCGGCGACATCAGACGCGCAGCTGCACCTGCTGGCATTCCACGCGCCCTCCCTCTCCTGGCACCGCCTCGCCGCCCTCCACCACCACACCTGCCCCGTCCTCTCCCTGCACCACCTCCTCCTCCCCTCCCCCCCTGCCCACACTACCACCTCCCCCTCGCCTGCTGCCCCCACCACTGACCCCTCGTCCTCGTTGCCCGCTCTCCCGCGCTGCCTCATCACCAGCGGTGCCACGGACGGCACTGTTGTGCTCTGGGATGTCACCGCCCCTGTCACCCAATTCCTGCACGCCACGTGGCATGCTGCCTCGCATCTTCCCCCACTCTTCCCCTCATCATTATCAACACCAACAGCATCAGCAGGTGCAGCAGGGGGCAGTAGATTGGGGGCAGTGCGGCCGGTGAGTGGGCGGGGCAGTGAGGGGGGGCAGCGCAGGAGGAATGCACGCTGGCACTTGCAGGGTGGGGGGAAGGGGCACAGGCAGGGACAAGGGCAGGGGCAGGGACAAGGGGGAGAGAGGTCTGGTGGCAGCGAGGTTGGGGAACAACATGAGCGGGAGGAGGAGCGGCAGATGGGGGTGCGAAAGGCGGGAGGGGAGGAGGCAGAGCGAGAAGGCGAGGGACGGAGCGATGTTGGTTCTGAACAGAAGGCTGTTGGGACAGTGGGGGGCGGGGGAGATCAGGGAGGGGCAGGTGATGGGGAGGAGAGAGGGGAGGGGGAGGAAGGTTCAGAAGGTACGGGAGGTGAGGAGAAGCAGCAAGGGCGAGCAGAGGCGCAGGGGTGGGCGGGTGTGGACGTGGGTCCCCTGTGTGTGGTGAGGGGCGCCCACCAGTCGGGTGTCAACTGCATTGCCGCTGCTGCCACCGCCACGGCAGGGAGGGGCCACTGGCAGGGCCAAGACACGCGAGCGGATGGGGGGAATGGGGGGAATGGGGGGAATGGGGGGGATGGGGTCGATGGGGTGGAAGACGGCGCGGTGAGGGGCGTGGGGGCGGCGCATGTGGTGGTGGTGAGTGGCGGGGACGACGAGGCGGTGCATGCTGTGGTGCTGCTCCTGGACTGCATGGACGCCGAGCACAGCGCGCACACAGCACGTTCCGAGGGGCTGCGCGCAGAGGAGGGGGGGGAGGGGGGAAGGGACGAGGGAGGGAGGGGAATGGTGGCTCGAGTGGTGGCGCGGACATGTGAACCCAATGCTCACTCCGCTGCTGTCAAAGGTAACACCACTCGTGCCCATCACGTTGTTGCTGTCAGTGAGCCATGTGGCATCCTCTTTGCCAACCAGCAGTTTCAACCAGCAGGTTTGGCATCAGCAACCGTTTCAACCTCTTGTCCCGATCCCTTACCCCTGCTCCTCCACACCATGGCATGCCTCGCCATGCCACACCATGCCACCCCACACCACCCCGCGCCATGCCACCCCACACCACCCCGTGCCATGCCACCCCCCACCACCCCGTGCCATGCCACCCCACGGCAGGCATCTGGACGGATGGGCAGGCGGTGCTGTCTGTGGGGCTGGACCAGCGCCTGCGCTGCTGGTCCCTCTCCTCCAATCACCACGCGCCACGTGGCAAGGCAGGCGGTGCCGAGGCAGCTGCAGAAGGGAGATGCAGCGAGGAGGGGCAGAGGGGCGAGAGGGGGTGTGCAGGAGAGGAGGGAGGGGAGGGCGTGGAGGGGAGCAGGTGGGATGCGGGGAAGGTGGCGTGTGGGGCGGGGCAGGCAGGGGCGGGTGTGGATGGGATAGGGGAGGGTGGGATGCGGTTGGAGGGCAGGGGGCGGTGTGTGGTGGATGTGCCCGAGGCAGAGGGGCTGGCAGTGATGGGTCAAGGCAAGGGCAGGTGAGTGGCTCATGGTGTACGGGGAACCTGTCTTCTTGTTGCACACATGCATAACACGCCAAGGGATTGCGAGTTAGACCAAGGATTCGTGCCCTTGTGTTTGAATCCAACGCGTGTGTGCTTCAGGTACCTGGCAGCGGTGTGTGGCCGAGGCATGCAACTCATTCACTGCACCGAGTCGGCGCCTTGACTTGACAAGTGCAAATGCACTCGCTGTTGCTCAACCAGTGTAGCATGCCTTTAGGACGATCGTCCATTATGAGAACGTTCATCATTTCCTGTTGTGAGCTCATCAGCTTAGTGAACCTTTCTCACATGATCGCATCCAGCAGAAGTTTTTAGCACCATAGGTTAAGGTTAGACACTATGGCAGCATACCATACATCTAATACATTGTGCCGCTGCACCCCATGCTGTGAACCTAGCCATCCTGCATGGACGCCTCTCCTCCACTGCCCACGGCCTGCCGCACAGCCTCTTTGATCTGCTGAGCCAGGCGGCGGTGCCCCTCCTCCCGCAGCGCTGCCCGGTACTTCTTATCCACAAAGATCCTCTTGCCGTCCACCCCAGGGCAGGGGAAGTACCACAGCCGCACGGTGTACCCACACGCGTGCGCCACGGCGGGGTCTGCTTCTTTAATGCGGTGGTCCCGCCCCACCTCCCTGTGGCACCCGCACTGCCCCGTATCCACCTGCAACGCCTCCTGCAGCCGCCGCCGCTGCTGCACTGCCCCGTCCCCCACACCTCTCGTTTGCTGCTGCAGCACCCCCTTGCCCTGCACGGGCAGCTCAGCTCCCTCCCCTGCCGCACCCTCCCCTGCCACACAGTCCTGTGTGCTCGAGTTACTGAAGCTGCTGCCTGCACGGCACTCCACATTCAGCAAGCGCCGACCTCGCTCCTGTTCTTGCTGCCGCCCTTCCTTCTCCTCCTTGCGCTCCTCCCTCCGCCTCTTCAGCTCCTCCTGCTTCTGCCGCCGCCGCTGCTCCATCTGCTGGCGGCGGCGCTGTGTGTGCTCCTCCTCAAAGCGCCCTGTGCCGCACACGCGGTCGATCAGCTCCAGCTTGTTGTCTCGCCCGTACGCCATGCCTGCCGGACATGGGTATGAGGCATGGGCATATGGAACATGGGAGATGAGGCGCACACACGCGGTCGATCAGCTCCAGCTTGTTGTCTCGCCCGTATGCCATGCCTGCCATGCACAGGTGCGTACGGCAGGGGCGCAGGGGCAGGGCACGGGGGCATGGGGCATGGGTCATGAGCATGGAGCACGGGGCATGGGGCTGCTCGCATGGCGTGCAAGAGCGGTGGGTGCTCACCCTCGGTGTAGCGGTGAGGCGAGTCGTTGCGGAAGGCGACTTGGCTCTCCCACATCTGCGGGGCGAAGCGCTGCAGCCCGTGGAAGCGCGTGCGTGATGCCAGCCAGCGCGGCGACTGCTCCTCGTGCACCCGGTACATGGGCACCTGGGGGGACAGGGGCAAGGGGGCAGGGGACAGGGCGCAGGGGAGCGGGGAGCAGCACAAGGACGGAATGTGAATGAGGTGCCGCATAGGGCACGCGCCAGCACATGTTACACGACAAACACGGGAGCACAGGTGTCACGGGGAGCGGCGGCGTAGCGAACCCTGGTTGATAAAAAGGAAAGGTGCAGCACATGTTACACAACAAATTCCCATGCGCACACCGTCTCACACCACACCCCACCACACTCAGCCGCACCTTAAAGAGCTTCAGCCCGGCCTTCTCATGCCTGAGGGCGGCGCGGCGGATGAGGTCCCAGGCGTGCGCGGTGATGAACTGGTTGCCGTCGAACGCCAGCACCCACCGCGCCCCTGCTGCCCTGCCGTGCTCCAATATGAAGTTGCGCGCCTCGTTCTGCGCTGCTCTGCCCCCCATGCCACGCCATGCCATGCCATGCCCATCAGATGCCCGCACGCCACACATGCCCCACATGCACCACATGCCACACATGCCCCACATGCACCACATGCCACCCATGCCCCACATGCACCACATGCCACCCATGCCCCACATGCACCACATGCAATGCCCACATGGCCATGCACGCATGAGCCATGGCATGCATACACATCAACCGCACAATGTGTGCAGCAAGCAGAGCACAATGTGCAGCTCGCACAGATGACAGCAGGGAAGAAAGGCACAGATGACAGCAGGGAAGAAAGGCACAGATGACAGCAGGGAAGAAAGGCACAGATGACAGCAGGGAAGAAAGGCACAGATGACAGCAGGGAAGAAAGGCACAGATGACAGCAGGGAAGAAAGGCACAGATGACAGCAGGGAAGAAAGGCACAGATGACAGCAGGGAAGAAAGGCACAGATGACAGCAGGGAAGAAAGGCACAGATGACAGCAGGGAAGAAAGGCACAGATGACAGCAGGGAAGAAAGGCACAGATGACAGCAGGGAAGAAAGGCACAGATGACAGCAGGGAAGAAAGGCACAGATGACAGCAGGGAAGAAAGGCACAGATGACAGCAGGGAAGAAAGGCACAGATGACAGCAGGGAAGAAAGGCACAGATGACAGCAGGGAAGAAAGGCACAGATGACAGCAGGGAAGAAAGGCACAGATGACAGCAGGGAAGAAAGACAGGCGCGGACATGATCACGTGACACGCTGTGATGGAAGGTTAGGGCGGGATGCAATGATGGGGGGTTAACACCTGTGACAGCCTCAGTCAACGCCTCACCTGTGACAGCCTCGGTCAACGCCTCACCTGTGACAGCCTCGGTCAACGCCTCACCTGTGACAGCCTCGGTCAACGCCTCACCTGTGACAGCCTCGGTCCAGGAGGTCTCAGGAAGGGTGGCGATGTGCGAGAAGTTGATCCGACGGACAAGAATGTCCTGCACGGCGAGAGGAGGCGGGAGAGGAGTGGGGGGAGATGAGTGAGGAGAG
Organism: Closterium sp. Naga37s-1; assembly: GCA_947471745.1. Classification (NCBI taxonomy): domain Eukaryota; kingdom Viridiplantae; phylum Streptophyta; class Zygnematophyceae; order Desmidiales; family Closteriaceae; genus Closterium; species Closterium sp. Naga37s-1. The sequence goes on from CANJKZ010000536.1 coordinate 374,622, forward strand.
TGGGGGGAAAGAGAGGAAAGGGGGGGAGAGAGGAGGGGGAACAAGGAACGGGCAAAGAGGAAGGGGGAGAGAGGAGGGAGGAAAGAGGAGTGAGGAAAGAGGAAGGGGGAATCGAGGAAGGGGGAATCGAGGAAGAAAAAGAGGGGGAATGAAAGAGGCAGGAAGGGGCATGGAGCTAGGAGCAACAGCAGGTGCCATCCCCCTCTCCCGCATCACACTGTTTTCTCCCTGCGCCCCCCTGTGCGCCCCCATGTGCGCCCCCCTGTGCGCCCCATGCGCCCCCCTGCGCGCCCCCCTGCGCCCCCCATGCGCCCCCCTGTGCGCCCCCCTGCGGCCCCCATGCGCGCACCTGTGGCGCCACGCCGTGCGCGAGCAGCGCGTCCAGCAGCAGCGCGCGCTCCGTGCCGTTCACCACGTGGTTCAGTACCCACAGCCGCCGGCACTCGCGCAGCGCGCGCGCCTCGTGCTGTAGCGCGTACAGCGTGTTGCGGAGTAGCTGCCCCGCGCACTGCAGCGGCGCCATGTTGTTGCCGATCAGCCGGTACAGGAAGAACCGCGCCGTCTCTTGCGCCGTCTCTTGCGTCACTTGCGCCGTCTCTTGCGCGGGCGCTTGCGCCTCTGCTGTTGCCGCCGCTGCTCCCCGGGCGACCTCGCTAGCGTCATCCCCTTCCCTATCAACTCCCCTCGACCGATCTGCTTCGTAGAGATGAACCCCTTCCACTCCCGCCTCCGTGTCTACCCATTCAGTCTCGTGCGCCCCGTGCGCCATCTGCAGCCCCCGCGCCCCTCGCGCGCCGTGTGCGCCATCTGCCGAGCCGTTGCGACCGCCAGCTGCGGACCGGGGCGGCGGGAAGAGAGGCGAGAGGAGCGGGGCGCAGAGGGAGGAGGGGGAGGCGGAGAGAGCCCAGAGCGCGAGCAGCGCGAAGGCGACGGTGTAGGCGAGGAGCAGTACGAGGGGGGCACGCGGAGAGGTCGCAGAGGGCGCGGGTGCTTGGCATACATGGGCTCTTCGATGGTTCATGGCCGTTGGAAGTAGGCTTGGGCGAAGCAGTGTGCGGGAGGTGAAGAGGCCAGCTGAAAGGTGAGGGTACCGAGGTGCGCTTGTAATGGGGCCCTTCGGTCCATGTGCACCTACTACAATGATCTAACTCCAAACGTGATTGATTGTGAACTAGCGCGTCCTGAGTGTTATGAGTTGTGAGTTCTGCTAAAAAGGGTGTGAAGAATTAAATAACGGAAGTCTCTAAGGAAAATTCCTTTTGCGTCCCTGCTTACCGCGTACATAACCGTTCCCGCCATCAGCACCCATCCATGCACGTTACCCGTTTACGACACTCGCCTCGACCACGACTCCCGCCACTGTTCACGACGCGACCCAACCTAACGGTTCGGTTGGTAACCCGCGCTCCGGACCTCCGCCTCGACAATTCTCCAAACCTCGGCGCTAGGCCCGTAGCGCACCTCAATTTCCCACTTTACCGTTACCACTGTAGTTTCGCTATATATTCTTCGTTCATGCCTTCGCTCATTGTACTCTTGCTTCGATAGTGCAATTCTCGCTCGTTCACTAAATTGCATTCGTAACACTTGGTATTCAGAGCCTACGATCTCTTCTCGGACCGCACCCACACCTTCGCTTCCCCACTATCTCAATTTTTTGGGGGGGGTAGACGTCTCTCAGCGAACAAGCACCGCCGCTCGAAGTGCTCTCTCGAAAGCACGCACGGCCACGACCGAGGCTCTCGCTGAGCTTGCCCGACACCCCCGCCATGGCCGAATTTACTCTCGCGACACTGACGCAGGAGCAACTCGACCGTCTCGTGCGCCAAGTCGAGGATTCGGCGCTCGAAATTGCGACGCTCACGGCGGAACGTGACTCCGCGCGTCAGCAATCCACGGTGAATACTCCAGCACCACCACACGCACCTGCAAATGTACCCGCACAATCGGAGGAGCCGATCGTCATTTCATCCAGCACACCAACACAGAACAACAGCGTGGGACAGCTCTCAGGCGCAGCCAGTGATGACGCCGCTCACTCGATGCCTGGCATGGAAAGGAACAGGGTCACACCAAGCCCGCGGGAGCCTCGTGAAGCCCGTCGGCACGTGGAATTTGCGGCGACAAGTGGCGACCACGCCAGCATGGCACCAATGCCACTCAAGCCGCAGCGCCCGCCTTGCTTCGACCCGAGCCAACGTGGAGGTCCGACGGTTCAATCGTGGGTCTTCACGATGAACGTCTTCTTCGACGCGAACTACGTCGAGTCGGACGCAACGAAGATCAGATACGCCGTCTCGATGCTGAGGGGCCCTGCCATGGACTGGTGGCGAGTCATCGTGACGTCGCCACGCGCCTACGAGCCACCATCGCAAGAGGAAGGGCCCACGGGCCCAGCTGTCACCTGTAATTCATTCTGCGAAACCGCCCAATACAGCACGTGGGATGCGTGGTGCGCAGGGCTTCGGGCGCGCTTCGAGCCGATCGCGGCTTCTATTTCGGCGCGTCAGAAGCTGCGTACTTGGCGGCAGCTCGGATCGGTCCAAGACTACACGAGCGGTTTTCTCGCATTATGCGAGCAAGTCGGCTATATGCACGATGCGGAGCGGGTGGACCGTTACGTCGGAGGGCTAAAGCCGGACGTCTCGCACGAAATCATGCTACGCGGACTCTCGAATTTCAACGAGATTCTCGCGCTCGCCGAGAAAATCGACATTTTACGCTGTCCGAGACCAGGGTCCTACTACGGACATCGCCCTCGGGGACCAATCGAGCACGCCACTGTACACGCTGTTGCGACGAACGCAGCTGCCGCGCCGTTTAAGGGGCGCTGCTTCGCTTGCAATAGGCCGGGCCATCGTAAGAGTGAGTGCCCAGAGGAGCTGAGGCGCCGCGGAGCAGAGCAGGGGAGGGAGTCTTTAAGGCAGGGAAACGCCAGCAGTCAGTAGGAATCGGGCCAACTACTGACTGTGAAGATAGTAGGTAGAGTTAGGAGCCATAGCTAGGTAAGTCCTAGCTAGGCAAGAGAAGTTTAGGCAAAAAAGAGAGGAGTTCACTAGCAGCAATGAGGATACATATAGCAAACCCTAGATGGGTTGTACTCGCTATAGAGCACCCCACTACAGGCTAGAGAATAACATTCTGACACACCCCCATAGCCAAAGTGGGGTGTAATCAGTACAATGAGCAAGCAGGTATAGAGCAGGAGTTCACAAAGGTAAGCAAAGCTAGAGCTAATCGCAGCGGGCAAGTGAGGAGGAGGAGGAGCTGTGGAGGTAGAGAAGATGGGAGGCAACGACTGAAGCTGCAGAGGCACGGGCACAGGAGCGGCTGACTCAGAGGCTACCGAAGCAAGGGCAACGGACTACTGGAGTAACTGGCTCGGCGGCTATAGAAGAGCGGCAGGAGCAACGGACCCACTGGCGACTGGTGCAGCAGGCTCACTGGCTACCGAAGCAAGGGCGACGGACTACAGGCGCTGCAGGCGACACGACAGGTACCTCCACACAACCTCCTCCAACTGCCCCACACCCTCGACACACACCCACTGCTCAAACCCTAGCTCCACTCCCACGCACCCCCCTAAAACCCTAAACCCTAGGCTCCCACACACCCACCCCCCTCAGCGGCAGCTGCAGCAGTGGGAGACCAGGGAGGAGGAGGAGCAAGGGGAGTAACACACAACCGCCACCCCCACACTCCTCACCCCCAAACCCTAATTCAGGAGAACGGGCAGCAGCAGGGGTGGGGCACCGTCAGAAGCACGGGGGACAGCGAACAGCTCAGGGACAGAGAGGAACGGGCCGCCCACGGGCCTGGCACAGCCCGACGAACCGCGCGCAGGCGGCCCGAGCCGCGCGCGGGCCTGGCGTAGCCCGTACGGGCCGCGCGCGGGCCTGGCGCAGCCCGTACGGGCCGCGCGCGGGCCTGGCGCAGCCCGTACGGGCCGCGCGCGGGCCGGGCGCAGCCCGTACGGGCCGCGCTCGGGGCTAGCGCAGCCCGCGCTGGCCAGGACGGGCGACGGGGGACGACGGGCTGGTCCCCGTCGCCCGTCGAAGCGCCCCCCGGGGGCGACGCGCGGACCGACGGGGCAGAAGGCCGCCGCGCGCCTCGGGGCGCACGGCGGGCAGAGAACCGCCGCACGCCCCGGGGCGCACGGCGGGCAGAAAACCGCCGCGCGCCTCGGGGCGCACGGCGGGCAGAAAACCGCCGCACGCTCCGAGCGCGCGGCGGGAAGAGAAATCCGTCGCACGCCACGGGGCGTGCAACACACAGAGTAGCAGCGGAAGCAGTTAGGTGGGCCCACAGGCCAGGAGCGTAGATGCTCTGATACCATGTGAAGATAGTAGGTAGAGTTAGGAGCCATAGCTAGGTAAGTCCTAGCTAGGCAAGAGAAGTTTAGGCAAAAAAGAGAGGAGTTCACTAGTAGCAATGAGGATACATATAGCAAACCCTAGATGGGTTGTACTCGCTATAGAGCACCCCACTACAGGCTAGAGAATAACATTCTGACACTGACGAGACTGCCTGCTCGCCCAACCACACCGACCCTCACCGAGTCACAGTACCGATTCACGCTATCGATCGGGCTCGGATGAATAAGGAGGGTACAGCGACGGATTGCCCAGTACTGATTCACGAAAAAATACAGGGAGCAGCAGTGAAGATTTTTATCGACGGAGGCGCAAGTCACAGCTTAGTTAATACCGCGACCGCATGAAAACTGCAACTGACACTGAGTCGGTGTTTACCGGAGATAGACGCACGCTTAGTTGACGGCACACCAATGGCCATACGGGAAAAAGTGGAGAGAGTAAAGGTCCGCTGTGGGGGGAACTTCGGTTTTACACAGGAAATGCTCGCGACGACTCTGGATGGGCACGACATTTTACTGGGACGTGATTGGTTGCGACGGTATAACCCGCGAATTGACTGGACGACGGGTAGCTGCACTGTGCGAAGTAGCGGTAACTGGGTGTCGCTACCACGCTGGCAGTCGCCCGAGTCTTCAACGGTCCACGTCAACGCCATCACGATGAAACGGGCTGTCGCCGCTGGAGCTGACGTGTACGCAGTGGATATAGCATTGATAGGAGAAGCAGAGCAGCCGAGTGATTTTCAGAAACTGCTGACAGCGGTACCGCCCGAACTGCAGGAGCTATTGAAACGGTACCCGGGGATTTTTCCTGACGACTTATTGGAGGGACTGCCACCTCAGCGAGCACACGACCACCGCATAGAGTTAGAACCCGGGGCACAGCTAACCGTACAGCGACAGTTCAGACTGACACAGCCCGAGCTCGATGAGCCGAGGAAGCCGTTAGACTACCTGTTAGAGAAAAAATTCATCCGACCGAGCTCGTCACCGTTCGCCGCACCGATACTGTTCACACCGAAAAAAGACGGGGGGTTTCGCATGTGCATCGATTACAGAGCACTGAACCGGGTAACAGTCAAGTCACGATACCCCATTCCCCGCGCTGACGAACTGATCGACCAGCTGCGAACAGCACGGGTTTTTTCGAAAATAGATTTACGGGGAGGTTACCATCAGATTCGGGTCGAACCATCAGACTGCGCCAAGACAGCATTTAGGACTAGGTACGGGTCATTCGAGTACACCGTGATGCCATTCAGGTTGACCAACGCACCGGCAACATTTCAGATGACCATGAACGAGGCGTTTAGGCCACTTTTAGATTAATGCGTGATAGTTTACCTCGACGACATCCTAGTCTACAGTCGTGATAAGTAGCAGCATTTAGCAGATCTGGAAGCAATGTTTAAAGTTTTAGACGAGCACAGACTACTGACCAAGGGTTCCAAGTGCGAGTTTTTTCAGGATAGGTTAGAATTTTTAGGACACGTTATTTCGGAGGCTGGGGTTGAAATCGACCCAAAGAAGCTGGACACGGTCAAAGCGTGGCACCCCCCGACAAATATCACGGAGCTGCAGAGTTTTTTAGGGTTCGTTAATTACGTGCGTCGGTTCGTCCCCGACATGGCGCAATTAACAGCCCCACTGACGGACCTGCTGCGGAAGGGGGTCCCTTTTACGTGGGGGGAGAAAGAGCATGCTGCCTTCTCTGCCCTGCAAACTGTTCTCTGTTCACCGCCCGTACTGCGCATCGCTGACCCACACCGCCCCTTCGAAGTCGTAACCGACGCAAGCGACATTGCCATTGGAGCCGTACTGCTACAGGATTTCGGCAACGGCCTACAGCCCATCGCCTACGAGTCACGAAAGCTGCATCCGCCCGAGAAAAATTACCCGATACACGACCGCGAAATGCTCGCAATCGTGCATGCGTTCAAGGTCTGGCGCTGTTACTTGACCGGCGCAGACGTGACAGTACGGACAGACCACCGATCCCTACAGTACCTCCGCGCACAGCCCCACCTCAACCCACAACAGATCCGCTGGCTCGATTTCCTCGAGTCAAACTTCCACTACACGGTCACCTACAAAAAGGGAGCATCCAACATCGCTGACGCACTGACCCGCCCCACTGCCCAAATCCACGCGATACTACTCGCCCAGACCAGCCCGCTACTGACAGGACTATTTACCCACGGGTACCAAACGGACCCATTCTTCACAGGAGGAAATTCGCAGCAGTTCGCAGCAGCCAAGGGAGTCTATTACGTAAAAGCCGGGACCGACCGCATCTGGGTACCAGGGTACACACTGCTACGGGAATTACTGTTACAGGAGGCACACGACGGAGTTACCTCGGGACATTTCGGGGTAGAGAAAACACGGCAACAGCTGCAGCGGTATTACTATTGGCCCGAGATGCTGACCGACGTGCAACGACACGTGGCATCGTGTCCCACCTGCCAGCTCATGAAGTCGTCACGACAACGACCGGCAGGACAGTTGCAGCCGATACCACCCCCAGAGCGTGCTTGGCAGCAGGTGACGATGGACTTCGTCACGGGGTTACCGGCTGGAGCAAGTGGGAACGACGCGATCTTGGTCGTCGTCGATCGGCTGACAAAAATGGCACACTTCGCAGCATGCAAGAAATCAATCACAACCGAAGAAACAGCTCGCCTCTTCATCGCCACCATCGTTCGATTACACGGGATACCAGCAGCGATCATCAGCGACCGCGACACGAAATTCACCAGCAACTTCTGGCGGAACCTGTGGCAGCAGTTCGGCACGCGACTGCAGTTCAGTTCATCATACCACCCCGAAACCGCGACACGAAATACACCTAAAAGAGCAACTTCAGATTGGTTCGAGCGCACAGAAAAGTTCGGCGCCAGCGATGACAGCCGTGCCTGCCGACAAATCCTAAGGAAGCGCATGGATCCCTATAGGCGTAGGGAAAAGCATTCAACGACCCAATCATTGTTGCATATTCGTGTGGCCCATGTTTAATTACACCTATTAGAGCAACTTCAGATTAGTTCGCACGCATAGAAAAGTTCGGCGTCTGCGATGACGGCCGTGCCTGCCCACAAATGCTAAGGAAGCGCATGGATCCCTATAGGCGTAGGGAAAATCATTCAACGACCCGAATGTTGTTGCACATTTGGGTGGCCCATGTTCAAATACACCTATCAGAGCAACTTCAGATTGGTTCGCGCGCACAGAAAAGTTCGGCGCCCGTGATGACGGCCGTGCCTGCCCACAAGTGCTAAGGAAGCGCGTAGATTCCTATAGGCATAGGGAAAAGCATTCAACGACCCAAATGTTGTTGCATATTCGGGTGGCCCATGTTCAAATAAACCTATCAGAGCAACTTCAGATTGGTTCGCGCGCACAGAAAAGTTCGGCGCTCGCGATGACGGCCGTGCCTGCCCACAAATGCTAAGGAAGCGCATGGATCCCTATAGGCGTAGAGAAAATCATTCAACGACCCGAATGTTGTTGCAATGTTGTTGCACATTCGGGTGGCCCATGTTCGAATACACCTATCAGAGCAACTTCAGATTGGTTCGCGCGGACAAAAAAGTTCGGCGCTCGCGATGATGGCCGTGCCTGCCCACAAGTGCTAAGGAAGCGCACGGATCCCTATAGGCATAGGAAAAAGCATTCAACGACCCGAATGTTGTTGCACATTCGGGTGGCCCATGTTCGAATACACATATCAGAGCAAGTTCAGATTGGTTCGCGCGGACAGAAAAGTTCGGCGCCCGCGATGACGGCCGTGCCTGCCCATAAGTGTTAAGGAAGTGCATGGCATAGGGAAAAGCATTCAACGACCCGAATGTTGTTGCATATTTGGGTGGCCCATATTCAAATACACCTATCAGAGCAACTTCAGGTTGGTTCGCACGCACAGAAAATTTCGGCGACCGCGATGACGGCCGTGCATGCCCAAAAATGCTAAGGAAGCGCATGGATCCCTATAGGCGTAGGGAAAAGCATCGAACAATCCGAATGCTGTTGCATATTCGGGTGGCCCATGTTCAAATACACCTATCAGAGCAACTTCAGATTGGTTCGCGCGCACAGAAAAGTTCGGCGCCCGCGATGACGGCCGTGCCTGCCCACAAGTGCTAAGGAAGCGCGTGGATCCCTATAGGCATAGGGAAAAGCATTCAACGACCCAAATGTTGTTGCATATTCGGGTGGCCCATGTTCAAATACACCTATCAGAGCAACTTCAGATTGGTCGCGCGCACAGAAAAGTTCGGCGCTCGCGATGACGGCCGTGCCTGCCCACAAATGCTAAGGAAGCGCATGGATCCCTATAGGCATAGGGAAAATCATTCAACGACCCGAATGTTGTTGCAATGTTGTTGCACATTCGGGTGGCCCATGTTCGAATACACCTATCAGAGCAACTTCAGATTGGTTCGCGCGGACAGAAAAGTTCGGCGCTCGCGATGACGGCCGTGCCTGCCCACAAGTGCTAAGGAAGCGCACGGATCCCTATAGGCATAGGAAAAAGCATTCAACGACCCGAATGTTGTTGCACATTCGGGTGGCCCATGTTCGAATACACATATCAGAGCAAGTTCAGATTGGTTCGCGCGGACAGAAAAGTTCGGCGCCCGCGATGACGGCCGTGCCTGCCCATAAGTGCTAAGGAAGTGCATGGCATAGGGAAAAGCATTCAACGACCCGAATGTTGTTGCATATTTGGGTGGCCCATATTCAAATACACCTATCAGAGCAACTTCAGGTTGGTTCGCACGCATTGAAAATTTCGGCGACCGCGATGACGGCCGTGCCTGCCCAAAAATGCTAAGGAAGCGCATGGATCCCTATAGGCGTCGGAAAAAGCATCGAACGACCCGAATGTTGTTGCATATTCGGGTGGCCCATGTTCAAATACACATATCAGAGCAACTTCAGATTGGTTCGAGCGCACAGAAAAGTTCGGCGCCCGCGATGACGGCCGTGCCTACTGACAAATGCTAAGGAAGCGCGTGGATCCCTATAGGCGTAGGGAAAAGCATCGAACAACCCTATTATTGTTGCATATTCGGGTGGCCCATGTTCAAATACACATATTAGAGCAACTTCAGATTGGTTCGCGCGCACAGAAAAGTTTGGCGTCCGCGATGACGGCCGTGCCTGCCAAGCATTCAACGACCCAAATATTGTTGCATATTTGGGTGGCCCATTTTCAAATACACCTATCAGAGCAACTCCAGATTGGTTCGCGCGCACAAAAACGTTCGGCGCCCTCGAAGACAGCCGTGCCTGCACACAAATGCTAAGGAAGCGCCTGGATTCCTATAGGCGTAAAAAAAAGCATCGAACGACCCGAATGTTGTTGCATATTCGGGTGGCCCATGTTCAAATACACCTACCAGAGCAACTTCAGATTGGTTCGAGCGCACAGAAAAGTTCGGCGCCCGCGATGACGGCCGTGCCTACTGACAAATGCTAAGGAAGCGCGTGGATCCCTATAGGCGTAGGGAAAAGCATCGAACAACCCTATTATTGTTGCATATTCGGGTGGCCCATGTTCAAATACACCTATCAGAGCAACTTCAGATTGGTTCGCGCGCACAGAAAAGTTCGGCGCCCGCGATGACGGCCGTGCCTGCCCACAAGTGCTAAGGAAGCGCGTGGATCCCTATAGGCATAGGGAAAAGCATTCAACGACCCAAATGTTGTTGCATATTCGGGTGGCCCATGTTCAAATACACCTATCAGAGCAACTTCAGATTGGTTCGCGCGCACAGAAAAGTTCGGCGCTCGCGATGACGGCCGTGCCTGCCCACAAATGCTAAGGAAGCGCATGGATCCCTATAGGCGTAGGGAAAATCATTCAACGACCCGAATGTTGTTGCAATGTTGTTGCACATTCGGGTGGCCCATGTTCGAATACACCTATCAGAGCAACTTCAGATTGGTTCGCGCGGACAGAAAAGTTCGGCGCTCGCGATGACGGCCGTGCCTGCCCACAAGTGCTAAGGAAGCGCACGGATCCCTATAGGCATAGGAAAAAGCATTCAACGACCCGAATGTTGTTGCACATTCGGGTGGCCCATGTTCGAATACACATATCAGAGCAAGTTCAGATTGGTTCGCGCGGACAGAAAAGTTCGGCGCCCGCGATGACGGCCGTGCCTGCCCATAAGTGCTAAGGAAGTGCATGGCATAGGGAAAAGCATTCAACGACCCGAATGTTGTTGCATATTTGGGTGGCCCATATTCAAATACACCTATCAGAGCAACTTCAGGTTGGTTCGCACGCACAGAAAATTTCAGCGACCGCGATGACGGCCGTGCCTGCCCAAAAATGCTAAGGAAGCGCATGGATCCCTATAGGCGTCGGAAAAAGCATCGAACGACCCGAATGTTGTTGCATATTCGGGTGGCCCATGTTCAAATACACCTATCAGAGCAACTTCAGATTGGTTCGAGCGCACAGAAAAGTTCGGCGCCCGCGATGACGGCCGTGCCTACTGACAAATGCTAAGGAAGCGCGTGGATCCCTATAGGCGTAGGGAAAAGCATCGAACAACCCTATTATTGTTGCATATTCGGGTGGCCCATGTTCAAATACACCTATTAGAGCAAGTTCAGATTGGTTCGCGCGCACAGAAAAGTTTGGCGTCCGCGATGACGGCCGTGCCTGCCAAGCATTCAACGACCCAAATATTGTTGCATATTTGGGTGGCCCATTTTCAAATACACCTATCAGAGCAACTCCAGATTGGTTCGCGCGCACAAAAACGTTCGGCGCCCTCGAACACAGCCGTGCCTGCACACAAATGCTAAGGAAGCGCCTGGATTCCTATAGGCGTAAAAAAAAGCATCGAACGACCCGAATGTTGTTGCATATTCGGGTGGCCCATGTTCAAATACACCTATCAGAGCAACTTCAGATTGGTTCGAGCGCACAGAAAAGTTCGGCGCCCGCGATGACGGCCGTGCCTACTGACAAATGCTAAGGAAGCGCGTGGTAGGCATAGGGAAAAGCATCGAACAACCCTATTATTGTTGCATATTCGGGTGGCCCATGTTCAAATACACCTATCAGAGCAACTTCAGATTGGTTCGCGCGCACAGAAAAGTTCGGCGCCCGCGATGACGGCCGTGCCTGCCCACAAGTGCTAAGGAAGCGCGTGGATCCCTATAGGCATAGGGAAAAGCATTCAACGACCCAAATGTTGTTGCATATTCGGGTGGCCCATGTTCAAATACACCTATCAGAGCAACTTCAGATTGGTTCGCGCGCACAGAAAAGTTCGGCGCTCGCGATGACGGCCGTGCCTGCCCACAAATGCTAAGGAAGCGCATGGATCCCTATAGGCGTAGGGAAAATCATTCAACGACCCGAATGTTGTTGCAATGTTGTTGCACATTCGGGTGGCCCATGTTCGAATACACCTATCAGAGCAACTTCAGATTGGTTCGCGTGGACAGAAAAGTTCGGCGCTCGCGATGACGGCCGTGCCTGCCCACAAGTGCTAAGGAAGCGCACGGCTCCCTATAGGCATAGGAAAAAGCATTCAACGACCTGAATGTTGTTGCACATTCGGGTGGCCCATGTTCGAATACACATATCAGAGCAAGTTCAGATTGGTTCGCGCGGACAGAAAAGTTCGGCGCTTGCAATGACGGCCGTGCCTGCCCACAAGTGCTAAGGAAGCGCATAGCATAGGGAAAAGCATTCAACGTGTCAGTAGAGCTGCACTGTGAGATCCCCGATCGATCCTAGGGGGGGTTACAGGCGCGTTTGCCTGGGGGGTTATGGGCGCACTGACCCGCTACTGAAACAAGCCCTTTTATCCCAATGGTCTAGTGGTTGGGATTCTGACATGGTATCAGAGCGGTCTCGGGTTCGAATCCCGGTGTATGCACATGTTGGCCATTGCCACTGTGCTCAGTCCTGGGCCTCCCAGTGTGGGGGGGTGTCAGTAGAGCTACACTGTGAGATCCCCGATCGATCCTAGGGGGGGTTACAGGCGCGTTTGCCTGGGGGGTTATGGGCGCACTGACCCGCTACTGAAACAAGCCCTTTTATCCCAATGGTCTAGTGGTTGGGATTCTGACACAACGACCCGAATATTGTTGCATATTTGGGTGGCCCATATTCAAATACACCTATCAGAGCAACTTCAGGTTGGTTCGCACGCACAGAAAAGTTCGGCGACCGCGATGACGGCCGTGCCTGCCCAAAAATGCTAAGGAAGTGCATGGATCCCTATAGGCGTCGGAAAAAGCATCGAACGACCCGAATGTTGTTGCATATTCGGGTGGCCCATGTTCAAATACACCTATCAGAGCAACTTCAGATTGGTTCGAGCGCACAGAAAATTTCGGCGCCCGCGATGACGGCCGTGCCTACTGACAAATGCTAAGGAAGCGCGTGGATCCCTATAGGCGTAGGGAAAAGCATCGAACAACCCTATTATTGTTGCATATTCGGGTGGCCCATGTTCAAATACACCTATTAGAGCAACTTCAGATTGGTTCGCGCGCACAGAAAAGTTTGGCGTCCGCGATGACGGCCGTGCCTGCCAAGCATTCAACGACCCAAATATTGTTGCATATTTGGGTGGCCCATGTTCAAATACACCTATCAGAGCAACTCCAGATTGGTTCGCACGCACAAAAACGTTCGGCGCCCTCGAAGACAGCCGTGCCTGCACACAAATGCTAAGGAAGCGCCTGGATTCCTATAGGCGTAAAAAAAAGCATCGAACGACCCAAATGTTGTTGCATATTCGGGTGGCCCATGTTCAAATTCACCAATCAGAGCAACTTCATGTCAGAATAGCAGGCAGAAGTTTAGAAGTAGAAAGAGGGCTGCACTAGTAAGCAGGGCAGTACATATAGCAAACCCTAATTTGGGTTGTACTCACTATGTCAGAACATATATATAGCTTATGCTGTTGTGTAGGCTATAGTGGGGTATCCCATAGGGGGTACAACCCAATTAGGGTTTCCTATATGTACTCACTTCATTCATAGTTCATTCATTCTTGTTCAAATCTTCTCATGGTATCGAGCAGGTTCCCCCTTGGGAACTGTGCTTAGGGCCCACCACATCGATTTTTTTTTCCTGCCCGAAGCACGCTCAGCCCGAGTCGCGCTCCGGGCCCTCACTTCGTCGAGCCGCCCTAGCGGCCCTTCACTGCGGCCCCGCCACTCGTCTCAGCGGCCCCGCCGCCCGTCTCCTAGCGGCCCCGCCACTCGTCTTCGCGGCCCCGCCGCCTCTCTCCTAGCGGCCCCGCCGCCCTACCTAGCGGCCCCGCCGCCCTACCTCGCGGCCTCGCCGCCCTATTGCGCGGCCCCGCCGCCCTACCTAGCGGCCCCGCCGCCCTTACTCGCGGCCTCGCCGCCCCATTGCGCGGCCCCGCCGCCCTACCTCGCGGCCTCGCCGCCCCATCGCGAGGCCCCGCCGCCCCATCGCGAGGCCCCGCCGCCCCATCGCGCGGCCCCGCCGCCCTATCTAGCGGCCCCGCCGCCCTTCCTCGCGGCCCCGCCGCCCCATCGCGCGGCCCCGCCGCCCTATCTCGCGGCCCCGCCGCCCTTCCTCGCGGCCCCGCCGCCCCATCGCGCGGCCCCGCCGCCCTTCCTCGCGGCCCCGCTGCCCCATCAGCGGCCCCGCCGCCCTATCAACCGGCCCCGCCGCCCTTCTCTGCAGCGGCCCCGCCACTCCTCTACAGCGGCCGAGCCGCCCAGCAGCAGCGCAGCCGAGCCGCCCAGCAGCAGAGCAGCCGAGCCGCCCAGCCGTCGAGCCGCCCTGCAGCCGAGCCGCCCGGGAGCCGAGCCGCCCTGCCGCCGAGCCGCCCGGGAGCCGAGCCGCCGTGCCGCCCTGCCGCCGAGCCGCCCTGCCGCCGAGCCGCCCGGGAGCCGAGCCGCCCAGCAGCCGAGCCGCCGAGCCGCCCAGCTGCCGGGCCGCCCTACTGCCGAGCCGCCCGACCTGCCCTGCCTGGTGAGCACAGCACCACTGTTACTGCGTGCCCTTCCCCTACTGCTTGCACTACTACACTGTCGTCGTCATGGCTACCCCTAGTGTCCTCGCTTTTGACGCTGAGGGTCGAGCCATTGACTTTGAGGTCTGGGTCGACGACCTGCAGCTGTTCTTACAGTGCGATAGGGCGGACGGTCTTTCCCTCTTTGACCTCACCTCTGGCGCCTCTCCTGCCCCTGCTGCTGATGCTGACCCCACTGTTCGCTCTCAGTGGGCCACCCGCGATGCTGCTGCACGTCTTGCTGTGCGTCGCCACCTGCCTACCACTGAGCGCGCGCACTTTAGTCAGTACAAGAGTGCTCAGACCTTGTACGACGCTGTAGTTGCGCGCTACTCTTCCCCTGCCACTGCTGCCCTGAGCCGCCTCATGCTACCGTACCTCTTTCCTGACCTTGCTGCCTTTCCCACTGTCGCTGACCTCATTACGCACCTCCGCACTAGTGACACTCGCTACCGCGCCGCCCTTCCTGCTGAGTTCTGCGCCAAGAACCCCCCCCCCATGTACATCACTCTCTATTACATAGTCACACGCCTCCCTGACTCCCTTCGCGTAGTCAGGGACCACTTCCTCTCAGTCTGTCCCACCACTCTCACTGTCGACCTCCTCGAGAAGTCCCTCCTTGCGGCGGAGAAGAGCATCGTCGCTGTAGGAGCCTCTCGTGGTGACCCTCGCACCCCCATCTTTGAGGGGTGTTCTCCTTCCCCCCTGCTGCCCTCTGTTGCCTCTGCTGCTGCTGCCGACCTGCTTGGTCTTGAGTCGGTCTGCGCGGCGTCTGCCCCTAGCGGGAGACGCCGCCCTGGCAGGGGCAAGGGGGGCAAGGGCGCGGGTGGAACTGGCGGGGGCGGTGGAGGTGGCGGTGGAGGCGGCGGAGGGAGTGGGGGTGGCGGTGGGAGTGGTGGCGGGGGCGGTGGTGGCGGTGGCAGCAGCGGAGGAGGAGGCGGTGGTGGCGGCAGCGGTGGGAGCGGAGGCAGCGGTGGTGGTGGAGGTGGAGGCGGCGGTGGCGGAGGGGGTGGAGCTGGTCGGGGTGGTGCCCCGCAGCGTAGCGGCTCTGGTGGTGGCCAGCGTCAGCAGCAGCAGCAGCAGCAGCGTTCGCGGGACATCCCCCCGCCCCAGCAGCTCCGTGAGTGGTACACGCAGCGTCAGCGGGGTGGGGGTTTTGGTCCGTGCACCTACGTCCTTCGTTCCGGCGACCGCGCGGGTGAGCAGTGTGGGGGTGCCCACCCCACCCAGCGCTGCTTTGGCCGCCTGACGGACGCTTGGCGTCAGCAGTTCCCCGAGGCCAGTGAGATTCCCTGTTGGGGAGAGCTGTCTAGGGCTGGCGTAGCTATCTTTGATCTTAACTTTGATGCTATCCTTGCTGCCATGTATGCTGTGACTATTAGTGAGGAGGGTGACTGTTACCGGTGTTTTCCGCCCGACCCGGGCATTGGTACTGCTGCGCCAGGTACTTCTGCGGCTGCTGCTCTAGGTGCCAGTGCGTCTGCACTCTCAGGTACTGGTGAGGCTGCGCTCTCAGGTACTGCGTCGGCTTCGGCCTCCGTCACCTTCACGCTTGACTCAGGGGCTTCTCGCTCCTTCTTTCGAGACCGCACCACACTCACGCCGCTTGGCCGGCCGGTTGCAGTCTCCCTGGCTGACCCCTCTGGGGGTCCTGTCCTCTCTCACTTCTCCACTGTCCTCCCGTGTCCGGCTGCCCCCTCGGGCACCTTGTCTGGTCTGTACCTCCCCTCGTTCTCGACGAACTTGGTGAGTGGTGCTGACCTGCAGGATGCGGGGGTTCACCAGTTTACTCCTGCGAGTCAGCGGGTGACCCACTGCTCGGACGCCCGCACAGGCCGACACCTGGCCACGTTTTCGCGTCGGCCGGGGTCGAGTCTCTACACCCTGACCACTGAGTCTCCTCCTGTCCCTGCGTCTGGCCAGGTAGCTGCGTCGGGTCAGGTGTTTGCTGCTGCGTCCAGGTCTGGTCCTGAGTCTGCCCCCTGCTCGTGTCGCCGCCTGTCTCATGAGACTCTCCTGTGGCACCACCGTCTTGGCCACCCCTCCTTGCCTCGTCTTCGGGGCATGGCTTCCCGTGTCCTTGTCTCTGGTCTTCCCCGGTCTCTCCCTCCCCTTCCTTCGGGACCCGGACCTTCCTGTGTCCCCTGTGTCGAGGGGCGGCTCCGGGCTGCCCCTCACTCCTCCCAGTTTCCCCCGACAGAGGCTCCTCTGCAGACGCTTCACATGGACGTGTGGGGCCCGGCCCGCGTCCGTGGGCAGGGTCACGAGCGCTACTTCCTGCTGGTGGTTGACGACTACTCGCGTTACACCACAGTCTTCCCCTTGCGCAGCAAGGGTGATGTCACTGAGGTGTTGATCGACTGGATCCGCGCAGCTCGTCTCCAGCTCAGGAGGAGCTTCGGCTCGGACTTTCCTGTTCTGCGTCTGCACTCTGACCGAGGTGGAGAGTTCTCCTCTGGCCTTCTGCGAGCCTACTGTCGTGCACGAGGCATCCGCCAGACCTTTACGCTTCCGGACTCTCCACAGCAAAATGGGATTGCTGAGCGCCGCATTGGCATGGTCATGGACGTCGCTCGTACGTCCATGATGCATGCGGCTGCCCCCCATTTTCTGTGGCCGTTTGCGGTTCGGTACGCGGCGCATCAGATCAACCTTCACCCCAGGGTCTCCCGGCCGGAGACCTCCCCAGCTCTGCTGTGGACGGGGAAGGTCGGCGATGCGTCTGCGTTCCGTGTCTGGGGATCTCGGGCGTTTGTCCGCGACTTGTCTGCGGACAAGCTGTCCCCTCGTGCTGCTCCCTGTGTCTTCCTCGGCTTCCCCCCTGACGCCCCAGGGTGGCAGTTCTACCACCCCTCCTCTCGTCGTGTTCTGTCCTCCCAGGACGTCACGTTCGACGAGTCAGTCCCCTTCTACCGCCTCTTCCCCTACCGCACTCCTTCCCTCCCCCCGCCACCGCACTTCCTTGTGCCAGGTCCCCCCCCGGTAGACCCCCTTCCCCCTCAGGGTCCTGCCCCTTCAGGTGTGTCCCAGGTAGACGCAGTCGAGCCGGTCGAGGTTGCTGGTGACTCTGGTCCTGCTGCGGGTGCTGAGCCTGGGGGTGCTGACTCTGGGGGTGCTACGCGCGTGGGTGCTGAGCCTGGGGGTGCTGAGCCTGGGGGTGCTGAGTCTGGGGGTGCTGAGCCTGGGGGTACTGCGACTGGGGGTGCTGAGCCTGGGGGTGCGGAGTCTGGGGGTGCTGAGCCTGGGGGTGCTGTGACTGGGGGTGCTGAGCCAAGGGGTGCTGCGTCTGGAGCTACTGAGCCTGGAGCTGCGGAGCCTGCGGCCACTGGACCTCCCCTTGTGGCGTCTGGCGGTGCGGGACCTGGCGGTTCTCCGGGTGCTTCGCCTCGGCGGGAGCCCCTCTCTCCACAGGAGCTGCGCGAGTGGTTTGCTCGCCGCTGGAGACGTACTGCTGGAGCTGGAGCTCCTTCGGCTGCTGAGGGTACTTGTGCCGCTGGTCCCGGAGCTGCTGGGACCTCGGGTCCGCCTGGAGCTGGAGCTGCCGCGGGTGTTGGTGCTGAGACTGCTGCTGTCCTTCCTGGCGGTGGTCCTGCTGCGGGTACTGCTGGTGCTGCTGGAGGTACTGGAGCTGGAGGTGCTGTTGGCGCTGGTGGTGCTGCTGAGGGTGCTGTCCCTGCTGTGTCTGGAGTCGCCGCGCGGCCTCGGCCGTACTTCGTTCCACTCCTACAGCAGGTTCTTGGTCTTTCTCCTCCTGCAGCGTGTCCACAGCCTGCTCAGTCACAGTCCCAGTTAGAGCCCGCCTCCCCACTTCCTGCTCCCTCTCCTTACACTGGTCCCACTGGAGGTCTTGCTGAGCGTCGTGAGCCTGCGTCTCGTCCTGCGTCGCCTGTTCGTGCTGCTCGCGCTAGTGGTCGCGGTTCGCGTCAGCGTCCTCCTCCTGTCCCTGGCACGCACCGGATGTCTTTGCGTCCGTCCACTGCTCCTCTGCGTGCCCCTTTGCCTTCTCCTCCTGAGTCCTCCCTTCCTCCACTTACCGACCCAGAGTCCGACTCTCTTCGTGCTGCTAGTCCTACTGTCACACGTCTCCTTGCTACTGTCGTCACTGACCCCTCTTTTGAGTCCACTGCTGCGTCTGCTCTTGTTGCTGAGCTCGTCGACTTTGCTGCTAGCTGTCGTCTAGACTACGCTGCCGGTCTTGTTGCTGAGTCTGCGTCTGTCTGTCCTCCGTCCGTCGGGGGTGAGTGTGCTCTTGGCACGGACGTCCTTGAGGACAGGCAGGAGGAGTTCCAGTGTCTGGCTGCTGCTTCACCTCATCTCGCGTCCGTACTACTTGCACCTGAGGGAGACCCGGATGCACTAGACATCCCGACTCCGCGCTCTTACGCGGAGGCCGTAGAGGGTCCCTACTCCTCTCAGTGGCAGGCAGCTATGGATGCAGAGATGGCGTCCTGGAAGTCCACAGGCACCTACGTTGACGCGGTTCCCCCTCCTGGGGCGAACATCGTCAGTGGCATGTGGATCTTCAGGGTGAAGCGGCCGCCGGGCTCTCCACCTGTCTTCAAGGCGCGGTACGTCGCTCGTGGCTTCAGTCAGCGGCAGGGAGTTGACTACTTTCAGACCTTCTCTCCCACCCCGAAGATGACCACTCTTCGGGTGCTGCTGCACATAGCCGCTCAGCGCGACTACGAGCTCCACTCTCTTGACTTCAGCACTGCTTTCTTGCAGGGTAGCCTGCACGAGGAGATCTGGCTGCGCCGTCCACCTGGCTTCACTGGGACTTTCCCTACTGGCACCCAGTGGAGCCTCCGACGGCCAGTCTACGGTCTCCGCCAGGCACCGCGTGAGTGGCACGACACACTGAGGACTACGCTTGCGGCTCTTGGGTTTGCTCCCTCTACGGCTGACCCGTCGTTGTTTCTGCGCACCGACACTTCTTTGCCGCCGTTCTACATCCTCGTGTACGTCGACGACTTGGTCTTTGCCACAGCTGACACTGCTGGACTCGCCCACGTGAAGTCCGAGCTGCAGAAGAGACACACGTGCACAGACCTGGGTGAACTGCGCAGCTACCTTGGCTTGCAGATCACTCGGGACAGAGCACGCCACACCATTACCTTGACTCAGTCACACATGGTGCAACAGGTCCTTCAGCGCTTCGGCTTCACGTACTCCTCGCCTCAGGCCACTCCTCTGTCTACTCGCCACTCGCTCTCAGCTCTGCCTTCGGATGAGTCCGTAGAGTCGAGTGGCCCGTACCCAGAGCTTGTTGGCTGCCTCATGTACCTGATGACCTGCACACGACCTGACCTTGCATACCCTCTTAGCATTCTTGCACGCTATGTTGCTCCTGGGAGACACCGACCAGAGCACATGGCTGCAGCGAAGAGGGTGTTGCGCTACTTGTGCAGTACGTCGGGCATGGGGCTAGTGCTTGGAGGGCGGAGTCCAGTGGTCCTCACTGGGCACGCGGACGCTTCTTGGGCTGACGACCAGGCTACGCAGCGGTCGTCGCAGGGTTACACCTTCAGTCTTGGTTCCGGCTCTGTCTCGTGGCGGGCTACTCGCTCGTCCTCTGTTCTCGGCTCCAGTTGTGAGGCTGAGATCTACGCCGGGGCCATGGCTGCACAGGAGCTTCGCTGGCTCACCTACCTGCTGACTGACCTTGGAGAGCCGCCTCGTTCTCCTCCAGTGCTGTACGTAGATAACAAGGCCATGCTGGCCTTGTGTCGAGAGCAGCGCTTGGAGCACAGAACGAAGCACATTGCTCTCCGTTACTTTCTTGCTCGTGAGCTGCAGCAGCGTGGTCAGTTGCGACTTGCGTACGTGGCCTCTGAGGCCAACACTGCTGATGTGTTCACCAAGGCACTTGCGCCTTGTGACCATCAGCGCTTCTGCACTCAGATGGGTCTTGTACCTGTCTTGCCTCACTTGCTCTCCTCTTGACCTTGCTTGTACTGTCACATATATATACCTGCTCTTGCTTGTCTAGCTCTATCTATATATGTGCACTCCTGCATGTGAACTGGCCTTGTGGCCTTGTCGTTGTGCTCGGACTGTGTGGTGACTTTGTGATCCACCCTGAGCTTGCTGTGCTTTGCGTGACTGGTCTTGTGACCCCTTGTTCTCCCCCACTTTGCCTATGGGGGTGTGTCAGAACATATATATAGCTTATGCTGTTGTGTAGGCTATAGTGGGGTATCCCATAGGGGGTACAACCCAATTAGGGTTTCCTATATGTACTCACTTCATTCATAGTTCATTCATTCTTGTTCAAATCTTCTCACACTATAGAGTACCCCACTGCAGACTAGACAATTATAACATTCTGACACACCCCCATAGTCAAAGTGGGGTATGATCATCACAGCAAGCAGGCATAGAGCAGGTTCACAAGGACAAGCAAAGCTAGAGGCTATCACAGAGGGCAAGTGAGGAGGAGGAGAGACTGTGAGGGCGAGAAGATGGGAGGCGACGGCTGAAGCTGCAGACACACGGGCGACAGGAGCGGCTGGCACAGTGGCTACCGGGACAGCGCCCCGGACTACTGGAGTAACTGGCTCGGCGGCTACGAGGAGCGGCAGGAGCAACGGATCCACGGGCGACAGGCGCAGCAGGCTCATTCTGGGCTACCGGAGCAGCGCCCCGGACTACAGGTGCTGCGGACGACAAGACGGCAGCCTCCGCTCAACCTCCCCCAACTGTCACACCCCCTTTCACACACCCCCTGCTGAACCCCTAGCTTCACTCCCACGACACCCCCTTAGCGCCACTCCTTTGGCTCCCACACACCCACCCCCCTCAGCGGCAGCTGCAGCAGTGGGAGACGGAGGAGGAGGAGGAGCAGGGGACGGCTCACACACCCGCCACCCCCATATCCGCCACCCCCACACTCGCCACCCCCAAACCCTAAAACGGGCAGCACGGGGCAGGAGCGCATGGATCCCTATAGGTGTAGGGAAAAGCATTCAACGACCCGAATGTTGTTGCACATTCGGGTGGCCCATGTTCGAATACACATATCAGAGCAACTTCAGGCTGGTTCTCAAGCACAGAAAAGTTCGGCGCCCGCGATGACGGCCGTGCCTGCCCACAAATGCTAAGGAAGCGCATGGATCCCTATAGGCGTCGGAAAAAGCATCGAACGACCTGAATGTTGTTGCATATTCGGGTGGCCCATGTTCAAATACACCTATCAGAGCAACTTCAGATTGGTTCGAGTGCACAGAAAAGTTCGGCGCCCGCGATGACGGCCGTGCCTACCGACAAATGCTAAAGAAAGCGCGTGGATCCCTATAGGCATAGGGAAAAGCATCGAACGACACAAATATTGTTGCATATTGGGGTGGCCCATGTTCAAATACACCTATCAGAGCAACTTCAGATTGGTTCGCGCGCACAGAAAAGTTCGGCGCCCGCGATGACGGCCGTGCCTGCCAAGCATTCAACGACCCAAATAATGTTGCATATTCGGGTTGCCCATGTTCAAATACGCCTATCAGAGCAACTTCAGATTGGTTCGCGCGCACAGAAAAGTTCGGCGCCCTCGATGACAGCCGTGCCTGCCCACAAATGCTAAGGAAGCGCCTGGATTCCTATAGGCGTCGGAAAAGCATCGAACGGCCCAAATGTTGTTGCATATTTGGGTGGCCCATGTTCAAATACACCTTTCAGAGCAACTTCAGATTGGTTCGCGCTCACAGAAAAGTTCGGCGTCCGCGATGACGGCCGTGCCGACCCACAAATGCTAAGGAAGCGTATGGATACCTATAGGCGTCGGAAAAAGCATTCAACGACCCAAATGTTGTTGCATATTCGAGTGGCCCATATTCAAATGCACCCATCAGAGCAACTTCAGATTGGTTCGCGGGCACAGAAAAGTTCGGCGCCCGCGATGACGGTCGTGCCTGCCCACAAATGCTAAGGAAGCGCATGGATCTTTATAGGCGTCGGGAAAAGCATCGAACGACCCGAATGTTGTTGCATATTCGGGTGGCCCATGTTCAAATACACCTATCATAGCAGATTGGTTCGAGCGCACAGAAAAGTTCGGCGCCCGCGATGACGGCCGTGCCTGCAGACAAAGGCTAAGGAAGCGCATGGATCCCTATAGGTGTAGGGAAATGCATCGAACGACCCTATTATTGTTGCATATTCGGGTGGCCCATGTTCAAATACACCTATCAGAGCAACTTCAGATTGGTTCGCACGCACCGAAAAGTTCGGCGACCGCGATGACGGCCATGCCTGGCCACAAATGCTAAGGAAGCGCATGGAGTCCTATAGGAGTAAGGAACAACACCGAACGACCCAAATATTGTTGCATGTTCGGGTGGCCCATGTTCAAATACACCTACCAAATCAACTTCAGATTAGTTCGAGCGCACAGAAAAGTTCGGCGCCCGCGATGACGGCCGTGCCTGCCCACAAATGCTAAGGATGTGCATGGATCCCTTTAGGCGTAGGGAAAAGCATTCAACGACCCGAATATTGTTGTATATTCGGGTGGCCCATGTTCAAATACACCTATCAGAGCAACTTCAGATTGGTTTGAGCGCACAAAAAAGTTCGGCGCCCGCGATGACGGCCGTGCCTGCAGACAAATGCTAAGGAAGCGCATGGATCCCTATAGGCATAAGGAAAAGCATTCAACGACCCGAATGTTATTGCATATTCGGGTGGCCCATGTTCAAATACACATATCAGAGCAACTTCAGATTGGTTCGAGCGCACAAAAAAGTTCGGCGCCCGCGATGACGGCCGTGCCTGCCCACAAATGCTAAGGAAGCGCATGGATCCCTATAGGTAAGGGAAAAGCATTCAACGACCCAGATATTGTTGCATATTTGGGTGGCCCATGTTCAAATACACCTATCAGAGCAACTTCAGATTGGTTCGCGCGCACAGAAAAGTTCGGCGTCTGCGATGACGGCAGTGCCTGCCCACAAATGCTAAGGAAGCGCATGGATCCGTATAGGCATATGGAGAAGCTTTCAACGACCCAAATATTGTTGCATATTCGGATGGCCCATATTTAAATACACCTATCAGAGCAACTTCAGATTGGTTCGCACGCACAGAAAAGTTCGGCGACCGCTATGACGGCCGTGCCTGCCTACAAATGCTAAGGAAGCGCATGGATCCCTATAGGCGTAGGGAAAAGCATCGAACGACCCGAATGTAACAGCATATTCGGGTGACCCATGTTCAAATATACCTATCAGAGCAACTTCAGATTGGTTCAAGCACACAGAAAAGTTCGGCGTCCGCGATGACGGCCGTGGCTGCCGACAAATGCTAAGGAAGCACATGGATCCCTATAGGCGTAGGGAAAAGCATTCAACGACCCAATTATTGTTGCATATTCGTGTGGCACATGTTCAAATACACCTATCAGAGCAACTTCAGATTGGTTCGCGCGCACATAATAGTTCGGCGTCCGCGATGACGGCCGTGCCTGCCCACAAATGCTAAGAATGCGCATGGATCCCTATAGGCCTAGGGAAAAGCATTCAACGACCCGAATGTTGTTGCACATTCAGTTGGCCCATGTTCAAATACACCTATCAGAGCAACTTCAGATTGGTTCGCGCGCACAGAAAAGTTCGGCGCCCGCGTTGACGGCCGTGCCTGCCTCAAATACGAAGGAAGCGCATGGATCCCTATAGGCGTAGGGAAAAGCATTAAACGACCCGAATGTTGTTGCACATTCAGGTGGCCCATGTTCAAATACACCTATCAGAGAAACTTCAGATTGGTTCGCGCGCACAGAAAAGTTTGGCGCCCGCGATGATGGCCGTGCCTGCCCACAAATGCTAAGGAAGCGCATGGATACCTATAGGCCTAGGGAAAATCATTCAACGCCATGAATATTGTTGCATATTGGGGTGACCCATGTTTAAATACACCTATAAGAGCAACTTCAGATTGATTCGCGCGCACAGAAAAGTTTGGCGTCCGCGATGACGGCCGTGACGGCCCACAAATGCTAAGGAAGCGCATGGATACCTATAGGCATCGACAGAAAAACCATTGCACCCGCGATGACCCCCGGACTTTTCCCTACGCCTATAAGGATTCATGCACTTCGTTACCATTTGTCGGCAGACACAGCCGTCATCGCAGGCGCCGAACTTTTCTGTGCGCACGAACCAAGATGGACTTGTTCTGGTAGGTGTATTTGAGCATGGGCCACCTGAATATGCAAAACATTCAGGTCGTTCGATGCTTTTCCCTACCCTATGATGATTCATGCACTTTGTTACCATTTATCGGCATACACAGCCGTCATCGCATGCGCCGAACTTTTCTGTGCGCACGAACCAAGCTGGAATTGCTCTGGTAGGTGTATTTGAGCATGTGCCACCCGAATATGCAACAACAATCAGGTCGTTCGATGCTTTTCCCTACGCCTATGAGGATTCTTGCACTTCGTTACCATTTGTCTGCAGACATAGCCGTCATCGCAGGCGCCGAACTTTTCTGTGCGCACGAACCAAGCTGGAATTGCTCTGGTAGGTGTATGTATGGGCTACCCGAATATGCTACAACAACCAGGTCGTTCGATGCTTTTCCCTACGCCTATGAGGATTCATGCACTTCGTTACCATTTGTCGCCAGACACAGCCGTCATCGCAGGCGCCGAACTTTTCTGTGCGCACGAATCAAGCTGAAATTGCTTTGGTAGGTGCATTTGAGCATGGGCCACCGGAATATGCAACAACATTCAGGTTGTTCGATGCTTTTCCCTACGCCTATGAGGATTCATGCACTTCGTTACCATTTGTCGGCAAACACAGCCGTCATCGCATGCGCCGAACTATTCTGTGCGCACAAACCAAGCTGGAATTGCTTTGGTAGGTGTATTTGAGCATGGGCCACCCGAATATGCAACAACATTCAGGTCGTTTGATGCTTTTCCCTACGCCTATGAGGATTCATGCACTTCGTTACCATTTGTCGGCAGACACAGCCGTCATCGCATGCGCCGAACTATTCTGTGCGCACAAACCAAGCTGGAATTGCTTTGGTAGGTGTATTTGAGCATGTGCCACTCGAATATGCAACAACATTCAGGTCGTTCGATGCTTTTCCCTACGCCTATGAGGATTCATGCACTTCGTTACCATTTGTCGGCAGACACAGCCGTCATCGCATGCGCCGAACTTTTCTGTGCGCACGAACCAAGCTGGAATTGCTTTGGTAGGTGTATTTGAGCATGGGCCACCCGAATATGCAACAACATTCAGGTCGTTTGATGCTTTTCCCTACGCCTATGAGGATTCATGCACTTCGTTACCATTTGTCGGCAGACACAGCCGTCATCGCATGCGCCGAACTTTTCCGTGCGCACAAACCAAGCTGGAATTGCTTTGGTAGGTGTATTTGAGCATGTGCCACCCGAATATGCAACAACATTCAGGTCGTTCGATGCTGGGCCAATCAAAGTGATGCGCTGGGTAGTCGGGTCAGTATGCGCACCTATAATGGGCGAACCTGGGAGAGTTTGTGCGCTCAAATAGTGCAAATCACATGGAATGAAATAGAGCCACTTGTTGTGGTTGCGGAAAATAGTCTAATCTAGAGGACTAGCAAAAAAAAAGAGGCATCCAATGCAGTGGGCCAATCAAAGTGATGCGCTGGGCAGTCGGGTCAGTATGCGCACATATAATGGGCGAACCAGGGAGAGTTCGTGCGCTCAAATAGTGCAAACCACATGGAATGAAATGGAGCCACTTGTCGTGGTTGCGGAACATAGTCTAATCTAGAGGACTAGCAAAGAAAAAGAGGCATCCAATGCAGCGGACCAATCAAAGTGATGCGCTGGGCAGTCGGGTCAGTATGCGCACCTATAATGGGCGAACCAGGGAGAGTTCGTGCGCTCAAATAGTGCAAACCACATGGAATGAGATGGAGCCACTTGTCGTGGTTGCGGAAAATAGTCTAATTTAGAGGACTAGCAAAGAAAAAGAGGCATCCAATGCAGCTGACCAATCAAAGTGATGCGCTGGGCAGTCGGGTCAGTATGCGCACCTATAATGGGCGAACCAGGGAGAGTTCGTGCGCTCAAATAGTGCAAACCACATGGAATGAGATGGAGCCACTTGTCGTGGTTGCGGAAAATAGTCTAATCTAGAGGACTAGCAAAGAAAAAGAGGCATCCAATGCAGCTGACCTATCAAAGTGATGCGCTGGGCAGTCGGGTCAGTATGCGCACCTATAATGGGCGAACCAGGGAGAGTTCGAGCGCTCAAATAGTGCAAACAACATGGAATGAAATGGAGCCACTTGTCGTGGTTGCGGAAAATAGTCTAATCTAGAGGACTAGAAAAAAAAAGAGGCATCCAATGCAGCGGACCACTCAAATTGATGCGCTGGGCAGTCGGGTCAGTATGCGCACATATAATGGGCGAACCAGGGAGAGTTCGTGCGCTCAAATAGTGCAAACCACATGGAATGAAATGGAGCCACTTGTCGTGGTTGCGAAACATAGTCTAATCTAGAGGACTAGCAAAGAAAAAGAGGCATCCAATGCAGCGGACCAATCAAAGTGATGCGCTGGGCAGTCGGGTCAGTATGCGCACCTATAATGGGCGAACCAGGGAGAGTTCGTGCGCTCAAATAGTGCAAACCACATGGAATGAGATGGAGCCACTTGTCGTGGTTGCGAAACATAGTCTAATCTAGAGGACTAGCAAAGAAAAAGAGGCATCCAATGCAGCGGACCAATCAAAGTGATGCGCTGGGCAGTCGGGTCAGTATGCGCACCTATAATGGGCGAACCAGGGAGAGTTCGTGCGCTCAAATAGTGCAAACCACATGGAATGAGATGGAGCCACTTGTCGTGGTTGCGGAAAATAGTATAATCTAGAGGACTAGCAAAGAAAAAGAGGCATCCAATGCAGCTGACCAATCAAAGTGATGCGCTGGGCAGTCGGGTCAGTATGCGCACCTATAATGGGCGAACAAGGGAGAGTTCGTGCGCTCAAATAGTGCAAACCACATGGAATGAGATGGAGCCACTTGTCGTGGTTGCGGAAAATAGTATAATCTAGAGGACTAGCAAAGAAAAAGAGGCATCCAATGCAGCTGACCTATCAAAGTGATGCGCTGGGCAGTCGGGTCAGTATGCGCACCTATAATGGGCGAACCAGGGAGAGTTCGAGCGCTCAAATACTGCAAACCACATGGAATGAGATGGAGCCACTTGTCGTGGTTGCGGAAAATAGTATAATCTAGAGGACTAGCAAAGAAAAAGAGGCATCCAATGCAGCTGACCTATCAAAGTGATGCGCTGGGCAGTCGGGTCAGTATGCGCACCTATAATGGGCGAACCAGGGAGAGTTCGAGCGCTCAAATACTGCAAACCACATGGAATGAGATGGAGCCACTTGTCGTGGTTGCGGAAAATAGTATAATCTAGAGGACTAGCAAAGAAAAAGAGGCATCCAATGCAACTGACCTATCAAAGTGATGCGCTGGGCAGTCGGGTCAGTATGCGCACCTATAATGGGCGAACCAGGGAGAGTTCGTGCGCTCAAATACTGCAAACCACATGGAATGAGATGGAGCCACTTTCGTGGTTGCGGAAAATAGTCTAATCTAGAGGACTAGAAAAAAAAAAGAGGCATCCAATGCAGCGGACCAATCAAAGTGATGCGCTGGGCAGTCGGGTCAGTATGCGCACCTATAATGGGCGAACCAGGGAGAGTTCGTGCGCTCAAATAGTGCAAACCACATGGAATGAAATGGAGCCACTGTCGTGGTTGCGGAAAATAGTCTAATCTAGAGGACTAGAAAAAAAAAAGAGGCATCCAATGCAGCGGACCACTCAAAGTGATGCGCTGGGCAGTCGGGTCAGTATGCGCACCTATAATGGGCGAACCACGGAGAGTTCGTGCGCTCAAATAGTGCAAACCACATGGAATGAAATGGAGCCACTTGTCGTGGTTGCGGAAAATAGTCTAATCTAGAGGACTAGCAAAAAACAAGAGGCATCCAATGCAGCGAACCACTCAAAGTGATGCGCTGGGCATTCGGGTCAGTATGCGCACCTATAATGGGCGAACCAGGGAGAGTTCGTGCGCTCAAATAGTGCAAACAACATGGAATGAAATGGAGCCACTTGTCGTGGTTGCGGAAAATAGTCTAATCTAGAGGACTAGCAAAAAACAAGAGGCATCCAATGCAGCGAACCACTCAAAGTGATGCGCTGGGCATTCGGGTCAGTATGCGCACCTATAATGGGCGAACCAGGGAGAGTTCGAGCGCTCAAATAGTGCAAACAACATGGAATGAAATGGAGCCACTTGTCGTGGTTGCGGAAAATAGTCTAATCTAGAGGACTAGAAAAAAAAAGAGGCATCCAATGCAGCGGACCACTCAAATTGATGCGCTGGGCAGTCGGGTCAGTATGCGCACATATAATGGGCGAACCAGGGAGAGTTCGAGCGCTCAAATAGTGCAAACCACATGGAATGAAATGGAGCCACTTGTCGTGGTTGCGAAACATAGTCTAATCTAGAGGACTAGCAAAGAAAAAGAGGCATCCAATGCAGCGGACCAATCAAAGTGATGCGCTGGGCAGTCGGGTCAGTATGCGCACCTATAATGGGCGAACCAGGGAGAGTTCGTGCGCTCAAATAGTGCAAACCACATGGAATGAGATGGAGCCACTTGTCGTGGTTGCGAAACATAGTCTAATCTAGAGGACTAGCAAAGAAAAAGAGGCATCCAATGCAGCGGACCAATCAAAGTGATGCGCTGGGCAGTCGGGTCAGTATGCGCACCTATAATGGGCGAACCAGGGAGAGTTCGTGCGCTCAAATAGTGCAAACCACATGGAATGAGATGGAGCCACTTGTCGTGGTTGCGGAAAATAGTATAATCTAGAGGACTAGCAAAGAAAAAGAGGCATCCAATGCAGCTGACCAATCAAAGTGATGCGCTGGGCAGTCGGGTCAGTATGCGCACCTATAATGGGCGAACAAGGGAGAGTTCGTGCGCTCAAATAGTGCAAACCACATGGAATGAGATGGAGCCACTTGTCGTGGTTGCGGAAAATAGTATAATCTAGAGGACTAGCAAAGAAAAAGAGGCATCCAATGCAGCTGACCTATCAAAGTGATGCGCTGGGCAGTCGGGTCAGTATGCGCACCTATAATGGGCGAACCAGGGAGAGTTCGAGCGCTCAAATACTGCAAACCACATGGAATGAGATGGAGCCACTTGTCGTGGTTGCGGAAAATAGTATAATCTAGAGGACTAGCAAAGAAAAAGAGGCATCCAATGCAGCTGACCTATCAAAGTGATGCGCTGGGCAGTCGGGTCAGTATGCGCACCTATAATGGGCGAACCAGGGAGAGTTCGAGCGCTCAAATACTGCAAACCACATGGAATGAGATGGAGCCACTTGTCGTGGTTGCGGAAAATAGTATAATCTAGAGGACTAGCAAAGAAAAAGAGGCATCCAATGCAGCTGACCTATCAAAGTGATGCGCTGGGCAGTCGGGTCAGTATGCGCACCTATAATGGGCGAACCAGGGAGAGTTCGTGCGCTCAAATACTGCAAACCACATGGAATGAGATGGAGCCACTTTCGTGGTTGCGGAAAATAGTCTAATCTAGAGGACTAGAAAAAAAAAGAGGCATCCAATGCAGCGGACCAATCAAAGTGATGCGCTGGGCAGTCGGGTCAGTATGCGCACCTATAATGGGCGAACCAGGGAGAGTTCGTGCGCTCAAATACTGCAAACCACATGGAATGAGATGGAGCCACTTTCGTGGTTGCGGAAAATAGTCTAATCTAGAGGACTAGAAAAAAAAAGAGGCATCCAATGCAGCGGACCAATCAAAGTGATGCGCTGGGCAGTCGGGTCAGTATGCGCACCTATAATGGGCGAACCAGGGAGAGTTCGTGCGCTCAAATAGTGCAAACCACATGGAATGAAATGGAGCCACTGTCGTGGTTGCGGAAAATAGTCTAATCTAGAGGACTAGAAAAAAAAAAGAGGCATCCAATGCAGCGGACCACTCAAAGTGATGCGCTGGGCAGTCGGGTCAGTATGCGCACCTATAATGGGCGAACCACGGAGAGTTCGTGCGCTCAAATAGTGCAAACCACATGGAATGAAATGGAGCCACTTGTCGTGGTTGCGGAAAATAGTCTAATCTAGAGGACTAGCAAAAAACAAGAGGCATCCAATGCAGCGAACCACTCAAAGTGATGCGCTGGGCATTCGGGTCAGTATGCGCACCTATAATGGGCGAACCAGGGAGAGTTCGTGCGCTCAAATAGTGCAAACAACATGGAATGAAATGGAGCCACTTGTCGTGGTTGCGGAAAATAGTCTAATCTAGAGGACTAGCAAAAAACAAGAGGCATCCAATGCAGCGAACCACTCAAAGTGATGCGCTGGGCATTCGGGTCAGTATGCGCACCTATAATGGGCGAACCAGGGAGAGTTCGTGCGCTCAAATAGTGCAAACCACATGGAATGAAATGGAGCCACTTGTCGTGGTTGCGGAAAATAGTCTAATCTAGAGGACTAGCAAAAAACAAGAGGCATCCAATGCAGCGGACCACTCAAAGTGATGCGCTGGGCAGTCGGGTCAGTATGCGCACATATAATGGGCGAACCAGGGAGAGTTCGTGCGCTCAAATAGTGCAAACCACATGGAATGAGATGGAGCCACTTGTCGTGGTTGCGGAACATAGTCTAATCTAGAGGACTAGCAAAGAAAAAGAGGCATCCAATGCAGCTGACCTATCAAAGTGATGCGCTGGGCAGTCGGGTCAGTATGCGCACCTATAATGGGCGAACCAGGGAGAGTTCGAGCGCTCAAATACTGCAAACCACATGGAATGAGATGGAGCCACTTGTCGTGGTTGCGGAACATAGTATAATCTAGAGGACTAGCAAAGAAAAAGAGGCATCCAATGCAGCTGACCTATCAAAGTGATGCGCTGGGCAGTCGGGTCAGTATGCGCACCTATAATGGGCGAACCAGGGAGAGTTCGAGCGCTCAAATACTGCAAACCACATGGAATGAGATGGAGCCACTTGTCGTGGTTGCGAAAAATAGTCTAATCTAGAGGACTAGCAAAGAAAAAGAGGCATCCAATGCAGCGGACCAATCAAAGTGATGCGCTGGGCAGTCGGGTCAGTATGCGCACATATAATGGGCGAACCAGGGAGAGTTCGAGCGCTCAAATAGTGCAAACCACATGGAATGAGATGGAGCCACTTGTCGTGGTTGCGAAAAATAGTCTAATCTAGAGGACTAGCAAAGAAAAAGAGGCATCCAATGCAGCGGACCAATCAAAGTGATGCGCTGGGCAGTCGGGTCAGTATGCGCACCTATAATGGGCGAACCAGGGAGAGTTCGTGCGCTCAAATAGTGCAAACCACATGGAATGAGATGGAGCCACTTGTCGTGGTTGCGAAAAATAGTCTAATCTAGAGGACTAGCAAAGAAAAAGAGGCATCCAATGCAGCGGACCAATCAAAGTGATGCGCTGGGCAGTCGGGTCAGTATGCGCACCTATAATGGGCGAACCAGGGAGAGTTCGTGCGCTCAAATAGTGCAAACCACATGGAATGAGATGGAGCCACTTGTCGTGGTTGCGAAACATAGTCTAATCTAGAGGACTAGCAAAGAAAAAGAGGCATCCAATGCAGCGGACCAATCAAAGTGATGCGCTGGGCAGTCGGGTCAGTATGCGCACCTATAATGGGCGAACCAGGGAGAGTTCGTGCGCTCAAATAGTGCAAACCACATGGAATGAGATGGAGCCACTTGTCGTGGTTGCGAAACATAGTCTAATCTAGAGGAATAGCAAAGAAAAAGAGGCATCCAATGCAGCGGACCAATCAAAGTGATGCGCTGGGCAGTCGGGTCAGTATGCGCACCTATAATGGGCGAACCAGGGAGAGTTCGTGCGCTCAAATAGTGCAAACCACATGGAATGAGATGGAGCCACTTGTCGTGGTTGCGAAACATAGTCTAATCTAGAGGACTAGCAAAGAAAAAGAGGCATCCAATGCAGCGGACCAATCAAAGTGATGCGCTGGGCAGTCGGGTCAGTATGCGCACCTATAATGGGCGAACCAGGGAGAGTTCGTGCGCTCAAATAGTGCAAACCACATGGAATGAGATGGAGCCACTTGTCGTGGTTGCGGAAAATAGTCTAATCTAGAGGACTAGCAAAGAAAAAGAGGCATCCAATGCAGCGGACCAATCAAAGTGATGCGCTGGGCAGTCGGGTCAGTATGCGCACCTATAATGGGCGAACCAGGGAGAGTTCGTGCGCTCAAATAGTGCAAACCACATGGAATGAGATGGAGCCACTTGTCGTGGTTGCGAAACATAGTCTAATCTAGAGGACTAGCAAAGAAAAAGAGGCATCCAATGCAGCGGACCAATCAAAGTGATGCGCTGGGCAGTCGGGTCAGTATGCGCACCTATAATGGGCGAACCAGGGAGAGTTCGTGCGCTCAAATAGTGCAAACCACATGGAATGAGATGGAGCCACTTGTCGTGGTTGCGAAACATAGTCTAATCTAGAGGACTAGCAAAGAAAAAGAGGCATCCAATGCAGCGGACCAATCAAAGTGATGCGCTGGGCAGTCGGGTCAGTATGCGCACCTATAATGGGGAACCAGGGAGAGTTCGTGCGCTCAAATAGTGCAAACCACATGGAATGAGATGGAGCCACTTGTCGTGGTTGCGAAACATAGTCTAATCTAGAGGACTAGCAAAGAAAAAGAGGCATCCAATGCAGCGGACCTATCAAAGTGATGCGCTGGGCAGTCGGGTCAGTATGCGCACCTATAATGGGGAACCAGGGAGAGTTCGTGCGCTCAAATAGTGCAAACCACATGGAATGAGATGGAGCCACTTGTCGTGGTTGCGAAACATAGTCTAATCTAGAGGACTAGCAAAGAAAAAGAGGCATCCAATGCAGCGGACCTATCAAAGTGATGCGCTGGGCAGTCGGGTCAGTATGCGCACCTATAATGGGGAACCAGGGAGAGTTCGTGCGCTCAAATAGTGCAAACCACATGGAATGAGATGGAGCCACTTGTCGTGGTTGCGGAAAATAGTATAATCTAGAGGACTAGCAAAGAAAAAGAGGCATCCAATGCAACTGACCTATCAAAGTGATGCGCTGGGCAGTCGGGTCAGTATGCGCACCTATAATGGGCGAACCAGGGAGAGTTCGTGCGCTCAAATAGTGCAAACCACATGGAATGAGATGGAGCCACTTGTCGTGGTTGCGGAAAATAGTATAATCTAGAGGACTAGCAAAGAAAAAGAGGCATCCAATGCAACTGACCTATCAAAGTGATGCGCTGGGCAGTCGGGTCAGTATGCGCACCTATAATGGGCGAACCAGGGAGAGTTCGAGCGCTCAAATACTGCAAACCACATGGAATGAGATGGAGCCACTTGTCGTGGTTGCGGAAAATAGTATAATCTTGAGGACTAGCAAAGAAAAAGAGGCATCCAATGCAACTGACCTATCAAAGTGATGCGCTGGGCAGTCGGGTCAGTATGCGCACCTATAATGGGCGAACCAGGGAGAGTTCGGGCGCTCAAATACTGCAAACCACATGGAATGAGATGGAGCCACTTGTCGTGGTTGCGGAAAATAGTATAATCTTGAGGACTAGCAAAGAAAAAGAGGCATCCAATGCAACTGACCTATCAAAGTGATGCGCTGGGCAGTCGGGTCAGTATGCGCACCTATAATGGGCGAACCAGGGAGAGTTCGGGCGCTCAAATACTGCAAACCACATGGAATGAGATGGAGCCACTTGTCGTGGTTGCGGAAAATAGTATAATCTTGAGGACTAGCAAAGAAAAAGAGGCATCCAATGCAACTGACCTATCAAAGTGATGCGCTGGGCAGTCGGGTCAGTATGCGCACCTATAATGGGCGAACCAGGGAGAGTTCGAGCGCTCAAATACTGCAAACCACATGGAATGAGATGGAGCCACTTGTCGTGGTTGCGGAAAATAGTATAATCTTGAGGACTAGCAAAGAAAAAGAGGCATCCAATGCAACTGACCTATCAAAGTGATGCGCTGGGCAGTCGGGTCAGTATGCGCACCTATAATGGGCGAACCAGGGAGAGTTCGGGCACTCAAATACTGCAAACCACATGGAATGAGATGGAGCCACTTGTCATGGTTGCGGAAAATAGTATAATCTAGAGGACTAGCAAAGAAAAAGAGGCATCTTATGCAACTGACCCCTCCTGCATTCCATCATCCCGCCCCATTCTCCCGCTTTCCATCACCCCCCTCCATTCTCCCGCTTTCCATCGCCCCGCTCCATTCTCCCGCTTTCCATCACCCCGCCCCATTCTCCCGCTTTCCATCACCCCGCCCCATTCTGCCTCTTCCCATCGCCCCGCCCCATTCTCTCTCTTTCCATCACCCCACCCCATTCTCTCGCTTTCCATCACCCCGCCTCATTCTCCCTCTTTCCATCGCCCCGCCCCATTCTCCCGCTTTCCATCGCCCGCCCCATTCTCCCTCTTCCCATCACCCAACCCCATTCTCCCTCTTTCCATCACCCAGCCCCATTCTCCCTCTTTCCATCACCCCGCCCCATTCTCCCTCTTTCCATCACCCCGCCCCATTCTCCCTCTTTCCATCACCCTGCCCCATTCTCCCTCTTTCCATCACCCCGCCCCATTCTCCCGCTTTCCATCACCTCGCCCCATTCCCCCTCTTTCGATCGCCCCGCTTCATTCTCCCTATTTCCTTCACCCCGCCCCATTCTCCCGCTTTCCATCACCCCGCCCCATTCTCCCTCTTTCCATCGCCCCGCCCCATTCTCCCTCTTTCCATCACCAAGCCCCATTCTCCCTCTTTCCATCACCCAACCCCATTCTCCCTCTTTCCATCACCCCGCCCCATTCTCCCTCTTTCCATCACCCCGCCCCATTCTCCCTCTTTCCATCACCCCGCCCCGTTCTCTCGCTTTCCATCGCCCCGTCCCATTCTCCCTCTTTCTATTGCCCCGCCCCATTCTCCCGCTTTCCATCACCCCGCCCTATTCTCTATCTTTCCATCACCCCGCCCCGTTCTCCCTCTTTCCATTACCCCGCCCCGTTCTCCCGCTTTCCATCACCCCGCCCCATTCTCCCGCTTTCGATCACCCCGCCCCATTCTCCTGCATTCCATCATCCCGCCCCATTCTCCCGCTTTCCATCACCCCCCTCCATTCTCCCGCTTTCCATCGCCCCGCTCCATTCTCCCGCTTTCCATCACCCCGCCCCATTCTCCCGCTTTCCATCACCCCGCCCCATTCTGCCTCTTCCCATCGCCCCGCCCCATTCTCTCTCTTTCCATCACCCCACCCCATTCTCTCGCTTTCCATCACCCCGCCTCATTCTCCCTCTTTCCATCGCCCCGCCCCATTCTCCCGCTTTCCATCGCCCGCCCCATTCTCCCTCTTCCCATCACCCAACCCCATTCTCCCTCTTTCCATCACCCAGCCCCATTCTCCCTCTTTCCATCACCCCGCCCCATTCTCCCTCTTTCCATCACCCCGCCCCATTCTCCCTCTTTCCATCACCCTGCCCCATTCTCCCTCTTTCCATCACCCCGCCCCATTCTCCCGCTTTCCATCACCTCGCCCCATTCCCCCTCTTTCGATCGCCCCGCTTCATTCTCCCTATTTCCTTCACCCCGCCCCATTCTCCCGCTTTCCATCACCCCGCCCCATTCTCCCTCTTTCCATCGCCCCGCCCCATTCTCCCTCTTTCCATCACCAAGCCCCATTCTCCCTCTTTCCATCACCCAACCCCATTCTCCCTCTTTCCATCACCCCGCCCCATTCTCCCTCTTTCCATCACCCCGCCCCATTCTCCCTCTTTCCATCACCCCGCCCCGTTCTCTCGCTTTCCATCGCCCCGTCCCATTCTCCCTCTTTCTATTGCCCCGCCCCATTCTCCCGCTTTCCATCACCCCGCCCTATTCTCTATCTTTCCATCACCCCGCCCCGTTCTCCCTCTTTCCATTACCCCGCCCCGTTCTCCCGCTTTCCATCACCCCGCCCCATTCTCCCGCTTTCGATCACCCCGCCCCATTCTCCCGCATTCCATCATCCCGCCCCATTCTCCCGCTTTCCATCACCCCCCTCCATTCTCCCGCTTTCCATCGCCCCGCTCCATTCTCCCGCTTTCCATCACCCCGCCGCATTCTCCCTCTTTCCATCGCCCCGCCCCATTCTCCCTCTTTCCATCACCCCGCCCCATTCTCCCTCTTTCCATCACCCCGCTCCATTCTTCCTCTTTCCATCGCCCCACCCCATTCTCCTGCTTTCCATCGCCCCGCCCCATTCTCCCTCTTTCCATCACCCAGCCCCATTCTCCCTCTTTCTAAAACCCAGCCCCATTCTCCATCTTTCCATCACCCAGCCCCATTCTCCCGCTTTCAATCACCCCACCCCATTCTCCCGCTTTCCATCACCCCGCCCCATTCTCCCGCTTTCCATCACCCCGCCCCATTCTCCCGCTCTCCATCGCCCCGCCCCACTCTCCCGCTTTCCATCGCCCCGCCCCAGTCTCCCGCTTTCCATCACCCCGCCCCATTCTCCCGCTTTCCATCACCCCGGCCCATTCTGCCTCTTCCCATCGCCCCGCCCCATTCTCTCTCTTTCCATCACCCCGCCCCATTCTCCCGCTTTCCATCACCCCGCCTCATTCTCCCTCTTTCCATCGCCCCGCCCCATTCTCCCGCTTTCCATCGCCCCGCCCCATTCTCCCTCTTTCCATCACCCAACCCTAGTCTCCCTCTTTCCATCACCCAGCCCCATTCTCCCTCTTTCCATCACCCCGCCCCATTATCCCTCTTTCCATCACCCCGCCCCATTCTCCCTCTTTCCATCAACCCGCCCCATTCTCCCTCTTTCCATCACCCCGCCCCATGCTCCCGCTTTCCATCACCCTGCCCCATTCTCCCTCTTTCGATCGCCCCGCCCCATTCTCCTTCTTTCCATCACCCCGCCCCATTCTCCCGCTTTCCATCACCCCGCCCCATTCTCCCTCTTTCCATCGCCCCGCCCCATTCTCCCTCTTTCCATCACCCAGCCCCATTCTCCCTCTTTCCATCACCCAACCCCATTCTCCCTCTTTCCATCACCCCGCCCCATTCTCCCTCTTTCCATCACCCCGCCCCATTCTCCCTCTTTCCATCGCCCAGCCCCGTTCTCCCTCTTTCCATTACCCCGCCCCGTTCTCCCTCTTTCCATTACCCCGCCCCGTTCTCCCGCTTTCCATCACCGCGCCCTATTCTCCCGCTTTCCATCACCCCGCCCCATTCTCCCTCTTTCCATCACCCCGCCTCATTCTCCCTCTTTCCATCACCCAGCCCCTTTCTCCCGCTTTCCATCACCCCGCCCCATTCTCCCGCTTTCCATCACCCCGCCCCATTCTCCCGCTTTCCATCACCCCGCCCCATTCTCCCGCTTTCCATCACCCCGCCTCATTCTCCCTCTTTCCATCGCCCCGCCCCATTCTCCCACTTTCATTCTCCCCGCCCCATTCTCCCGCTTTCCATCACCCCGCCCCATTCTCCCGCTTTCCATCACCCCGCCCCATTCTCCCGCTTTCCATCACCCCGCCCCATTCTCCCGCTTTCCATCACCCCGCCCCATTCTCCCGCTTTCCATAACCCCGCCCCATTCTCCCGCTTTAGATCGCCCTGCCCCATTCTCCCGCTTTCCATCGCCCCGCCCCAATCTCCCGCTTTCCATCGCCCCGCCGCATTCTCCCTCTTTCCATCACCCCGCCCCATTCTCCCTCTTTCCATCACCCCGCCCCATTCTCCCGCATTCCATCACCCCGCCCCATTCTCCCGCTTTCCATCACCCCGCCCCATTCTCCCGCTTTCCATCACCCCGCCCCATTCTCCCGCTTTCCATCACCCCGCCCCATTCTCCCGCTTTCCATCACCCCGCCCCATTCTCCCGCTTTCCATCACCCCGCCCCATTCTCCCGCTTTCCATCGCCCCGCCCCATTCTCCCGCTTTCCATCGCCCCGCCCCAATCTCCCGCTTTCCATCGCCCCGCCCCAATCTCCCGCTTTCCATCGCCCCGCCCCAATATCCCGCTTTCCATCGCCCCGCCCCATTCTCCCGCTTTCCATCACCCCGCCCCATTCTGCCTCTTCCCATCGCCCCGCCCCATTCTCTCTCTTTCCATCACCCCGCCCCATTCTCTCGCTTTCCATCACCCCGCCTCATTCTCCCTCTTTCCATCGCCCCGCCCCATTCTCCCGCTTTCCATCGCCCGCCCCATTCTCCCTCTTCCCATCACCCAACCCCATTCTCCCTCTTTCCATCACCCAGCCCCATTCTCCCTCTTTCCATCACCCCGCCCCATTCTCCCTCTTTCCATCACCCCGCCCCATTCTCCCTCTTTCCATCACCCCGCCCCATTCTCCCTCTTTCCATCACCCCGCCACATTCTCCCGCTTTCCATCACCCCGCCCCATTCCCCCTCTTTCGATCGCCCCGCTTCATTCTCCCTCTTTCCATCACCCCGCCCCATTCTCCCGCTTTCCATCACCCCGCCCCATTCTCCCTCTTTCCATCGCCCCGCCCCATTCTCCCTCTTTCCATCACCCAGCCCCATTCTCCCTCTTTCCATCACCCAACCCCATTCTCCCTCTTTCCATCACCCCGCCCCATTCTCCCTCTTTCCATCACCCCACCCCATTCTCCCTCTTTCCATCACCCCGCCCCGTTCTCTCGCTTTCCATCGCCCCGTCTCATTCTCCCTCTTTCTATTGCCCCGCCCCATTCTCCCGCTTTCCATCACCCCGCCCTATTCTCTATCTTTCCATCACCCCGCCCCGTTCTCCCTCTTTCCATTACCCCTCCCCGTTCTCCCGCTTTCCATCGCCCCGCCCCAATCTCCCGCTTTCCATCGCCCCGCCGCATTCTCCCTCTTTCCATCACCCCGCCCCATTCTCCCTCTTTCCATCACCCCGCCCCATTCTCCCGCTTTCCATCACCCCCCTCCATTCTCCCGCTTTCCATCGCCCCGCCCCATTCTCCCGCTTTCCATCGCCCCGCCCCAATCTCCCGCTTTCCATCACCCCGCCGCATTCTCTCTCTTTCCATCACCCCGCCCCATTCTGCCTCTTCCCATCGCCCCGCCCCATTCTCCCTCTTTCCATCACCCCGCCCCATTCTCCCGCTTTCCATCACCCCGCTCCATTCTTCCTCTTTCCATCGCCCCGCCCCATTCTCCTGCTTTCCATCGCCCCGCCCCATTCTCCCTCTTTCCATCACCCAGCCCCATTCTCCCTCTTTCTAAAACCCAGCCCCATTTTCCCTCTTTCCATCACCCAGCCCCATTCTCCCTCTTTCCATCACCCCGCCCCATTCTCCCTCTTTCCATCACCCTGCCCCATTCTCCCGCTTTCCATCACCCCGCCCCATTCTCCCGCTTTCCATCACCCCGCCCCATTCCTGCTTTCCATCACCCCGCCCCATTCTCCTGCTTTCAATCACCCCGCCCCATTCTCCCGCTTTCCGTCACCCCGCCCCATTCTCCCGCTTTCCATCACCCCGCCCCATTCTCCCGCTTTCCATCGCCCCGCCCCACTCTCCCGCTTTCCATCGCCCCGCCCCAATCTCCCGCTTTCCATCACCCCGCCCCATTCTCCCGCTTTCCATCACCCCTCCCCATTCTGCCTTTTCCCATCGCCCCGCCCCATTCTCTCTCTTTCCATCACCCCGCCCCATTCTCCCGCCTTCCATCGCCCCGCCTCATTCTCCCTCTTTCCATCGCCCCGCCCCATTCTCCCGCTTTCCATCGCCCCGCCCCATTCTCCCTCTTTCCATCACCCAACCCTATTCTCCCTCTTTCCATCACCCAGCCCCATTCTCCCTCTTTCCAACACCCCGCCCCATTCTCCCTTTTTCCATCACCCCGCCCCATTCTCCCTCTTTCCATCAACCCGCCCCATTCTCCCTCTTTCCATCACCCCGCCCCATGCTCCCGCTTTCCATCACCCCGCCCCATTCTCCCTCTTTCGATCGCCCCGCCCCATTCTCCTTCTTTCCATCACCCCGCCCCATTCTCCCTCTTTCCATCGCCCCGCCCCATTCTCCCTCTTTCCATCACCCAGCCCCATTCTCCCTCTTTCCATCACCCAACCCCATTCTCCCTCTTTCCATCACCCCGCCCCATTCTCCCTCTTTCCATCACCCTGCCCCATTCTCCCTCTTTCCATCACCCCGCCCCGTTCTCTCGCTTTCTATTGCCCCGCCCCATTCTCCCGCTTTCCATCACCCCGCCCCATTCTCTATCTTTCCATCACCTCGCCCCGTTCTCCCTCTTTCCATTACCCCGCCCTGTTCTCCCGCTTTCCATCATCCCGCCCCATTCTCCCGCTTTCCATCACCCCGCCCCATTCTCCCTCTTTCCATCACCCAGCCCCATTCTCCCGCTTTCCATCGCCCCGCCCCATTCTTCCGTTTTCCATCACTCCTCCTCATTCTCCCTCTTTCCATCACCCCGCCCCATTCTCCCTCTTTCCATCACCCCGCCCCATTCTCCCGCTTTCCATCACTCCGCCCCATCTCCCTCTTTCCATCACCCCGCCCCATTATCCCGCTTTCCATTGCCCCGCCCCATTCTCCCGCTTTCCATCACCCTGCCCCATTCTCCCGCTTTCCATCACCCCGCCCCATTCTCCCTCTTTCCATCACCCCGCCCCATTCTCCCACTTTCCATCACCCCGCCCCATTCTCCCTCTATCCATCACCCAGCCCCATTATCCCTCTTTCCACTACCCTGCCCCGTTCTCCCTCTTTCCATCACCCCGCCCCCTTCTCCTGCTTTCCATCTCCCCGCCCCATTCTCCCGCTTTCCATCACCCCGCCCCATTCTCCCGCTTTCCATCACCCCGCCCCATTCTCGCGCTTTCAATCACCCCGCCCCATTCTCCCGCTTTCCATCACCCCGCCCCATTCTCCCGCTTTCCATCACCCCGCCCCATTCTCCCGCTTTCCATCACCCAGCCCCATTCCCCTTCTTTCAAACACCCCGCCCCATTATCCCGCTTTCCATCACCCAGCCCCATTCTCCCTCTTTCCATCACCCAGCCCCATTCTCCCTCTTCCCATCACCCAGCCCCATTCTCCCTCTTTCCATCACCCCGCCCCATTCTCCCAATTTCCATCACTCAGCCCCATTCTCCCGCTTTCCATCACCCCGCCCCATTCTCCCGCTTTCCATCGCCCTGCCCCATTCTCCCGCTTTCCATCGCCCCGCCCCATTCTCCCTCTTTCCATCACCCCGCCCCATTCTCCCGCTTTCCATCGCCCCGCCCCATTCTCCCTCTTTCAATCACCCCGCCCATTCTCCCACTTTCCATCACCCCGCACCATTCTTTCTCTATCCATCACCCCGCCCCATTCTCCCTCTTTCCATTACCCTGCCCCGTTCTCCCTCTTTCCATCACCACGCCCCATTCTCCCTCTTTCCATCACCCAGCCCCATTCTCCTGCTTTCCATCACCCCGCCCCGCTCTCCCTCTTTCCATTTCCCCGCCCCGTTCTCCCGCTTTCCATCACCCGCCCATTTCTCCCACTTTCCATCACCCCGCCCCATTCTCCCTCTTTCCATCACCCCACCCCATTCTCCCTCTTTCCATCACCCAGCCCCATTCTCTCGCTTTCCATCACCGCGCCCCATTCTCCTGCTTTCCATCACCCCGCCCCATTCTCCCGCTTTCCATCACCCCGCCCCATTCTCCCGCTTTCCATCACCCCGCCCCATTCTCCCGCTTTCCATCACCCCGCCCCATCTCCTGCTTTCCATCGCCCAGCCCCATTCTCCCTCTTTTCATCGCCCCGCCCCATTCTTCCGCTTTCCATCACCCCGCCCCATTCTCCCTCTTTCCATCACCCCGCTCCATTCTCCCTCTTTCCATCACCCCGCCCCATTCTCCCGCTTTCCATCACCCCGCCCCATCTCCCTCTTTCCATCACCCCACCCCATTCTCCCGCTTTCCATCACCCTGCCCCATTCTCCCTCGTTCAATCACCCCGCCCCATTCTCCCTCTTTCCATCACCCCGCCCCATTCTCCCGCTTTCCATCACCCGCCTCATTCTCCCGCTTTCCATCACCCCGCCCCATTCTCCCGCTTTCCATCACCCCGCCCCACTCTCCTGCTTTCCATCACCCCGCCCCATTCTCCCATTTCCATCACCCCACCCCATTCTCCCGCTATCCATCA
Source organism: Closterium sp. Naga37s-1 (assembly GCA_947471745.1). Classification (NCBI taxonomy): domain Eukaryota; kingdom Viridiplantae; phylum Streptophyta; class Zygnematophyceae; order Desmidiales; family Closteriaceae; genus Closterium; species Closterium sp. Naga37s-1. The sequence continues at coordinate 417,295 of CANJKZ010000536.1, forward strand.
CCCCGCCCCATTCTCCCGCTTTTCATCACCCCGCCCCATTCTCCCGCTTTTCATCACCCCGCCCCATTCTCCCGCTTTCCATCACCCCGCCCCATTATCCCGCTATCCATCACCCCGCCCCATTCTCCCGCTTTTCATCACCCCGCCCCATTCTCCCGCTTTCCATCACCCCGCCCCATTCTCCCGCTTTCCATCACCCCGCCCCATCTCCCGCTTTCCATCGCCCAGCCCCATTCTCCCGCTTTCCATCGCCCCGCCCCATTCTTCCGCTTTCCATCACCCCGCCCCATTCTCCCTCTTTCCATCGCCCCGCTCCATTCTCCCTCTTTCCATCACCCCGCCCCATTCTCCCGCTTTCCATCACCCCGCCCCATCTCCCTCTTTCCATCACCCCACCCCATTCTCCCGCTTTCCATCACCCCGCCCCATTCTCCCTCGTTCAATCACCCCGCCCCATTCTCCCTCTTTCCATCACCCCGCCCCATTCTCCCGCTTTCCATCACCCCGCCCCATTCTCCCGCTTTCCAAAACTCCGCCCCATTCTCCCGCTTTCCATCACTCGCCCCATTCTCCCGCTTTCCATCACCCCGCCCCATTCTCCCGCTTTCCATCACCCCGCCCCACTCTCCTGCTTTCCATCACCCCGCCCCATTCTCCCATTTCCATCACCCCACCCCATTCTCCCACTATCCATCACCCCGCCCCATTCTCCCGCTTTTCATCACCCCGCCCCATTCTCCCGCTTTCCATCGCCCAGCCCCATTCTCTCGCTTTCCATCGCCCCGCCCCATTCTCCAGCTTTCCATCACCCCGCCCCATTCTCCCTCTTTCCATCACCCCGCCCCACTCTCCCTCTTTCCATCGCCACGCCCCATTCTCCCTCATTCCATCGCCCCGCCCCATTCTCCCACTTTCCATCACCCCGCCCCATTCTCCCTCTTTCCATCACCCCGCCCCATTCTCCCTCTTTCAATCGCCCCGCCCCGTTCTCCCGCTTTCCATCGCCCCGCCCCGTTCTCCCGATTTCCATCACCCGCCCCATTCTCCCGCTTTCCATCACCCCACCCCATTCTCCGGCATTCCATCACCCCGCCCCACTCTCCCGCTTTCCATCACCCCGCCCCATTCTCCCGCTTTCCATCACCCCGCCCCATTCTCCCGCTTTCCATCACCCCGCCGCATTCTCCCTCTTTCCATCGCCCCGCCCCATTCTCCCTCTTTCCTTCGCCCCGCCCCATTCTCCCGCTTTCCATCGCCCCGCCCCATTCTCCCGCATTCCATCACCCCGCCCCATTCTCCCGCTTTCCATCACCCAGCCCCATTCCCCTTCTTTCAAATACCCCGCCCCATTATCCCGCTTTCCATCACCCAGCCCCATTCTCCCTCTTTCCATCACCCAGCCCCATTCTCCCTCTTCCCATCACCCAGCCCCATTCTCCCTCTTTCCATCACCCGCCCCATGTCCCTCTTTCCATCACCCCACCCCATTCTCCTGCTCCATCACCCCGCCCCATTCTCTCTCGTTCAATCACCCCGCCCCATTCTCCCTCTTTCCATCACCCCGCCCCATTCTCCCGCTTTCCATCACCCCGCCCCATTCTCCCGCTTTCCATAACTCCGCCCCATTCTCCCACTTTCCATCACCCGCCCCATTCTCCCGCTTTCCATCACCCCGCCCCATTCTCCCGCTTTCCATCACCCCGCCCAACTCTCCTGCTTTCCATCACCCCGCCCCATTCTCCCATTTCCATCACCCCACCCCATTCTCCCGCTATCCATCACCCCGCCCCATTTTCCCGCTTTTCATCACCCCGCCCCATTCTCCCGCTTTCCATCGCCCAGCCCCATTCTCTCGCTTTCCATCGGCCCGCCCCATTCTCCCGCTTTCCATCACCCCGCTCCATTCTCCCTCTTTCCATCACCCCGCCCCACTCCCCCTCTTTCCATCGCCACGCCCCATTCTCCCTCATTCCATCGCCCCGCCCCATTCTCCCACTTTCCATCACCCCGCCCCATTCTCCCTCTTTCCATCACCCTGCCCCATTCTCCCTCTTTCAATCGCCCCGCCCCGTTCTCCCGCTTTCCATCGCCCCGCCCCGTTCTCTCGATTTCCATCACCCGCCCCATTCTCCCGCTTTCTATCACCCCACCCCATTCTCCCGCATTCCATCACCCCGCCCCACTCTCCCGCTTTCCATCACCCCGCCCCATTCTCCCGCTTTCCATCACCCCGCCCCATTCTCCCGCTTTCTATCACCCCGCCTCATTCTCCCTCTTTCCATCGCCCCGCCCCATTCTCCCTCTTTCCATCGCCCCGCCCCATTCTCCCGCTTTCCATCTCCCCGCCCCATTCTCCCCCTTTCCATCGCCCCGCCCCATTCTCCCGCTTTCCATCACCCCGCCCCATTCTCCCGCTTTCCATCACCCAGCCCCATTCCCCTTCTTTCAAACACCCCGCCCCATTATCCCGCTTTCCATCACCCAGCCCCATTCTCCCTCTTTCCATCACCCAGCCCCATTCTCCCTCTTCCCATCACCCAGCCCCATTCTCCCTCTTTCCATCACCCCGCCCCATTCTCCCTCTTTCCATCACCCAGCCCCATTCTCCCGCTTTCCATCACCTCGCCCCATTCTCCCGCTTTCCATCGCCCCGCCCCATTCTCCCGCTTTCCATCGCCCCGCCCCATTCTCCCACTTTCCATCACCCCGCCCCATTCTCCCGCTTTCCATCGCCCCGCCCCATTCTCCCTCTTTCAATCACCCCGCCCCATTCTCCCACTTTCCATCACCCCGCACCATTCTTTCTCTATCCATCACCCCGCCCCATTCTCCCTCTGTCCATCACCCAGCCCCATTCTCCCTCTTTCCATTACCCTGCCCCGTTCTCCCTCTTTCCATCACCCCGCCCCATTCTCCCTCTTTCCATCACCCCGCCCCATTCTCCCTCTTTCCATCACCCAGCCCCATTCTCCTGCTTTCCATCACCCCGCCCCACTCTCCCTCTTTCCATTACCCCGCCCCGTTCTCCCGCTTTCCATCACCCGCCCCTTTCTCCCACTTTCCATCACCCCGCCAAATTCTCCCTCTTTCCATCACCCCACCCCATTCTCCCTCTTTCCATCACCCAGCCCCATTCTCCCGCTTTCCATCACCGCGCCCCATTCTCCCGCTTTCCATCACCCCGCCCCATTCTCCCGCTTTCCATCACCCCGCCCCATTCTCCCGCTTTCCATCGCCCTGCCCCATTCTCCCGCTTTCCATCGCCCCGCCCCATTCTCCCGCTTTCCATCGCCCCGCCCCATTCTCCCGCTTTCCATCGCCCAGCCCCATTCTCCCGCTTTCCATCGCCCCGCCCCATTCTTCCGCTTTCCATCACCCCGCCCCATTCTCCCTCTTTCCATCACCCCGCTCCATTCTCCCTCTTTCCATCACCCCGCCCCATTCTCCCGCTTTCCATCACCCCGCCCCATCTCCCTCTTTCCATCACCCCACCCCATTCTCCCGCTTTCCATCACCCCGCCCCATTCTCCCTCGTTCAATCACCCCGCCCCATTCTCCCTCTTTCCATCACCCCGCCCCATTCTCCTGCTTTCCATCGCCCCGCCCCATTCTCCCGCTTTCCATAACTCCGCCCCATTCTCCCGCTTTCCATCACCCGCCCCATTCTCCCGCTTTCCATCACCCCGCCCCATTCTCCCGCTTTCCATCACCCCGCCCCACTCTCCTGCTTTCCATCACCCCGCCCCATTCTCCCATTTCCATCACCCCACACCGTTCTCCCGCTATCCATCACCCCGCCCCATTCTCCCGCTTTTCATCACCCCACCCCATTCTCCCGCTTTCCATCGCCGAGCCCCATTCTCTCGCTTTCCATCGCCCCGCCCCATTCTCCCGCTTTCCATCACCCCGCCCCATTCTCCCTCTTTCCATCACCCCGCCCCACTCTCCCTCTTTCCATCGCCACACCCCATTATCCCTCATTCCATCACCCCGCCCCATTCTCCCACTTTCCATCACCCCGCCCCATTCTCCCACTTTCCATCACCCCGCCCTATTCTCCCTCTTTCAATCGCCCCGCCCCATTCTCCCGCTTTCCATCGCCCCGCCCCGTTCTCCCGATTTCCATCACCCGCCCCATTCTCCCGCTTTCCATCACCCCACCCCATTCTCCCGCATTCCATCACGCCGCCCCACTCTCCCGCTTTCCATCACCCGCCCCATTCTCCCGCTTTCCATCACCCCGCCCCATTCTCCCGCTTTCCATCACCCCGCCCAACTCTCCTGCTTTCCATCACCCCGCCCCATTCTCCCATTTCCATCACCCCACCCCATTCTCCCGCTATCCATCACCCCGCCCCATTTTCCCGCTTTTCATCACCCCGCCCCATTCTCCCGCTTTCCATCGCCCAGCCCCATTCTCTCGCTTTCCATCGGCCCGCCCCATTCTCCCGCTTTCCATCACCCCGCTCCATTCTCCCTCTTTCCATCACCCCGCCCCACTCCCCCTCTTTCCATCGCCACGCCCCATTCTCCCTCATTCCATCGCCCCGCCCCATTCTCCCACTTTCCATCACCCCGCCCCATTCTCCCTCTTTCCATCACCCTGCCCCATTCTCCCTCTTTCAATCGCCCCGCCCCGTTCTCCCGCTTTCCATCACCCCGCCCCGTTCTCTCGATTTCCATCACCCGCCCCATTCTCCCGCTTTCTATCACCCCACCCCATTCTCCCGCATTCCATCACCCCGCCCCACTCTCCCGCTTTCCATCACCCCGCCCCATTCTCCCGCTTTCCATCACCCCGCCCCATTCTCCCGCTTTCTATCACCCCGCCTCATTCTCCCTCTTTCCATCGCCCCGCCCCATTCTCCCTCTTTCCATCGCCCCGCCCCATTCTCCCGCTTTCCATCTCCCCGCCCCATTCTCCCCCTTTCCATCGCCCCGCCCCATTCTCCCGCTTTCCATCACCCCGCCCCATTCTCCCGCTTTCCATCACCCAGCCCCATTCCCCTTCTTTCAAACACCCCGCCCCATTATCCCGCTTTCCATCACCCAGCCCCATTCTCCCTCTTTCCATCACCCAGCCCCATTCTCCCTCTTCCCATCACCCAGCCCCATTCTCCCTCTTTCCATCACCCCGCCCCATTCTCCCTCTTTCCATCACCCAGCCCCATTCTCCCGCTTTCCATCACCTCGCCCCATTCTCCCGCTTTCCATCGCCCCGCCCCATTCTCCCGCTTTCCATCGCCCCGCCCCATTCTCCCACTTTCCATCACCCCGCCCCATTCTCCCGCTTTCCATCGCCCCGCCCCATTCTCCCTCTTTCAATCACCCCGCCCCATTCTCCCACTTTCCATCACCCCGCACCATTCTTTCTCTATCCATCACCCCGCCCCATTCTCCCTCTGTCCATCACCCAGCCCCATTCTCCCTCTTTCCATTACCCTGCCCCGTTCTCCCTCTTTCCATCACCCCGCCCCATTCTCCCTCTTTCCATCACCCCGCCCCATTCTCCCTCTTTCCATCACCCAGCCCCATTCTCCTGCTTTCCATCACCCCGCCCCGCTCTCCCTCTTTCCATTACCCCGCCCCGTTCTCCCGCTTTCCATCACCCGCCCCTTTCTCCCACTTTCCATCACCCCGCCCAATTCTCCCTCTTTCCATCACCCCACCCCATTCTCCCTCTTTCCATCACCCAGCCCCATTCTCCCGCTTTCCATCACCGCGCCCCATTCTCCCGCTTTCCATCACCCCGCCCCATTCTCCCGCTGTCCATCACCCCGCCCCATTCTCCCTGCGAAGAAAGCTATTCTACGGGACAGCTGAATTGTGTGGGACGCATGGTCAGAGTTATGGCAGTAATTCTTGACAGAGTGGTTGGTTGCCTTGGTAGAACTCAAGCGTAGTTTCACTAAGAAAAGTTTCACTACGACACAGAGATGGAGGTGCGTTTTGAGTCGACTCACAAGTCGCGCGAGGCGGAGCGACAAGGGCACCGAGATGGAGAGGTGCGTGGGGCTCACTACGACACGGAGATGGAGGTGCGTTTTGAGTCGACTCACAAGTCGCGCGAGGCGGAGCGACAAGGGCACCGAGATGGAGAGGTGCGTGGGGCTCACTACGACACGGAGATGGAGGTGCGTTTTGAGTCGACTCACAAGTCGCGCGAGGCGGAGCGACAAGGGCACCGAGATGGAGAGGTGCGTGGGGCTCACTACGACACGGAGATGGAGGTGCGTTTTGAGTCGACTCACAAGTCGCGCGAGGCGGAGCGACAAGGGCACCGAGATGGAGAGGTGCGTGGGGCTCACTACGACACGGAGATGGAGGTGCGTTTTTGAGTCGACTCACAAGTCGCGCGAGGCGGAGCGACAAGGGCACCGAGATGGAGAGGTGCGTGGGGCTCACTACGACACGGAGATGGAGGTGCGTTTTGAGTCGACTCACAAGTCGCGCGAGGCGGAGCGACAAGGGCTCCGAGATGGAGAGGTGCGTGGGGCTCACTACGACACGGAGATGGAGGTGCGTTTTGAGTCGACTCACAAGTCGCGCGAGGCGGAGCGACAAGGGCTCCGAGATGGAGAGGTGCGTGGGGCTCACTACGACACGGAGATGGAGGTGCGTTTTGAGTCGACTCACAAGTCGCGCGAGGCGGAGCGACAAGGGCACCGAGATGGAGAGGTGCGTGGGGCTCACTACGACACGGAGATGGAGGTGCGTTTTGAGTCGACTCACAAGTCGCGCGAGGCGGAGCGACAAGGGCACCGAGATGGAGAGGTGCGTGGGGCTCACTACGACACGGAGATGGAGGTGCGTTTTGAGTCGACTCACAAGTCGCGCGAGGCGGAGCGACAAGGGCACCGAGATGGAGAGGTGCGTGGGGCTCACTACGACACGGAGATGGAGGTGCGTTTTGAGTCGACTCACAAGTCGCGCGAGGCGGAGCGACAAGGGCACCGAGATGGAGAGGTGCGTGGGGCTCACTACGACACGGAGATGGAGGTGCGTTTTGAGTCGACTCACAAGTCGCGCGAGGCGGAGCGACAAGGGCACCGAGATGGAGAGGTGCGTGGGGCTCACTACGACACGGAGATGGAGGTGCGTTTTGAGTCGACTCACAAGTCGCGCGAGGCGGAGCGACAAGGGCACCGAGATGGAGAGGTGCGTGGGGCTCACTACGACACGGAGATGGAGGTGCGTTTTGAGTCGACTCACAAGTCGCGCGAGGCGGAGCGACAAGGGCACCGAGATGGAGAGGTGCGTGGGGCTCACTACGACACGGAGATGGAGGTGCGTTTTGAGTCGACTCACAAGTCGCGCGAGGCGGAGCGACAAGGGCACCGAGATGGAGAGGTGCGTGGGGCTCACTACGACACGGAGATGGAGGTGCGTTTTGAGTCGACTCACAAGTCGCGCGAGGCGGAGCGACAAGGGCACCGAGATGGAGAGGTGCGTGGGGCTCACTACGACACGGCGATGGAGGTGCGTTTTGAGTCGACTCACAAGTCGCGCGAGGCGGAGCGACAAGGGCACCGAGATGGAGAGGTGCGTGGGGCTCACTACGACACGGCGATGGAGGTGCGTTTTGAGTCGACTCACAAGTCGCGCGAGGCGGAGCGACAAGGGCACCGAGAGGGAGAGGTGCGTGGGGCTCACTACGACACGGCGATGGAGGTGCGTTTTGAGTCGACTCACAAGTCGCGCGAGGCGGAGCGACAAGGGCACCGAGAGGGAGAGGTGCGTGGGGCTCACTACGACACGGCGATGGAGGTGCGTTTTGAGTCGACTCACAAGTCGCGCGAGGCGGAGCGACAAGGGCACCGAGAGGGAGAGGTGCGTGGGGCTCACTACGACACGGCGATGGAGGTGCGTTTTGAGTCGACTCACAAGTCGCGCGAGGCGGAGCGACAAGGGCACCGAGAGGGAGAGGTGCGTGGGGCTCACTACGACACGGCGATGGAGGTGCGTTTTGAGTCGACTCACAAGTCGCGCGAGGCGGAGCGACAAGGGCACCGAGAGGGAGAGGTGCGTGGGGCTCACTACGACACGGCGATGGAGGTGCGTTTTGAGTCGACTCACAAGTCGCGCGAGGCGGAGCGACAAGGGCACCGAGAGGGAGAGGTGCGTGGGGCTCACTACGACACGGCGATGGAGGTGCGTTTTGAGTCGACTCACAAGTCGCGCGAGGCGGAGCGACAAGGGCACCGAGAGGGAGAGGTGCGTGGGGCTCACTACGACACGGCGATGGAGGTGCGTTTTGAGTCGACTCACAAGTCGCGCGAGGCGGAGCGACAAGGGCACCGAGAGGGAGAGGTGCGTGGGGCTCACTACGACACGGCGATGGAGGTGCGTTTTGAGTCGACTCACAAGTCGCGCGAGGCGGAGCGACAAGGGCACCGAGAGGGAGAGGTGCGTGGGGCTCACTACGACACGGCGATGGAGGTGCGTTTTGAGTCGACTCACAAGTCGCGCGAGGCGGAGCGACAAGGGCACCGAGAGGGAGAGGTGCGTGGGGCTCACTACGACACGGCGATGGAGGTGCGTTTTGAGTCGACTCACAAGTCGCGCGAGGCGGAGCGACAAGGGCACCGAGAGGGAGAGGTGCGTGGGGCTCACTACGACACGGCGATGGAGGTGCGTTTTGAGTCGACTCACAAGTCGCGCGAGGCGGAGCGACAAGGGCACCGAGAGGGAGAGGTGCGTGGGGCTCACTACGACACGGCGATGGAGGTGCGTTTTGAGTCGACTCACAAGTCGCGCGAGGCGGAGCGACAAGGGCACCGAGAGGGAGAGGTGCGTGGGGCTCACTACGACACGGCGATGGAGGTGCGTTTTGAGTCGACTCACAAGTCGCGCGAGGCGGAGCGACAAGGGCACCGAGAGGGAGAGGTGCGTGGGGCTCACTACGACACGGCGATGGAGGTGCGTTTTGAGTCGACTCACAAGTCGCGCGAGGCGGAGCGACAAGGGCACCGAGAGGGAGAGGTGCGTGGGGCTCACTACGACACGGCGATGGAGGTGCGTTTTGAGTCGACTCACAAGTCGCGCGAGGCGGAGCGACAAGGGCACCGAGAGGGAGAGGTGCGTGGGGCTCACTACGACACGGCGATGGAGGTGCGTTTTGAGTCGACTCACAAGTCGCGCGAGGCGGAGCGACAAGGGCACCGAGAGGGAGAGGTGCGTGGGGCTCACTACGACACGGCGATGGAGGTGCGTTTTGAGTCGACTCACAAGTCGCGCGAGGCGGAGCGACAAGGGCACCGAGAGGGAGAGGTGCGTGGGGCTCACTACGACACGGCGATGGAGGTGCGTTTTGAGTCGACTCACAAGTCGCGCGAGGCGGAGCGACAAGGGCACCGAGAGGGAGAGGTGCGTGGGGCTCACTACGACACGGCGATGGAGGTGCGTTTTGAGTCGACTCACAAGTCGCGCGAGGCGGAGCGACAAGGGCACCGAGAGGGAGAGGTGCGTGGGGCTCACTACGACACGGCGATGGAGGTGCGTTTTGAGTCGACTCACAAGTCGCGCGAGGCGGAGCGACAAGGGCACCGAGAGGGAGAGGTGCGTGGGGCTCACTACGACACGGCGATGGAGGTGCGTTTTGAGTCGACTCACAAGTCGCGCGAGGCGGAGCGACAAGGGCACCGAGAGGGAGAGGTGCGTGGGGCTCACTACGACACGGCGATGGAGGTGCGTTTTGAGTCGACTCACAAGTCGCGCGAGGCGGAGCGACAAGGGCACCGAGAGGGAGAGGTGCGTGGGGCTCACTACGACACGGCGATGGAGGTGCGTTTTGAGTCGACTCACAAGTCGCGCGAGGCGGAGCGACAAGGGCACCGAGAGGGAGAGGTGCGTGGGGCTCACTACGACACGGCGATGGAGGTGCGTTTTGAGTCGACTCACAAGTCGCGCGAGGCGGAGCGACAAGGGCACCGAGAGGGAGAGGTGCGTGGGGCTCACTACGACACGGCGATGGAGGTGCGTTTTGAGTCGACTCACAAGTCGCGCGAGGCGGAGCGACAAGGGCACCGAGAGGGAGAGGTGCGTGGGGCTCACTACGACACGGCGATGGAGGTGCGTTTTGAGTCGACTCACAAGTCGCGCGAGGCGGAGCGACAAGGGCACCGAGAGGGAGAGGTGCGTGGGGCTCACTACGACACGGCGATGGAGGTGCGTTTTGAGTCGACTCACAAGTCGCGCGAGGCGGAGCGACAAGGGCACCGAGAGGGAGAGGTGCGTGGGGCTCACTACGACACGGCGATGGAGGTGCGTTTTGAGTCGACTCACAAGTCGCGCGAGGCGGAGCGACAAGGGCACCGAGAGGGAGAGGTGCGTGGGGCTCACTACGACACGGCGATGGAGGTGCGTTTTGAGTCGACTCACAAGTCGCGCGAGGCGGAGCGACAAGGGCACCGAGAGGGAGAGGTGCGTGGGGCTCACTACGACACGGCGATGGAGGTGCGTTTTGAGTCGACTCACAAGTCGCGCGAGGCGGAGCGACAAGGGCACCGAGAGGGAGAGGTGCGTGGGGCTCACTACGACACGGCGATGGAGGTGCGTTTTGAGTCGACTCACAAGTCGCGCGAGGCGGAGCGACAAGGGCACCGAGAGGGAGAGGTGCGTGGGGCTCACTACGACACGGCGATGGAGGTGCGTTTTGAGTCGACTCACAAGTCGCGCGAGGCGGAGCGACAAGGGCACCGAGAGGGAGAGGTGCGTGGGGCTCACTACGACACGGCGATGGAGGTGCGTTTTGAGTCGACTCACAAGTCGCGCGAGGCGGAGCGACAAGGGCACCGAGAGGGAGAGGTGCGTGGGGCTCACTACGACACGGCGATGGAGGTGCGTTTTGAGTCGACTCACAAGTCGCGCGAGGCGGAGCGACAAGGGCACCGAGAGGGAGAGGTGCGTGGGGCTCACTACGACACGGCGATGGAGGTGCGTTTTGAGTCGACTCACAAGTCGCGCGAGGCGGAGCGACAAGGGCACCGAGAGGGAGAGGTGCGTGGGGCTCACTACGACACGGCGATGGAGGTGCGTTTTGAGTCGACTCACAAGTCGCGCGAGGCGGAGCGACAAGGGCACCGAGAGGGAGAGGTGCGTGGGGCTCACTACGACACGGCGATGGAGGTGCGTTTTGAGTCGACTCACAAGTCGCGCGAGGCGGAGCGACAAGGGCACCGAGAGGGAGAGGTGCGTGGGGCTCACTACGACACGGCGATGGAGGTGCGTTTTGAGTCGACTCACAAGTCGCGCGAGGCGGAGCGACAAGGGCACCGAGAGGGAGAGGTGCGTGGGGCTCACTACGACACGGCGATGGAGGTGCGTTTTGAGTCGACTCACAAGTCGCGCGAGGCGGAGCGACAAGGGCACCGAGAGGGAGAGGTGCGTGGGGCTCACTACGACACGGCGATGGAGGTGCGTTTTGAGTCGACTCACAAGTCGCGCGAGGCGGAGCGACAAGGGCACCGAGAGGGAGAGGTGCGTGGGGCTCACTACGACACGGCGATGGAGGTGCGTTTTGAGTCGACTCACAAGTCGCGCGAGGCGGAGCGACAAGGGCACCGAGAGGGAGAGGTGCGTGGGGCTCACTACGACACGGCGATGGAGGTGCGTTTTGAGTCGACTCACAAGTCGCGCGAGGCGGAGCGACAAGGGCACCGAGAGGGAGAGGTGCGTGGGGCTCACTACGACACGGCGATGGAGGTGCGTTTTGAGTCGACTCACAAGTCGCGCGAGGCGGAGCGACAAGGGCACCGAGAGGGAGAGGTGCGTGGGGCTCACTACGACACGGCGATGGAGGTGCGTTTTGAGTCGACTCACAAGTCGCGCGAGGCGGAGCGACAAGGGCACCGAGAGGGAGAGGTGCGTGGGGCTCACTACGACACGGCGATGGAGGTGCGTTTTGAGTCGACTCACAAGTCGCGCGAGGCGGAGCGACAAGGGCACCGAGAGGGAGAGGTGCGTGGGGCTCACTACGACACGGCGATGGAGGTGCGTTTTGAGTCGACTCACAAGTCGCGCGAGGCGGAGCGACAAGGGCACCGAGAGGGAGAGGTGCGTGGGGCTCACTACGACACGGCGATGGAGGTGCGTTTTGAGTCGACTCACAAGTCGCGCGAGGCGGAGCGACAAGGGCACCGAGAGGGAGAGGTGCGTGGGGCTCACTACGACACGGCGATGGAGGTGCGTTTTGAGTCGACTCACAAGTCGCGCGAGGCGGAGCGACAAGGGCACCGAGAGGGAGAGGTGCGTGGGGCTCACTACGACACGGCGATGGAGGTGCGTTTTGAGTCGACTCACAAGTCGCGCGAGGCGGAGCGACAAGGGCACCGAGAGGGAGAGGTGCGTGGGGCTCACTACGACACGGCGATGGAGGTGCGTTTTGAGTCGACTCACAAGTCGCGCGAGGCGGAGCGACAAGGGCACCGAGAGGGAGAGGTGCGTGGGGCTCACTACGACACGGCGATGGAGGTGCGTTTTGAGTCGACTCACAAGTCGCGCGAGGCGGAGCGACAAGGGCACCGAGAGGGAGAGGTGCGTGGGGCTCACTACGACACGGCGATGGAGGTGCGTTTTGAGTCGACTCACAAGTCGCGCGAGGCGGAGCGACAAGGGCACCGAGAGGGAGAGGTGCGTGGGGCTCACTACGACACGGCGATGGAGGTGCGTTTTGAGTCGACTCACAAGTCGCGCGAGGCGGAGCGACAAGGGCACCGAGAGGGAGAGGTGCGTGGGGCTCACTACGACACGGCGATGGAGGTGCGTTTTGAGTCGACTCACAAGTCGCGCGAGGCGGAGCGACAAGGGCACCGAGAGGGAGAGGTGCGTGGGGCTCACTACGACACGGCGATGGAGGTGCGTTTTGAGTCGACTCACAAGTCGCGCGAGGCGGAGCGACAAGGGCACCGAGAGGGAGAGGTGCGTGGGGCTCACTACGACACGGCGATGGAGGTGCGTTTTGAGTCGACTCACAAGTCGCGCGAGGCGGAGCGACAAGGGCACCGAGAGGGAGAGGTGCGTGGGGCTCACTACGACACGGCGATGGAGGTGCGTTTTGAGTCGACTCACAAGTCGCGCGAGGCGGAGCGACAAGGGCACCGAGAGGGAGAGGTGCGTGGGGCTCACTACGACACGGCGATGGAGGTGCGTTTTGAGTCGACTCACAAGTCGCGCGAGGCGGAGCGACAAGGGCACCGAGAGGGAGAGGTGCGTGGGGCTCACTACGACACGGCGATGGAGGTGCGTTTTGAGTCGACTCACAAGTCGCGCGAGGCGGAGCGACAAGGGCACCGAGAGGGAGAGGTGCGTGGGGCTCACTACGACACGGCGATGGAGGTGCGTTTTGAGTCGACTCACAAGTCGCGCGAGGCGGAGCGACAAGGGCACCGAGAGGGAGAGGTGCGTGGGGCTCACTACGACACGGCGATGGAGGTGCGTTTTGAGTCGACTCACAAGTCGCGCGAGGCGGAGCGACAAGGGCACCGAGAGGGAGAGGTGCGTGGGGCTCACTACGACACGGCGATGGAGGTGCGTTTTGAGTCGACTCACAAGTCGCGCGAGGCGGAGCGACAAGGGCACCGAGAGGGAGAGGTGCGTGGGGCTCACTACGACACGGCGATGGAGGTGCGTTTTGAGTCGACTCACAAGTCGCGCGAGGCGGAGCGACAAGGGCACCGAGAGGGAGAGGTGCGTGGGGCTCACTACGACACGGCGATGGAGGTGCGTTTTGAGTCGACTCACAAGTCGCGCGAGGCGGAGCGACAAGGGCACCGAGAGGGAGAGGTGCGTGGGGCTCACTACGACACGGCGATGGAGGTGCGTTTTGAGTCGACTCACAAGTCGCGCGAGGCGGAGCGACAAGGGCACCGAGAGGGAGAGGTGCGTGGGGCTCACTACGACACGGCGATGGAGGTGCGTTTTGAGTCGACTCACAAGTCGCGCGAGGCGGAGCGACAAGGGCACCGAGAGGGAGAGGTGCGTGGGGCTCACTACGACACGGCGATGGAGGTGCGTTTTGAGTCGACTCACAAGTCGCGCGAGGCGGAGCGACAAGGGCACCGAGAGGGAGAGGTGCGTGGGGCTCACTACGACACGGCGATGGAGGTGCGTTTTGAGTCGACTCACAAGTCGCGCGAGGCGGAGCGACAAGGGCACCGAGAGGGAGAGGTGCGTGGGGCTCACTACGACACGGCGATGGAGGTGCGTTTTGAGTCGACTCACAAGTCGCGCGAGGCGGAGCGACAAGGGCACCGAGAGGGAGAGGTGCGTGGGGCTCACTACGACACGGCGATGGAGGTGCGTTTTGAGTCGACTCACAAGTCGCGCGAGGCGGAGCGACAAGGGCACCGAGAGGGAGAGGTGCGTGGGGCTCACTACGACACGGCGATGGAGGTGCGTTTTGAGTCGACTCACAAGTCGCGCGAGGCGGAGCGACAAGGGCACCGAGAGGGAGAGGTGCGTGGGGCTCACTACGACACGGCGATGGAGGTGCGTTTTGAGTCGACTCACAAGTCGCGCGAGGCGGAGCGACAAGGGCACCGAGAGGGAGAGGTGCGTGGGGCTCACTACGACACGGAGATGGAGGTGCGTTTTGAGTCGACTCACAAGTCGCGCGAGGCAGAGCGACAAGGGCACCGAGACGGAGAGGTGCGTGGGGCTCACTACGACACGGAGATGGAGGTGCGTTTTGAGTCGACTCACAAGTCGCGCGAGGCAGAGCGACAAGGGCACCGAGACGGAGAGGTGCGTGGGGCTCACTACGACACGGCGATGGAGGTGCGTTTTGAGTCGACTCACAAGTCGCGCGAGGCAGAGCGACAAGGGCACCGAGACGGAGAGGTGCGTGGGGCTCACTACGACACGGCGATGGAGGTGCGTTTTGAGTCGACTCACAAGTCGCGCGAGGCAGAGCGACAAGGGCACGGAGAGGGAGAGGTGCGTGGGGCTCACTACGACACGGAGATGGAGGTGCGTTTTGAGTCGACTCACAAGTCGCGCGAGGCAGAGCGACAAGGGCACCGAGAGGGAGAGGTGCTTGGGGCTCACTACGACACGGAGATGGAGGTGCGTTTTGAGTCGACTCACAAGTCGCGCGAGGCAGAGCGACAAGGGCACCGAGAGGGAGAGGTGCGTGGGGCTCACTACGACACGGCGATGGAGGTGCGTTTGAGTCGACTCACAAGTCGCGCGAGGCAGAGCGACAAGGGCACGGAGAGGGAGAGGTGCGTGGGGCTCACTACGACACGGCGATGGAGGTGCGTTTGAGTCGACTCACAAGTCGCGCGAGGCAGAGCGACAAGGGCACGGAGAGGGAGAGGTGCGTGGGGCTCACTACGACACGGCGATGGAGGTGCGTTTTGAGTCGACTCACAAGTCGCGCGAGGCAGAGCGACAAGGGCACGGAGAGGGAGAGGTGCGTGGGGCTCACTACGACACGGCGATGGAGGTGCGTTTTGAGTCGACTCACAAGTCGCGCGAGGCAGAGCGACAAGGGCACCGAGAGGGAGAGGTGCGTGGGGCTCACTACGACACGGCGATGGAGGTGCGTTTTGAGTCGACTCACAAGTCGCGCGCGGCAGAGCGACAAGGGCACCGAGAGGGAGAGGTGCGTGGGGCTCACTACGACACGGCGATGGAGGTGCGTTTTGAGTCGACTCACAAGTCGCGCGCGGCAGAGCGACAAGGGCACCGAGAGGGAGAGGTGCGTGGGGCTCACTACGACACGGCGATGGAGGTGCGTTTTGAGTCGACTCACAAGTCGCGCGCGGCAGAGCGACAAGGGCACCGAGAGGGAGAGGTGCGTGGGGCTCACTACGACACGGCGATGGAGGTGCGTTTTGAGTCGACTCACAAGTCGCGCGGGGCAGAGCGACAAGGGCACCGAGAGGGAGAGGTGCGTGGGGCTCACTACGACACGGCGATGGAGGTGCGTTTTGAGTCGACTCACAAGTCGCGCGGGGCAGAGCGACAAGGGCACCGAGAGGGAGAGGTGCGTGGGGCTCACTACGACACGGCGATGGAGGTGCGTTTTGAGTCGACTCACAAGTCGCGCGGGGCAGAGCGACAAGGGCACCGAGAGGGAGAGGTGCGTGGGGCTCACTACGACACGGCGATGGAGGTGCGTTTTGAGTCGACTCACAAGTCGCGCGGGGCAGAGCGACAAGGGCACCGAGAGGGAGAGGTGCGTGGGGCTCACTACGACACGGCGATGGAGGTGCGTTTTGAGTCGACTCACAAGTCGCGCGGGGCAGAGCGACAAGGGCACCGAGAGGGAGAGGTGCGTGGGGCTCACTACGACACGGCGATGGAGGTGCGTTTTGAGTCGACTCACAAGTCGCGCGGGGCAGAGCGACAAGGGCACCGAGAGGGAGAGGTGCGTGGGGCTCACTACGACACGGCGATGGAGGTGCGTTTTGAGTCGACTCACAAGTCGCGCGGGGCAGAGCGACAAGGGCACCGAGAGGGAGAGGTGCGTGGGGCTCACTACGACACGGCGATGGAGGTGCGTTTTGAGTCGACTCACAAGTCGCGCGGGGCAGAGCGACAAGGGCACCGAGAGGGAGAGGTGCGTGGGGCTCACTACGACACGGCGATGGAGGTGCGTTTTGAGTCGACTCACAAGTCGCGCGGGGCAGAGCGACAAGGGCACCGAGAGGGAGAGGTGCGTGGGGCTCACTACGACACGGCGATGGAGGTGCGTTTTGAGTCGACTCACAAGTCGCGCGGGGCAGAGCGACAAGGGCACCGAGAGGGAGAGGTGCGTGGGGCTCACTACGACACGGCGATGGAGGTGCGTTTTGAGTCGACTCACAAGTCGCGCGGGGCAGAGCGACAAGGGCACCGAGAGGGAGAGGTGCGTGGGGCTCACTACGACACGGCGATGGAGGTGCGTTTTGAGTCGACTCACAAGTCGCGCGGGGCAGAGCGACAAGGGCACCGAGAGGGAGAGGTGCGTGGGGCTCACTACGACACGGCGATGGAGGTGCGTTTTGAGTCGACTCACAAGTCGCGCGGGGCAGAGCGACAAGGGCACCGAGAGGGAGAGGTGCGTGGGGCTCACTACGACACGGCGATGGAGGTGCGTTTTGAGTCGACTCACAAGTCGCGCGGGGCAGAGCGACAAGGGCACCGAGAGGGAGAGGTGCGTGGGGCTCACTACGACACGGCGATGGAGGTGCGTTTTGAGTCGACTCACAAGTCGCGCGGGGCAGAGCGACAAGGGCACCGAGAGGGAGAGGTGCGTGGGGCTCACTACGACACGGCGATGGAGGTGCGTTTTGAGTCGACTCACAAGTCGCGCGGGGCAGAGCGACAAGGGCACCGAGAGGGAGAGGTGCGTGGGGCTCACTACGACACGGCGATGGAGGTGCGTTTTGAGTCGACTCACAAGTCGCGCGGGGCAGAGCGACAAGGGCACCGAGAGGGAGAGGTGCGTGGGGCTCACTACGACACGGCGATGGAGGTGCGTTTTGAGTCGACTCACAAGTCGCGCGGGGCAGAGCGACAAGGGCACCGAGAGGGAGAGGTGCGTGGGGCTCACTACGACACGGCGATGGAGGTGCGTTTTGAGTCGACTCACAAGTCGCGCGGGGCAGAGCGACAAGGGCACCGAGAGGGAGAGGTGCGTGGGGCTCACTACGACACGGCGATGGAGGTGCGTTTTGAGTCGACTCACAAGTCGCGCGGGGCAGAGCGACAAGGGCACCGAGAGGGAGAGGTGCGTGGGGCTCACTACGACACGGCGATGGAGGTGCGTTTTGAGTCGACTCACAAGTCGCGCGGGGCAGAGCGACAAGGGCACCGAGAGGGAGAGGTGCGTGGGGCTCACTACGACACGGCGATGGAGGTGCGTTTTGAGTCGACTCACAAGTCGCGCGGGGCAGAGCGACAAGGGC
The DNA here is from genome assembly GCA_947471745.1 of Closterium sp. Naga37s-1. NCBI lineage: Eukaryota > Viridiplantae > Streptophyta > Zygnematophyceae > Desmidiales > Closteriaceae > Closterium > Closterium sp. Naga37s-1. Next base: position 435,189 of record CANJKZ010000536.1, read on the forward strand.
ACCGAGAGGGAGAGGTGCGTGGGGCTCACTACGACACGGAGATGGAGGTGCGTTTTGAGTCGACTCACAAGTCGCGCGGGGCAGAGCGACAAGGGCACCGAGAGGGAGAGGTGCGTGGGGCTCACTACGACACGGAGATGGAGGTGCGTTTTGAGTCGACTCACAAGTCGCGCGGGGCAGAGCGACAAGGGCACCGAGAGGGAGAGGTGCGTGGGGCTCACTACGACACGGAGATGGAGGTGCGTTTTGAGTCGACTCACAAGTCGCGCGGGGCAGAGCGACAAGGGCACCGAGAGGGAGAGGTGCGTGGGGCTCACTACGACACGGAGATGGAGGTGCGTTTTGAGTCGACTCACAAGTCGCGCGGGGCAGAGCGACAAGGGCACCGAGAGGGAGAGGTGCGTGGGGCTCACTACGACACGGCGATGGAGGTGCGTTTTGAGTCGACTCACAAGTCGCGCGGGGCAGAGCGACAAGGGCACCGAGAGGGAGAGGTGCGTGGGGCTCACTACGACACGGCGATGGAGGTGCGTTTTGAGTCGACTCACAAGTCGCGCGGGGCAGAGCGACAAGGGCACCGAGAGGGAGAGGTGCGTGGGGCTCACTACGACACGGCGATGGAGGTGCGTTTTGAGTCGACTCACAAGTCGCGCGGGGCAGAGCGACAAGGGCACCGAGAGGGAGAGGTGCGTGGGGCTCACTACGACACGGCGATGGAGGTGCGTTTTGAGTCGACTCACAAGTCGCGCGGGGCAGAGCGACAAGGGCACCGAGAGGGAGAGGTGCGTGGGGCTCACTACGACACGGAGATGGAGGTGCGTTTTGAGTCGACTCACAAGTCGCGCGGGGCAGAGCGACAAGGGCACCGAGAGGGAGAGGTGCGTGGGGCTCACTACGACACGGAGATGGAGGTGCGTTTTGAGTCGACTCACAAGTCGCGCGGGGCAGAGCGACAAGGGCACCGAGAGGGAGAGGTGCGTGGGGCTCACTACGACACGGAGATGGAGGTGCGTTTTGAGTCGACTCACAAGTCGCGCGGGGCAGAGCGACAAGGGCACCGAGAGGGAGAGGTGCGTGGGGCTCACTACGACACGGAGATGGAGGTGCGTTTTGAGTCGACTCACAAGTCGCGCGGGGCAGAGCGACAAGGGCACCGAGAGGGAGAGGTGCGTGGGGCTCACTACGACACGGAGATGGAGGTGCGTTTTGAGTCGACTCACAAGTCGCGCGGGGCAGAGCGACAAGGGCACCGAGAGGGAGAGGTGCGTGGGGCTCACTACGACACGGAGATGGAGGTGCGTTTTGAGTCGACTCACAAGTCGCGCGGGGCAGAGCGACAAGGGCACCGAGAGGGAGAGGTGCGTGGGGCTCACTACGACACGGAGATGGAGGTGCGTTTTGAGTCGACTCACAAGTCGCGCGGGGCAGAGCGACAAGGGCACCGAGAGGGAGAGGTGCGTGGGGCTCACTACGACACGGAGATGGAGGTGCGTTTTGAGTCGACTCACAAGTCGCGCGGGGCAGAGCGACAAGGGCACCGAGAGGGAGAGGTGCGTGGGGCTCACTACGACACGGCGATGGAGGTGCGTTTTGAGTCGACTCACAAGTCGCGCGGGGCAGAGCGACAAGGGCACCGAGAGGGAGAGGTGCGTGGGGCTCACTACGACACGGCGATGGAGGTGCGTTTTGAGTCGACTCACAAGTCGCGCGGGGCAGAGCGACAAGGGCACCGAGAGGGAGAGGTGCGTGGGGCTCACTACGACACGGCGATGGAGGTGCGTTTTGAGTCGACTCACAAGTCGCGCGGGGCAGAGCGACAAGGGCACCGAGAGGGAGAGGTGCGTGGGGCTCACTACGACACGGCGATGGAGGTGCGTTTTGAGTCGACTCACAAGTCGCGCGGGGCAGAGCGACAAGGGCACCGAGAGGGAGAGGTGCGTGGGGCTCACTACGACACGGCGATGGAGGTGCGTTTTGAGTCGACTCACAAGTCGCGCGGGGCAGAGCGACAAGGGCACCGAGAGGGAGAGGTGCGTGGGGCTCACTACGACACGGAGATGGAGGTGCGTTTTGAGTCGACTCACAAGTCGCGCGGGGCAGAGCGACAAGGGCACCGAGAGGGAGAGGTGCGTGGGGCTCACTACGACACGGAGATGGAGGTGCGTTTTGAGTCGACTCACAAGTCGCGCGGGGCAGAGCGACAAGGGCACCGAGAGGGAGAGGTGCGTGGGGCTCACTACGACACGGAGATGGAGGTGCGTTTTGAGTCGACTCACAAGTCGCGCGGGGCAGAGCGACAAGGGCACCGAGAGGGAGAGGTGCGTGGGGCTCACTACGACACGGCGATGGAGGTGCGTTTTGAGTCGACTCACAAGTCGCGCGGGGCAGAGCGACAAGGGCACCGAGAGGGAGAGGAGCGTGGGGCTCACTACGACACGGCGATGGAGGTGCGTTTTGAGTCGACTCACAAGTCGCGCGGGGCAGAGCGACAAGGGCACCGAGAGGGAGAGGTGCGTGGGGCTCACTACGACACGGAGATGGAGGTGCGTTTTGAGTCGACTCACAAGTCGCGCGGGGCAGAGCGACAAGGGCACCGAGAGGGAGAGGTGCGTGGGGCTCACTACGACACGGAGATGGAGGTGCGTTTTGAGTCGACTCACAAGTCGCGCGGGGCAGAGCGACAAGGGCACCGAGAGGGAGAGGTGCGTGGGGCTCACTACGACACGGAGATGGAGGTGCGTTTTGAGTCGACTCACAAGTCGCGCGGGGCAGAGCGACAAGGGCACCGAGAGGGAGAGGTGCGTGGGGCTCACTACGACACGGCGATGGAGGTGCGTTTTGAGTCGACTCACAAGTCGCGCGGGGCAGAGCGACAAGGGCACCGAGAGGGAGAGGTGCGTGGGGCTCACTACGACACGGCGATGGAGGTGCGTTTTGAGTCGACTCACAAGTCGCGCGGGGCAGAGCGACAAGGGCACCGAGAGGGAGAGGTGCGTGGGGCTCACTACGACACGGCGATGGAGGTGCGTTTTGAGTCGACTCACAAGTCGCGCGGGGCAGAGCGACAAGGGCACCGAGAGGGAGAGGTGCGTGGGGCTCACTACGACACGGCGATGGAGGTGCGTTTTGAGTCGACTCACAAGTCGCGCGGGGCAGAGCGACAAGGGCACCGAGAGGGAGAGGTGCGTGGGGCTCACTACGACACGGCGATGGAGGTGCGTTTTGAGTCGACTCACAAGTCGCGCGGGGCAGAGCGACAAGGGCACCGAGAGGGAGAGGTGCGTGGGGCTCACTACGACACGGCGATGGAGGTGCGTTTTGAGTCGACTCACAAGTCGCGCGGGGCAGAGCGACAAGGGCACCGAGAGGGAGAGGTGCGTGGGGCTCACTACGACACGGAGATGGAGGTGCGTTTTGAGTCGACTCACAAGTCGCGCGGGGCAGAGCGACAAGGGCACCGAGAGGGAGAGGTGCGTGGGGCTCACTACGACACGGAGATGGAGGTGCGTTTTGAGTCGACTCACAAGTCGCGCGGGGCAGAGCGACAAGGGCACCGAGAGGGAGAGGTGCGTGGGGCTCACTACGACACGGAGATGGAGGTGCGTTTTGAGTCGACTCACAAGTCGCGCGGGGCAGAGCGACAAGGGCACCGAGAGGGAGAGGTGCGTGGGGCTCACTACGACACGGAGATGGAGGTGCGTTTTGAGTCGACTCACAAGTCGCGCGGGGCAGAGCGACAAGGGCACCGAGAGGGAGAGGTGCGTGGGGCTCACTACGACACGGAGATGGAGGTGCGTTTTGAGTCGACTCACAAGTCGCGCGGGGCAGAGCGACAAGGGCACCGAGAGGGAGAGGTGCGTGGGGCTCACTACGACACGGAGATGGAGGTGCGTTTTGAGTCGACTCACAAGTCGCGCGGGGCAGAGCGACAAGGGCACCGAGAGGGAGAGGTGCGTGGGGCTCACTACGACACGGAGATGGAGGTGCGTTTTGAGTCGACTCACAAGTCGCGCGGGGCAGAGCGACAAGGGCACCGAGAGGGAGAGGTGCGTGGGGCTCACTACGACACGGAGATGGAGGTGCGTTTTGAGTCGACTCACAAGTCGCGCGGGGCAGAGCGACAAGGGCACCGAGAGGGAGAGGTGCGTGGGGCTCACTACGACACGGAGATGGAGGTGCGTTTTGAGTCGACTCACAAGTCGCGCGGGGCAGAGCGACAAGGGCACCGAGAGGGAGAGGTGCGTGGGGCTCACTACGACACGGAGATGGAGGTGCGTTTTGAGTCGACTCACAAGTCGCGCGGGGCAGAGCGACAAGGGCACCGAGAGGGAGAGGTGCGTGGGGCTCACTACGACACGGAGATGGAGGTGCGTTTTGAGTCGACTCACAAGTCGCGCGGGGCAGAGCGACAAGGGCACCGAGAGGGAGAGGTGCGTGGGGCTCACTACGACACGGCGATGGAGGTGCGTTTTGAGTCGACTCACAAGTCGCGCGGGGCAGAGCGACAAGGGCACCGAGAGGGAGAGGTGCGTGGGGCTCACTACGACACGGCGATGGAGGTGCGTTTTGAGTCGACTCACAAGTCGCGCGGGGCAGAGCGACAAGGGCACCGAGAGGGAGAGGTGCGTGGGGCTCACTACGACACGGCGATGGAGGTGCGTTTTGAGTCGACTCACAAGTCGCGCGGGGCAGAGCGACAAGGGCACCGAGAGGGAGAGGTGCGTGGGGCTCACTACGACACGGAGATGGAGGTGCGTTTTGAGTCGACTCACAAGTCGCGCGGGGCAGAGCGACAAGGGCACCGAGAGGGAG